>VZTE01005200.1:42628-63293 GCA_013397775.1 Eulacestoma nigropectus
CGCCTCAGGCTCACCCTGAGGAGGAGGCGGAGGCGGAGGCGGAGGTGGCGGCGGCGGCGGCGGCTCCACGTCCCGGCCCTTTCCGCGCTGGGGAGCTGGCGCTGGCGGAGGTGCGGAGGAAGCACAACACGACGCTGAAGCTGCTGTGCCGGCTGGCGGCGGAGGCGGTGCTGACCAGCCCCGGCGGCGTCCTGCCCCACCGCGACATCATCGGGCAGCTGCCCGGGCAGGTGCTGCGCACGTCGGGTGGGGCGCGGCTGCTGCTGAGGCGGCCCTCGCTGGAGGAGTACGTGCTGCTCATGCCGCGGGGGCCCACCATCGCCTACCCCAAGGTACTGGCTGGTGACTGGGAGGTCGCTGGCCGAATCTCACCTTTAGTTTTTCGCGAATAGTAACGTGCCGTGTTTTTCTCGCTCGCAGGATATAAGTGCTATGTTAATGATGATCGATATCCACCCGGGAGACACCGTGTTGGAAACTGGCAGCGGGTCTGGTGCTATGAGCTTGTTTCTGTCAAGAGCAGGTGAGAACCTGGCTTTAGAAAACACGGAATTTATTTATTTCGTTGTCACAGCTTGCTTTTCTTTTGTCCAGATACTTATGGTTCTCGTGGTCCTTACTACTTAGCTCATAAAAGCTTTGCAGCAGTTCAGGTGTTCACGTATAGTTTGTTGACTTGAAGGAAAGTTACATCAGCACAGGGAATGCAAACCATTCTGATTGTGCTCAGAGGGCCGTAGTGCAAATGGTTACCGAAGGCCCCGCAGAAAGCCGAGTTTCAGCCATCACTATTGTTGGTTTTCGCTTAACCATACTTGGCTCCCTCTCTAGTCTTTTGCTTCTCTCGGTTTGTTTTTTCCTCATCTTGATGCACCACATGAACAATCCAGTTGCTAGGTACCAGTGAAAACATGTATGAGGATACACACTGTTGTTTATCGTGTTACAGCCAGCCTGGTGTGATCAAGGTCCCTGTGCCCTGAAAGACCGAGACCCTTTGCACTCATGCATGCAAGTGAGAGTGAAACCACCCTTAAAACTCATCTTGTCTGTAGGTGTCCAGTTAGTGGACCACATTTCAGAATAGTTTGATTCATGGGCTCCTGGTAGAACAAATTCCTTAAGGAAAGGAAACGAAACTGTCACCATTGTTTGCAGTATTAAAGGACTTGGAAGGGTAAAGACAAGAACTTCATCACTGATTATCTTGATGGATAGAGTAGAAAAGCACAAGTTGCGTGTCCTGAAGACATGTTCAAAGTCAGCGTTTGAGGGCATCCCACCGTCAGAGTAACTGTAACTGAGCTTCCGTGAAACTAGCATTTCTTTTTTTACTATATCCCAGTGTTCATTAAAGCCACAGTGTAGACTGTGCTGTCTCTAAAATGTTTACAGTTTGATCTGCCTTTGTGGATTTGCTCTGTATCCTCCAGCAATTCAAAATAGAACACTTCTGCCTCCACTTGCAGCCAGCCAAGTGTCTGTGCGACGTGATGTGAGGGAGACAAGCTCAACAAAGAAGCTGCTCTTTTTGTTCAAGACCACTGAATGGCCTTAGAACTAGCTCTTACTGTCCTGTGGAGCTGTGCTGGATACCTGCTGTCCCTTGGCATGTGCTCCAGGGTAACAATACAAGGCTTTTTAGAAGTGTGAGTTTTCTGAGGAAGTTGAGTATTCAGTGAGTACATTACCAGAGCCGTCAATCCAGCCATGCTCTGGGGTGCCAGATCCAACTGCTGAGAAACTAGGAATGGTACAAGATAGAGTGCAGAGATCTATCAGGAACTTTAAATTGATGAGGGTGTGTAAGCAGCAGCAAGGGGAATCTGGAGGGTCCTTTTCCAAGATGAACAGAGCAGTTTGTTCTTCTTAGTCCTGGTTTTAGCTGTAACCCACACCTGGCACGCTGATCTGGTTCAAGATGCTTGTGTCAGTGATCAGCCATTAAACACTGCCCCAAGATCACTCAGCTACACCTGGTTTGGATATGTTGGACCCAAGTTTCAAGGTCAGCACTTGCACCTCTGCTCCCTCTTCCTGCCTCCTACTGCTATTCCTTGGTTTCTTCTGATCATCTTTCTGAAATAAACTAGTTTTTTGGGGTTTTTTTAGTTCCATTGGGATTTTGAAGCTAGCATGGGACTATCCTCAAAGCAGCCATTGCTGCTGTAGGAGCTAGAAGCTGACAAAGCAGAAGATAAACATCAGCACTTCTCTTTCCATTCAGAGAGAGGGAAAGTAGGAGTTGTTAGCTTTTCCCATCTTGCCCTACAAGCAGACCCGAAACAAAGAGATGGCAATACCTGCTACTGGCTAAGGCAAAAGTTAGCTCTTGCTAAATACAGCAGCTGATTTTTCTGCCTTGGATATTCAGTCTACTGTGGCCATTTCATACAAGCACACCTGAACTTGCCAGTTATTCTTCTAATTTTTCAGTCTTGTCCAACAGGTTTTTTCTAATCACTTTAATTTAGTTGTAGATGGGCCAAGTCGGCAAAATCATTGGCATTACCAGGCTGTTAACCCTATCCATGGGAAAAATGCAGTTGTTGTGTGCCAGATCAGCTCTGTTTTGAGGAGTGGGAAAAAGGTATGAAATTGCATTGCTATTTTCAGATGTATTGAATTTAAATTGGCACGAAATACAGACAGTTTTAGTCACAGCTGAACACACTTTGATGCTGACACAGAAATAAATAGATTTGATTTGCTGTTTCCTAACGGTGGCTGCTTTTGCCACCATTAAATACGCACCAGTGATACCCGACAAGGAAAACAGCTGCTACAGGGGCAAATGCTGGAATTCAAGTCTAGTGGATACCTTACCAATGTCCATGGAATTATTTAATTTCCAAAATTCTCTTTGATTTAACAGATTACATTCATCTCTTCTCTTAATTGTTATTCATGCTGTGTTTTCTTTTCCATTATTTCTTTAATCATTCTTAGAAACTACTGACATGCAAGAGGATAAAGTTAAGAGAGTGGTATTTGCCATTACTTTAAGACCTTTGAGAACTGGAAAATAGGATGTGTGGAAACTTGACATACTGTATCTTCACAGTAATGAAGTTTTGCCCAGCTATTTCACCTTGTTCTTATTTTTAAAAAAGCAGTTTCAAGAAGCAGGAATTACTTTGAATGAGCAGGGGTAAGACTGACCCCCCAGTGTGAAGAATTTTATTTTTCTGATGTGTCTAAACTGATAATCTGAAGTAATAAAGAGTTGGCACTGTGTCTCTGCAACTGCTTCAGGTGATCAAAGGCAACATGCTGAAACCTTCCCTTTCTTACAAGTTGGTTGTGGCCTTTGTCTGATGCAGGGTGAACTGGATCAAGGAGCGACTGTTGGGAAATCCATCCCTTCTTTTATTCAGTTATCTGAATGGATTCGCAGTGGGATCACATAGGTGAGGGAAGGAGCCTGGCGACTTCAAACTGAAATGGCTTAGAAAGGCACAGAACCTGACCCAGGGAGCTGCTGCTTCCTGCAAGCTGCCTGCACCCATTCCAAATCAGCAAGGAGATAGAAGAGAGTGGTGGGATAGGCTTGAGGAATTGGAGTGATACAAATATAGAATCATACGGCAGTGCACACGCTGTCTGCCTGGACAGCCTAGAAATGCTTCCTTTATGAGAAACATTGTACATTGGACTCATCGTAAATTTCAGAATAGTAAATTTAGACTTAATAATTTATTACTGTTGCAGACAATAAAAGGAAAATTACACAAACCAGTGTAAATCAAAGAGTACACCGGAAAACTTGTCTGTGGGGCTGAGATCAGTGAGCAGGTCTGGGGGTTTTCTTAGCCTGTGAGCCGCGAGCACTGGTGCAGCGTTCTCAGCTGGTACCTCTGGTTGCTCTAGCAGAAGGACCTGGGGCCACAGATGCTCAACTTGTCTTTTGCTGCAAGAGTGACTTCAGGAGAACATCTCAGGAACAGTCTGTACTACTGTAACTACAATTTATTTCATCTGTGCGTTGATGGATTTCTGTCTGTGAAGGAACTAACACGGCACTTTTTCTGCCTATATTTGTTTTAAATGTAAAGAAAACATAGATTGTCATTGAGTGTTTCATATGTGATCATTTCCTTAAGTGGAGATGGAAAGGTGTACTTCTGTTAGACTACGCTTTTTGCTTTTTTTGTTGTTGTTTTTCTCAAGTTTTTATAACAGCAGTGAAAAGTGGCGAGTGGAGTGTCTTTTGTTTGTTTTCAGTTGGGCCCAAAGGACGTGTTCTAAGTTATGAAATCAGAGATGATCATCATAGTTTAGCTAAGAAGAATTACAGACACTGGCGTTCTGCATGGGAAATAGGACACATGGAGGAGTGGCCAGATAACGTGGAGTTCATTCTTAAAGACATTTCAACAGCTGCTGCAGATATGAAATCTGTAACACTTGATGCAGTGAGTAAATCCAAACAATTCCCCTATTTGACACGTGTCTTTTCTCCATAAATGGAAACTTCTAGTGCTACCACTCACAACAGGATTCCCATATCAAGTGTAACATGAGAAATAACAATCAGGTCCTCATCACTGAAAGAAACGGTGTAATTTTTTTTGTCAGATACAAATATTTTCAAGGCTTCAGTTACAGGTTCTCAAATGAAAGAGTGATAAAGCTGTACTATAGAAATATTACAATTAATTACTGCTGTGTTATAAGCAAAGACCAACTTACTTTTTAGTCTTTTTGAGAAACTGATATTTTTATAACTATGAGGTACATACTTCAAGCATTACATTTCAGAAGAATACATAACCTTATTAAAAATACAACTATGTGACCCCATTGCTAGCAGCTATATAGCATGCACAATGTAACTACATTGTAATTTAAAGAATGCTATTGCTTGCTCTTCTGTCCTGCTTCTTTGTATCCAGATTTCCTAAAAGGAGACATGCTGGGGAAAATTGTTGGATGTAAACCACTCTTGCCTGTAAAGCAGACAAACTACTTACAACTACTTACTTACTAAATGCTTTAAACAAATAGCAATTTTTTAAATGGTGCAAGCGAAGAAATATAATACATAGCATAAAAATACCATTTCAAGAAACGTTTTAAGTAACAGTCCTGCAGGAAGGATCAGATATTGCATATCCCATTGTTGTACAATCTGGATAGCTTCCTAGCAGAAGATGGATAAATTGCCAAAGACAAAACGTTTTTTAATCTTGAAACAAACAGCAAGTTTGACATTGAGACCATAATGTGCTCTTTTTATGCATTTGAACAATCTTTTTTTTTTTCCACATTTGAGAAATAGGTATTCAAATGTGTTAGTAAATGTAGTCTTGTAAAAGTTTTTATTACTGTTAGTATTATGGGATTTAATTACTAGGAGGTTTAACTTCCTGGTAACCTACTTAGTTGGTCAAATGCTACTTGCTGTTCTAATAGAAATTCATTTGGAAGTAGAGAGGACTTCATTTTGTGTAAGTGTGCACCTCAGGTTTTGAGAGGCAGTAATAAAACTGGTTGATGAATATGTACTGCTGTTGTATGCATCTCTTTTCCATAACCTTTTTTTTCCCCCCAAGCATTGTTGTATGTTACGTTGATAGATGTACAGATGTTTTCCCAGTAAACATTAATGTCTTCCTCTTGCAGGTAGTTCTGGATATGCTGAACCCTCAGTGTGCTCTGCCTGTTGTACACCCAAGCCTGAAACAAGGTGGGGTGTGTGCTGTGTACTTAGCAAAGTAAGTATTTACTTCTGGCACCCTTATTCAGGCATTACCTGGCCTTGGTACAAAATCAAGCATCTTCTGAAACACATCCAGCATTAATGAAATAGTTAACAAAGTTCGGTTTTTTCCCCATGTAACTTTTTTTGGGAGTCGCACTCAGTATAAATTACACTTAGCCAAATCCTTTGGTGTCTACTTTGGGAATGTTCTCATTCTGGTCAGTGAAGTTTGCACTTTATGGCATCCTCAAAGTAACTACTCTGTTCTCCAATGCAATAGTCAGGTTGCTCCTTTACCCTACAACTGAAGGACTTGTGTAACCTCAAAGGTAAAGAATGTGCCAAAGTCAGTAGAACTTGAGACTGTGTGATATGAGTTTTCAAAATACTACTTCATCCTTTGCATTTCTTCAAAAGCATCACACAGGTTATTGACCTTTTAGACAGAATACGGAGCTGCAAGCTTCCTTTCTTGTGTGAAAGGATAATTGAGGTAACTCACAGAAGCTGGTCAGTACTCCCGGCTAAAATCAAGCATTGCAAATCAAGCCAAATGGTGGAAACTCAAGAAGATATTGAACAACCACCTCAAAATGAGTACGAAGAAATCCATATTCAGGATCAAGCAGTTCTTAAAGAAAGCAAATACAATGGTAAGAATTTTACTGCTGATGAGATACCCTATTACTGCACTTCGATAATCCGGTGTAGGAAGAGGCAGTATTTTTTTCTTAGATCAGCTGAGAATAGGCGAGGTTTTGGACAGCCTAGACCTTGTCAGGTTTTAAAAAGACTATTAAATGTTATTTAAGTTTAGATATTTTATTAAAAATCTGGGATAAATAGAAAATAAATCGCAATCTGCAATAAAGAATAACTGCCCTTCTGCTGTTTTCAAATTTTTGGTTTTTAGTAATATTCAGTTCTTTATACTCATCCTGTAGCTGCTTTAGAGGACCCCGATGGACTTAGGGATTCCTTAGGAGAAACGGTGCCAGTATGCTCTGTTTTAAAATTATGCTGTTCTAGCAAATCCAAAAACGATGCCATATATATTTACATGACAGATGTAAATATAAATACAGTATAGATCTGCAAAATGCATACTAGAGCAAAGAGTTCTGAATGTACTGATAAGTGACAACAAAAAAAAGAAAACATGTCAGAGAAAAATATTCTGTGCACATTGTCAACTCTAGGCTGCATGTAGGTCTTAAACTTGTGGGAACGAAGTAAAAAAAAAATGTCCTTCTCACAGAATCACTTTGTGATGCTCCTGAAACAAACTGCCCAGTGCCTTACGTTGCCCGACCATCCCACTGGCAGGAAGCTCATTCAGGTGAGACACTTGGAAAATGTTTATCTTAAATGTTTGGTGGTATTTTTATTAAAAAAAAAAAAAAACTTGCTTGGGTTTTTTTTTGTACTAGCATTTGGTATGTTCCTATATCATGAAATCATAAAACTTACAATAATAAAATAATCATTGTATATTGAAATACTAAAGTAGTAACTTTTGTTTTTTAATTAGCATTCCTTACCAAGCTGAGAAAGTTTCGACCACTGCTTTCTTGATGCTGCTGCCTCCTTAGCTGCTAATGTGAATATTGTATCAGAAGAAAATAAAACATTACAAAGTAGATGCTACATTTTGCAAGTTGTGTAACTTTTAAGTAATGACTGCTCTGATATCTACCTCACATCAAGTTTGAAACACCAATTATTACCCCACTATGTAAAGGGAGAAATTTTAAGTGAATCATCGCATCTGATTGTGTGGTGCAGCCGAGACCGTTCTGCAACTCACAGTATCTGTTTCTGTCTTATCAGCTGTATTTCATTCTCCATTGCTTGTAAACCAATCCATGGATTTATCTTGGTTCAGGCTGCTACACGGTTGCCTTTTGCTGGACAGGCTCTGACAGTCTACCAGAAATAAGAAGAAAAAAAATTTAGTAAGAAAATAAGGGATCAAAGGCTGCCCTTTGAAATGAATACTTTGCTGGCTTCCAGCTGGTTACTATAGGTTTCTTTAAGAACAACATTCTTAAAGCATAACTTTGAGACTGAAATTCACCAAGTGTCTTCACTTGATAAAGCTGTGCTTATTTCAAGATCAAAACAGTTGTTGACAGGCACAGCTCTGGTTCCCTTCCAGCACTCATGCTGCAAGTTGCCTGGTTATTTGTGAACTTCGGTTTATATAAAGTATTCTCAGACAGTTGGGGGAAACAGTTTTTTCTGACCCTTGTCAGATGAGAAGCAAGATCTCTCAAGTAAAAACAAACTTAATTTTAAGTCATTTTGGGTCTCACCTGAGCAAGTGGTGATGTTTAACACATTAAATTATTAAGTTATGTTTAGTAAACACCTGACTTGTTTTGTATCTCAGGAAAGATTCAAATGCCAAGTTTTTCAAAGTTGAGGGATCTCTTGAGAATCAGAGTTGTACTAAAGCTGTCAAAAGCAGTAACAATCCTACTATAATCGTGAAAATTTGGATATTAGTGAGAAGATATGCAAATAAAACAAACATAGCTATAAATAATTACCCGTGTATTAAATAAGTATACTAGGAACTCTGCACTGGTTAAGTACATGAGAGTATCTTTGCAGAGCTGAGGCCTTATACAGATGCCCCAGGAAGCTTACATCTCAAGTGTGTTTCACTTTTAATAATAAATTTAATAATGGGTTTGCCCCATAACTGCTGTATGTAACGGAGGCCTCTAATACAAAGGCCGAGGATGCTATTTTGAATAGATTAAGGGGCAGAGATTCAATTACATAAACAATTTTCACATAAACTCTTGTTTTCTACTTATATACCAGTATTAAAACAGTCTTGTATAAATTGTCAACAAACGAGATACACTTGGAGGAAAATGGGAATTGTGATTTAACCTATGTCCAAACTCATACCACAGCTGAGCATCCTGCCCTTTCTCAGAACACTGTCTCAGCAAGGGCACTTTAACTCACTTAACACACATCAGTATTTTTATTGTTCCAGACAGGATTCTCAATTTCATTTATAATGCAAGAATAGTAATAAATGCCTAAATAAACTGGAATGGAACCCAAACTCTGCTGTAGTAAATGAAGGTAATATGAAGAGACTCAATGTAAAGCAGTTGGTTCTTCCAGGAAGTCAAGATACAATATATGAAAATGAATCCATGAGAATAAAAGCACAGTTCTGCCAAGGTAACTGCATGTGTAATAGGGAGGGACAGAGCAGTCCCTGCAGCACTCTGAATGGTATATAGGGCCCCATATATAAACTAATGGAAAATTATTTGCAATATTAAACCATACCTTGGGCTTTATAAGAAGGAGAGTCGATGAACATTTTTTCAGTTGAAAAGGTGTCTTTCGATTTCTGGGATGAATGTAATTCCATCATCTCCAAAGTGTCGGTAGATGAGGAGGAAGATGATAATCCGAGTCGTACAAATCTGCCTTTCTTACCGCAGAGCAGGCAGTCTGTAGGAGTAGCACTGGGTCCTCGGGGCAGCTGGACTTCATCATCGTAACTCCTCAGAGCTCCACTGTGGTGCACGGAGCGCTCTCGCTGCCATATATAATGTGTTGGAGCGATAGCCATCACCTATGGGAACAGTCGTGGGGTCAGGAAATGGAAAATAATGGGAAAACATACAGCTGAAAACAAGAGATCCATTTAGTGTATGGCAGGGAATTAATGTAGCTGAAATGGGCATCATCTCTTACCTGTCTCATGCTGTCCCACTACAAAGTTTGCTCCCTTTGGCAGGAGTAGGTAATCCCAATACCAGTCAGGTGTGGAAACATCCCAGCTTACAGCCCTGTATGTTCACAAGAGGCATCACAAACACCAGCTCGTGCTTGGTATGTTGGACACAAGATGGTGTCTTTGGCCAGCTACTAAACATCAACCAACAGTGTTCATCATCACTGAAATAATGAGTGGGAAGCTGGGAGGGTATGCAAGGAAAAGCATCCTGCCTCGTTCCTTGTGCTTTTCCCGTAGCATCTAATCCCATCCCCAGGAATGGGCCTCTAGAGTAAATGAGATTTTCTTTTCCACCATCTGGAAGTACACATTATTTACTTAGAACATGATGTGGGCTTTTCCAGATACACATTTCACCTGAAAAGTGAGGAATATATTTTTTCCTTATAAATTGTAAAGCACATAGAATTATTTCGAAAGAGGACAAAGTGAAACAAATGAAAGTAGATTTTAAGTAAAAAATATTTGCGTAAAGCAGATTCTAGCCAATAGAAACTTACTTTTAACAGTAGTGCATTGTAAAATATTCTAGTTTACTTAAAAAACATGGTTTCAAACAATGTATTTTAAATGGAGAAGGAAAAAATACCATGGAGGATAAATGGACCATTACATTCTAGCAGCATCTTTTCTTTCCCATGGATTGTCTGTTTACTTCAAGGAAGAAATTGTACAGAGCTAAAGATGTTAATTGTTGTGATTTCAGCATCTACAATATTAAATCTACCTCCCTACCTCTTCACAGCAGCGTCTGCTTACAATAGCCCTGTAGTCAATTCTACTCCACAGCTGATCTCTTAACTTCAAGAAATCAGGGAAGAGCTTTCTCCAGGCTTTGCCCAAAGCCCATGGGAAAATGTCATACTTTGCTTCTTCATTGTCTTCTTCAACTGTGTTTGCCAGATACCTTCAAATATATATATGTTTATGTTTGTAAATATTATTTAATCTTAAACCACTATATTAGAATGATTTCTAACATAAAATAACAGACATATTGCAGTGGTTCTTTTTTCTAGTATTGTGAGGAAAAAACACTAACAAAATACAGCCTTCTCTCTGGAATACAGTATTTTCTTAATTAGTTAATGTGCATCCTTTGGATAAAAACCCCAAGCTTTTATAAAAATCGCTTTACCCTAGAGTTTCCTAAATTAGTAGATAAGCAAGAACTAACCTATCCTGACATCTTGCTCCAAGCTGGCAAGAAACCTTTGAACTAAAATGAACAGTTTCTCATTGATTCTTTAAATTCTTTAAATAAAGCTTAAAACTATCCCATGGAATCTTAAACTTTCCATTTTTTACTTTATGGATTTTAGCTATTCTTGGAAAATTACATTGCTCATGTTAAATTAGGAGCAAACAACTAAATACAGGTCTACATTCAGTTATAAATGAAAACCTTAGATGACTTTTTTTAATGTCTCTATTCCTCCCTTCCTTCACTGTTACTTTTAGTTTTGGATTGTCTTCTCAGACAACAGGAGAATATTTACTTCCTCTGGATCCACCTGATACTAAACTCCTGTCAATCACACTTGAAAAAATTAAAACTTCTAGTCTCCTCCCCAGTTTCCTCACTTGCTCCTGACCCCAGTATTCTCTCTAGTTCCAGTTTCACCAGACCTTTTGTCCCCTTCTAATCCTTTCACTGTTCTGGCCTGGCTTTTCCCCCTTCAGTGGAGTCAGAGGGCTCCCTCCTCCATGCTCTCTGCATGTCACCCACAGTACCAGTGACAATAGAAGGAACAGCCACCTTTGCCCCTGCACTAGTGTGCAAATCAGAGCACCTGAGAAGCGATGTTACCGAAAAAGAGTACCTGAGCACCGTAACACTGTGAAAGAAAATGCAGAACCCTCTGCAGGTATAGCCAAATACAGAGGGATTATGTAGGCCTGGTAAAGATGGATTACTGATTCCACCACTGTTTCAAAGTACAGGCATTTTACAACTGTTCAAAAAAGTTCTCAGAAATTCTCTAGCAATGTTTTTACAGTTGATTTAAATAATGTTGACAGAAACTTTAATAAAAAGTTACTCCTGAGGTGCCTATCATGCTGAAATGTTCCGATACAAATGACTTAAAGGCTGGCAAAGATAGGAAAGGGAGTCTTACAAGAGCACTTGCGAGCCACATATATGTTGCTGTGTATTGTCCTGCATATATTTCTTGTAATGCTTAAAAAAGCTCCCAGAGTCAGTTTGGTAGGCAGAATGCCACTCTGTGTATCACTACATCAATGCAAGCATCCCCTGTCTGCAGCTCAAGCTTGTTCCATCGGAGGAAAAATGTTTAATTTGCACTAATTATGTATAGTATGTAGGTTGTCATAGAACCACAGAATGGTTTAGGTTGGAAGGGACTTTAAAGACCACCTAGTTCCAGCCCCCCTGCCATCCCTTAGGGATGCCACCCCCTAGATCAGCTTGTTATATATACTGCCTCAAGGAAGTCTCATCACATATCATAATTATCAGTTTAATAATGCAAAGTTTATCCTAATAAAACCAGATAATTTTAAAGTACTTACAGAGCCACAAAGAAATTGATTCTGGTATGCTCACTTGGTGTGAAGTTAGCTCTCTTGAAATAAACGAAAGTCATTGCCAAGAGATACTGTTTTAAAATGTAAAATGAAGTATCAATGTGTTATGTAGGTATAGTATTTCCTAAATTGATTCAGACATTTATCTTGCACCAAGATATTTTCATCATTTTTAACAATGAGGAAAGCATGAATTAAGTTTCTTGAAACTTCCATGTGAACCCATTAGAAAAAATGATGTTCTGTATTTGCATTAAAGTATCAAGTAATTAAGGGCAGATTTCTCACTCAGCATATGTTCTGTTAACTAAGAAGGAAATACACTTACCTTGTCAGCAATTTCACAGCAACAGTCCATCCAAAGGAAGTCTTGGATTAGGTCATCATCTGTAACAAGAGAAAGCTGTAGCATTTCAAACACCAAAACTTTTTATGTTAGAAAGTATTTGTAAATAAATATCAGATGGTCTTTCATTAAACCACATAAAAGAAAAGAAGCTAGAGCCACCAGTAGAGAACAGAGAAGGTGAGGGCAGTAGGAGAGGTCAGGTGTGAAAAAAACTTATGTGGCAAAAGAAAACAAACTACCAGAAAGGCAAGGTGGGAAATCTGGTGACGACATTTCATCCCTTCTCAGTAACAGCAAGCAAAAGTGAAAAATACTTCACCATTTTTTTCTATTTGCATAATTTCTTCCTGCAGTATGTGCTTCCAGGTGATAGCACACCATTATTTCAGAGGAACTAGAGACTGCTAAGATCCTGCACCTTGATTACCTGGCAGCCTTTATAGGACAATACTTGCTTATTTTTGGTCAGTGCTTCATTGTCCATGACCATGTACCGTAATTACCACGAACTCTCTCTCATTCACTTCTGTATTTAAGTGTCAAATAAAAACCAGCTGTAATCTTCCACTATTACTTAACGTCTTTGCTAAAGTAAATAAATACAAAACTTTATATGAAAGAGACACAAATAAAGAAGAGACGCTCCCAACTCCTTAGATCATCTTCCCATTCCACTTCTCCCCCCTAGAAGTTTATTCCCACAGTAAATAACATGTTAAAGAGACAAGGAGTCCTTTTTTTAAGCCCTGTGTAAAACAAGATGCACATTATATGTGCAAATACATGTATTTGTTGAAATAGAAGAGAAAATAGGAAGGAAAATTATCATAAAATAAAACGTAGCAAACCACCTTGGTTTCATTTGTAATTTAAAAAAGATACTTTTCAGCAGTTCAGTAGCCCTTGTATTTTTAACTTAAGCATTAAATATTTATATACCAAAATACAACAACATGATGTTTTGACAAAGAATTGATAAAGAAGTTTCGATATAAAAAGCACTTCCAAAATTACTGAGCTTAGAAAACATTCTGTTTAGTCAATGCATTCATATCTCACATTATTAACCTACCAAATAATTTAAAGAAAGCTGTCATTTCCTGACGCTGAATAACTAGACATGGTCCCTTTGGACATTTATATTTCTGACTAGGAACCCCTTTTTCACAATTTTCTTGATGTTCTTTAAAAGCAGGTCTCTTTAGTCTAGTAAGTTTTTTTTGCTGATGTGATCTGGATGCACTCGATTTTACATGAACAGTGACAGTGGGAGGTGTCTGACACACCAGATTGTGTTTCATTTCGTTAAGCAAAGGTTCCTGTTAAAAAAATAAGAAGAAATTAACTACAAAAATGGTCAGTTCGAGCACTAGTATATTTCTTTGTTCACATGAAACGTTTCAGTAGAGTTTGTATGTCAGGTGATGGAAAATTAATTTTATCAGTACTGATTATCTAAGTCTTGTGCCCTAAGACAGCCACGTAGAGTTCTTTGATTTAGTTCTAATTTTATAAAGCTTTTCTTTTGTCCCCAGTAGAAGGAGCCTTCAATTTTTCTTTTTCCAGTCAACTTTGGAAAATGGGAAAAGAGCCTTTCCAGAAAAGGTTGCTGATTGTCAGGTCCTTGTAGCTCCACACACTTAAATCAACCAAAAAACCTGTGTTTTTCCCCTCCAACTTGTGATCGTGTCTTTTTTTAAAAGGAGTATTAATGCAATTAACGCAGCAGAACTGTGATTGAACCATGTAACATTAAAATCAAGTCTTGAGCTCCTAATTGCCATTGGGAATTAAACTTATCCCTCAAGCTGGACATACCCTGAAGGCACAACCAAGAAAACATACCTGTGGTGTTTGTAACCGCAAAATTTAAGGGGATTCCAAATGGAGAGAGAGGAGGGGTATTTTTTGGCGGGATTAAATGTATTTACGTCTTCAGTAGGTGTCTCCGCAGGGGGCTGTTTGAGGCTGGCTCACAGCAGCCTCCCTGGCTCGCCAGCTCTTAGGTGGCTGCCGCACAAGCACGGAAGGCCCCTCACGCGTGGCTGGGATTTTGGCTCCTGCGGCAAAGCCCAAAGCCGCCCGTGCCCGCGCCCGCCCCTTCCCGCCTCTCTCAGCGGCCTCCCCCTCACGCCTCCACACCTCGAGTGGCGTCTCCCGCAGCCAATCAGCGTGCGCGGCGCAGCCGCCCCAGCCAATCGAGCGGCGGGGCGCTCTCGTCCCGCCCCTTCTGTTGCCGCCCAGGGCGCGGTAGCCAATGGGAGTGGGGCGCGACTGGCGCGGGGCATGGCGGCGCCGTCTCTCGCCCTCCTCCTCGTTACGAGCAGACTCAAGCCTGGCTTGGGGCTCTCAGCTGCCCAACAGCGTTGCAAAACCTTGCTTCCTTCCTTCCTTGGCTTTTTGCAAGGGGGTGTAGTGACAGGATAAGGGGAATGGATCCAACTTGAGAGTAGGCTTAGGTTAGATATTAGGCGGAAATTCTTTACTGTGAGGGTGGTGTGACACTGGCACAGGTTGCCCAGAGAAGCTGGGGATGCCCCATCCTGGAAGTGTTCAAGGCCAGGTTGGATGGAGCTCTGAGTAACCTCGGCTAGTGGGAGGTGTCCCTCCCTGCCGATGGCCGGGGTTGGAACGAGATGAGCTTTAAGGTCCCTTCAAACCCAAACCGTTCTATGATTCTATGATTAAAACATCTCCTCTGGAGACATAGGACGAAGGAGAAGGGATACCTGACTCTAAAGATCATTAAACACAGAGGTGCAGGATACCTTGCTGCTACCTTTCCACACAGGCAATTAATGCAGGTAGTAGTATGCAATTAGTCTAAGGCAGTCTATTGAAATGTAGTAACAAGAATGAAAAAATTCCCTTTGGTAATAAGATTCAGTGTGAAATATTACTGTTGCCTTTCCTTATAAGAGCTAAAGGTTTACCCTAGGAAGATGGCAAGACATACATCCATTTTCATTGTTTCCCCCTGTGCAGATCAATTAAAGTGTAACTGGCCTCATTTGTTACAGTAATGAGAATTTACACCTTCCTCATCTTTTATTAATAATTTGCTAGATTATTTAGGTGCTCTGAGTTAGTGAGCATGTTCAGGGAAAGATCACGTCAAGTTTCTGATCAGAGAGAGATATAAAAACATACCAAGGGGTAAATGTACCAACTAACAACATCTCTGTATGGAACAGGCTGAAATCAGGAAACTTGGCAGCAGGGTGGAGATAATACCAAATACATCAGCAGAGCAAAGGTCTGTTTCTTTGAGGTTTTCTCTTCTTTGACACATAGTCACAGTGAGTTACCATGCATTAATTGTTCTCTTTTTTTGCATATTACTTTTCATCTGAGGAATTCAAAGCACTCATCAACTAACTACTGTTCATGTGATAACTGTGAAAAACAGAGGAAGGGCGGGTTACAGAAACTTCCACATAACCATCTAAATCTTTAACACCAGGAAAAAAATTTCTTTTTTTTTTCCCTATTGCAAAACACGAAGCTGCAATAATTGCGACAAGCATGCTTCCTTATTCTTTACACTTTTACATCAATAAAAAGTGACTGACAATGTCAATCTTTATCCACACAGAGCTTCCTGTAGGTCTCCCCCTTTGAAAATAATTTTTGGGCTGGTGTTTCTGCAACAAAGTATTAATTTATGGGGTTTTTTGCATTCAAAAATCTGTCAGAATCAAGTTATTGAACAGGTATTGTGACTCTTCCCCCAGTGTACTGTCCCCAACCTGCCAGGACTCAGGTCTCTGCTCTGATTCAGACCCATTGCACAATGCTGGATCAGCCTCTTGAGGAAACTGAACTTGTGAGAAAGAGCTGTGAGGATGTCTGGAACTCTACCTTTCTTTCCTTGCAGATCTCTGCAGCCTGAGGTAGGATTGAGATGGGGATGATTCAAGGATTCAACTTGGAAACATTATGGAAAAACATCAAGATGGAAAGGTTGATGCCTGAACCCAGTGACAATAAGGAAACAGAACTTTACCTGACTCTAAGTCCTCTGCATGAGGTAGTGGAATTAACTGGTTCTCAACTTTGCTTTTTATTAACTACAATTTTCAGAAGGTTGTTGAACGATTCATCCAAGAATATCGGGAAGAATGCAGCTTTTGGACTTCCAAGTTGCTCGCTGGACATCAGGGAGCGCTGTTTCACCACCAGCGATTTGAACCGAGACAATGCAGCATTTGTCCAGCATAATACACGGGGTTTCATGTTGTACCTCTTTCCTAACCCTTCCTGTAGGTGGACATTAAATCAGTTTAGACAGTCTTCATCTTTATATGTAATCACAGTTTGAAATTACATTTTTAATATACAAATATATAAATAATTTTTAATTTTATATAATTTGTGTAATTTTTTATTATTTTTAAATAAGATTTATATGTATAAAATTATTAAGACCTGGGCTTGAAAGATCTGGGATTCTTACAAAATCTTATTTCTGGAAAAAAAAACCAGAGTTCCATATATACACTGGAACTCCATTATATGAGATATATAGTTATATAACTATCCAGAATTTGGTCCAAAAAGGCAGCTGTAGAGCAGTTTATTTCCTTTAAATTGAAAAAGGACTTTACATTTTTCAGGAATGAGTTGTTTACAGATAGATTAAGAAGCATCACTGAAGAAAAACAGAGATAGTATTTTAATAAATTACATGTAGGATATACATACTATTTTTTCAGGTTTTGATATTTTTGGGATGCCTTTGATATCCTTTGCAGTGAACTTTTTTTTGCCTAAGAAAGATAAAATACCATAGGCAAAACAACTGGTATTTCTTTTCAAACAAAGTCATGAAGAACCACCGTTGATTCTTTTAAATACAGATCATTATCCACAATCAAATATGTATTTTTCAGTTAGACACTTTTCCTACTTCCTGCAGAGTGTGAAATAGGAAAAAAGTCTCTCTTCCTTGTAGAGATGACTGCTGACCCTGCTGAGGGAACCTGGCCTCTCGATCAAATACATTCTAAATGAAACGCTCATGGATTGAGAGCTCCATTCCTAAAGACCCATAGTGAAACTGAAACAAGCATCTAAAAATCAAACTTTCGACATGAGGTTAATTCTTTCAGAGTAAAGGGTGTAGCAAGTCACAGGAGTAAATTAAAGTAAAGTTGAAGAGGAACAGATGAACCACCTGAACCCACATCTGTCACCAGAAACCTGTTTTATATGTGGGAAGAGAAAGTAAGGATTTAGATGAGTTGTGTGAAACAAATTATTAGGGCATCATGGTGCCTGGGCTAGGACTAAGCATAACAGATTGAACATGGCTTACCAGTTTGCCACTGGGGGTAGTAAGCAAGGATACTGGAAAGGTGCCTTGCAGTTAAATCCTTGCTTTTGACAAATGTTACAGTATGATTAAAATTAAAAATGGTTCAGTGCCACTTAAGTGTATGTCACTGATGGATGAATGGGCAGGAAAATTGTTTCCAGCTGTGTTTACTTGAAAAGAACTTCTGAGCACACAGCAGTGTTTTCTAATATTTAAGTCCCAGAACAGCTGTAGTTGTTCGCAGGTACTGAGAAATTCAGGAGCTAGAAGGAAAAAATTATTTGGAAATTATGCAGTGAACAAGAAGTGTACCGACTAGACTAATAGAGCAAATGGTAAAGGAAAGTGGAGGCTGCCAGCAAGCACGGTGCATGTTGAAACATGCTGCTCCTGCATACTTCAAAACAGCCAAGCACTCTGCAGCAACAAATCTCCATGAAGTGCCTGGGACATAAGTTTGAACTTGTTCATTCCTACTGTAAATAGACTGATATATCCTGTATGAACTTAACTAATTCAAGGCAGACAGGGAAAGCCTTGAAGATTTATTTTTAAGGATTGGCACCTGTGTGCTGGTTGTAAATGAAACAAAGTAGCCTTATCTGAAGAGTTCCAGTTTCTCTGTAAAAATAAATAGATGAGATAGACTACATTAGGTCTTCACCATCATGTCACAAAAGATGAATGATATCTCTCAACATCAGTAACTCAAAACTAGCCGTGCGTATTTTACATTAAAGGGAAAGGAGATGATCTGCACTGTTTTCCTTTAAGTGTTTTTTGAACCTTCTGACGTCATCCACCACATTCTAACTTTTTTTTAGCCACTGAAGATTGCATTTTGGATTTCCAAGTATTTAATAGCCATGGCTGTTTGTTACCCAGTTGTGCCCAGGCCGTTTCTTCATGCTGAATTGTGCAAAGAGCCCTAATAAACAGGACTCCTCTCTACCTCCATGGCCCTGGAGCCATTTGCTCCAGATACCAAGAGCACTAGGCTTCCTGGGAGGCAGGTGCAGGAGCAAGGAGCAGGTGTGTGACCGTGCCCAGGGCGCTGCCCATGTCCTGTGCATGCGCAGAGGGACTGGATTACCTACATTCACACTGGAAAATGGGAACTTTCCACCTTTTCCTTTTCTCCTCTTTCCTCTCCAAAACAAACCCCAGGCTTCGAAAATCTTCCAGGTGAAAATGCAGCTGAACAAAAGAGTTTCAAGAGTTTGACTTAAGAAATCATTGTTATAAAATGGCATTAGCTAAAATGTGTTTTGTTCCACCTGGCAAATAACACAAAGGCTTTGCCTCACTGATGTAATGTATATGAACACATTAATACACTAAACTACAAAACATCTAAGGAACCTATTATCCAGGAAATACATCTTATGTTCTTATCTACGGACATCAAAAAGTAGAAAAACATTGGTGCTTTCAAAATAACATCCTAATTCTTTTCCTGAAGGCAAGTTTCCTAAACAAAAGCTGTTTGAGTGGCTAAAGAATAGGTGGGAGCCTTCAAACTTTTAGCTAGCTGGCTTATGATTCTATAACAGGGCAAAATGTGTAAACTTCACCAGATCTTTCTCATCTTGTTTTCCAGTTCCAAAGTTTACTGGTCACATAATTCAGGTCACAAACTCTTTCAAACGCAGTGTCTATTTATTCTCAGTTTTTATACTCTTGAACACAATTGAATCTTTGTCCATGACCACAGCCCCTATAATATGAAACAATAGTGGTAATTAAGACAGGACAATTTTTCTATTGTCAAGAGCCGTATTTGCATGGCATAGCATGGCATTCAAAAGACTCGCCCTATGAAAGGATTAATCAAAAGTATTGTAGCTATAATTTCTGAAGCAAGAGGAAATTGATTGCATATGCAAATAATTTGGCTCCCATGCTCTTATACTGCTAAGAAAGGAGCAGTGTCAAGTTCAGTAGTGGGAAGGCACAACTTCAAGGACAGCCCTCTAGAGACTAAAACCAGACAAGTTCAAATGTGACCTGGTAAGAGTCCAGGATTTACTTTTTTTAACTTGCATCCAATGGTCCAGGCTCCACACAGTTAAATTAGATTTGCCACAATTTGTTAAACATTGAATGCCCCTCCCAAGAAGCAATGGGGTCTATTATTACTCCACAACAGGTCAAAAAGCTTTCTTGCTTCTCCAAGTTCAGTAATCACAAGTTGTAAAAGTGCTCTCACTCAGAGGTTGAAGCAATAAAATGACAAGTACAAGGGCTGTAAATTAAAGTGCAAAGAGAAACAGATGAACTTTGGTAACAGCTATTGCTAACTGAAAAAAAAAGGGAAACTCATGAACTGTGAAGGTAGTCCCAACACAAAAGCAATTTATTTCAGCGAGGGACAGAAAAAGCAAAACGCGAGTGGCACGCCCACCTCTTTTAACCCCACTCTCTGCTGTCCGTTGTGTCGGTGTTTGTGGGATGAGATTTTTCTGCCCAGCTGATGGGTGTATTTATTCACCTTTGCTTGGGGTATGACTACGCACACAAATTAGAGTGAGGCAAGAGTGGGTGGGGATTTACAGCATGTTAGCTGCTCCCTGGAAACTGCCTGTGTGCCTGCTGTGACCCTGTTTTCGTTGAGGAATACATGGCTTCTGCTCACTGCCAGGTACAGCCGTGTCCGTGGGTTGTTTCTGGGGGCTACCTGACAAACTGTAAATCCACACCCTCACTAGCCCCATAGCAACCTATGCAAGTCTAGCACAAGCAAATTCAACAGCAGGTTTTATGACAGAAGTACTCAATGTGCCTTCTGATAACACCACACTGGGAGACAGGACAACTCTCTGTCTGTATCTGCTTCAGTTCTGCCTACAGCCCAGAGATGTTGTCAGGCAATAAAGCATGTTAAAAACTACTTAGGACTCTCTCAAACAGTTTTCAACAAGTGTTTTGACAAAGTTCCATCTGTATCTTTTTTCACAGAGAATGGTTAAG
>VZTE01005200.1:63364-80891 GCA_013397775.1 Eulacestoma nigropectus
ATCTTAGATGCAAAACTGAAACAATTTTAATGCAAACAGAGGTTTTTTTACTACAACTTGTGATCGCGTGTTTTCCTCTGAGCCCTTTCCAAACCCTACAAACCTGAGGGATTGGGCACAGTGTGAAATTAGGTTTGCCTCACTGCTGTGCAGTTTTCTGGATGAGGAGTTATTACGGTTTTTACATCTAATGCTGTTTATTTTAAGCAGATTTGAATGCTCACAATAGGTGTTCTTAAAATGCTGTCAGTATTAGAGCTATGGAGATGCATTTTCAGGTACTTAAAGATGAGGGTGACAAACCTGTTACTGGCCCCACCCTCTGGAGTTAAGACTAAACCCTGGCAGAGAGGTGAGGATGCCACAACGTATCAGACAAGTTGGTTTCTATAATCCTCAGAGACACAAATAGAACATACATTCATTGCATGAGCATTTCTCTCCTATGGCTACACCCTGTCTAGTTTTATGAACCTCTGAACCAACAGCCCTGTACCTCTTAGTAGCTACTCTTACTTTCAAAGGTCTCCAACCTGATAGAGACCCAAGCTGTGGGCTTCTGAACTAATTTCCCTCTTCAGTGGATAACACACAAGCACTGTGTTATTATTTAAAAAAAAAAAAAAAAAGTCATGATCTAGAAACAGGCCAAAAAGACCCAAATGTGTAAACCAGCTTTTTTTTCTTTTTTTTACAATGTTTGGAAGTAGTTAGACAGTCTAGCAGAAAGACATGACTGCTCATTTATTTTCTTATTGGCTCTATACTTGACCACCTCCATATGGCCAAAACATTTAAGTTCTCCAGGACTCCAAACGTTCTCATTATTCAAATCAGTGTAACAAGACTTACCTGTTTTCTGGTGGTTTTCAAACAGGCAGGAAAAATAAAATACACAGAAGCACCAGTTTTATTAGTCCTTTGAACAGCAGCATGTGTCGATTTGGGACAACATGGAATCTTCAGAAACATCATGGACAAGGTGCTGTACATAATTTCTCAATATTGTCCTCTTCCTACAGTTCTTTCAAGGTTTCATTCTCTGCAGATGAAGTCAGACAAAAAAAGTTGAATGCAAATATTCTGAAGCTGTCCTAATAAAAAGTTCCTGAGCAAGTCTATAATATAATGACATATGTAGCAATGTCTATTGTCCAAAATACCTGCTGGCACTTTTGAGCATCAGTGTTTCTGGTTGTTTCTATCTTTGTCAGCCTTAACCAGTTAAAAGTCATCATGAATTTTCAAAAGTCGTTAATTTTGTTGGAAAAAGATTATTAAGACTATGTTTCACAATTTGGTATCATACATGACCTATTTTCTAGGGATGAGACTTTGGTTATCTTCAGGAGGGTACACCCAAAACCAATCAGGTTTGCAGCCTCTGAAGAATCTCAGTTACACCGAGATTGCCAAATACCCAGTGGCATTGATCAGCTCTCTCCACTTACCTCTCTGATCTGCTGACCACAGTGCATGTCACAGCCACACCCTGCATCGTTTCCTGATACTTCAGGAGTGACTCATACATCCTTGCGACTTTCCCTGAAAGCAGATTCTGTCCCTTTTCTGTGCCTGGGGAGTTTCACAAAGCCCACTTACCTAATTTCTAGTGAAGACCTGGAAATGACCTTACATCATATCCCAGTATCACACTAATTCTTACTGACATCAGAAAGAGCTGGATTTATCTCCTTGGATCTGATTCACAGTTCACTCAAGTCAACAGAAAATCTCTCACTGCAGTCAATGGCTCTTGAGTACTTTAGTGAACTAATACTTTATTCTCCAAACAGATCTGGATCAGATGTAAATTAGGGAGCAAAAGTTGAAAAATACAGATCACATGAGTTTTCCTAATGTAAGTTTACATACTTCGTGTATGTAGAGCTTGGTGACCGAAACTTTTTCTCTTTTTGTTATATAGTAGAGCCAGTAATGTGCTTGTAGCATTTAAACTATAATTTGTCTGATCTGTAATTATGCTTTAATAAGAGTAAACCACAACTAGCCTACACTGCACTGCCTAATCAGCAGTCAGCTATTTGATAAGAGGAGGTATCTCCAACAGTTGATAAAATTATCCTGTTTATAACCAATATGCAAGCCCTTACCTTTAGAGCTGTGTGCTGAGGAGTATGGAATGGCCATTCAATATGGTCATGCATTTCAGCACAAAGAGGTACAAGCACTACAAAAGGTACAAAAAAGACACTGCCTCCCAACCCCCCAGACACCAAGGTACCTGTGTAATAAACTTCAACACTCAAGCCCTTCTATCTGTTTAGCCTCATGTCTGCTGCAGTGGCTTTGATTCTACTGAGAAGCTGCCCTCAAAACAACCTGGAAAGAGGGTAAGATTAACACTGCTGTGAATGGTCCCTCATTTCCATTGCCTTGCTGGTGAATGACATCGTGTAGAGCAACTCTCCTTCAAAAATACTGAGCAACGTTTAAACAATAATTTCTTTACATTTGGAAATCTGATGAGACTACAGATAGCCAGCTCCTTATTCATTCCTGCAAATTGGAGCCAAATTAAATGCTATCCTACAAAAAGCAGCATGATGCACCTATGTTTGTAGCAGAGTTATCTTAGGACTTTCTACAGGTGTCAACTGACATTTCGCAACGTGTCACAACACAACAGTGCCAAAACACCCTGTGAGAGGCTCTAGGCCACACAAATACCCTAAGACCATTCAACCGCTAGATACTAAAGGTTATGGCTAGTTTTTGACAACAAAGATACCTATGTGGTATCAGAAGGTGGTTGTAGAAGCAGGGCTACTTTCAGTAGTAGCCACTCCAAGATTTCAAGACTGCTTGGATTTGTAAAACTAGGCACAGAGTTTCACCTTCTCTGAACAAGGATCAGGAGAAGAAAGAGAACTAGCTGTACCCAGGCTGTTCTGTTCTTCTACGTTTATGTATTAAAAAAATAAATAAAATAAAGGCAAAAGTCTATCATAAAATTTATTGGTCCTTATTATCAAGCTTACGTAGGGCAGCTTGGCAACTTGATAATGAAAAGATAGCTCTTCTCATCTTGAACAAACCAGTACTTTAACTTGGAATAAGAGGTTTATAGTAAGGCAGGCATTTCTGAGCTTATTGATCCTACTCATCTTTCTGGAAAATGCCATCATTTGACGAAAGCGATGCAAGAAATCCATATCTGAGACTTTAGTCTTCCCGACTTTTCCTATTGCTAGGTCAAGCTTTCATTGTCTTTGACAAGTGTACCAGAAGAATATACTTATCAATCAGAAACCATGCAAAACCACAAGAAGAATCAAGATAAATGCTGCAAAACTCTGATGCGGGCTGTAGCAGGAGCAAACCCAAAGAGCAGTCCTTTAACTCGGACCCATCCGAGACAGCAGCAGGGCACCGGAGACAAAAACAGCATGCAAAAACAGGTACAACACAAACACAGCTGTGCACAGAGACAAAACCAGTAAGATAGTTCACTGGCACTTTCCCTTCAAACATGCAAAGTTTTCAAACAGTTTCACTCACTGAGGTCTGCATGTGCAAAAGCAGCAACATGTTTTTATTGTACAGTGAACTGGTAAGAGGAACTTCAAGTCTTTGGGCAGAATGTTATTCTGGTTTTATCCTGTACTAAAATAACTTGTTTTTCTAGGGTGCTAATATATCTTTTAGGAAGATCTATGCATATTTTTAAACTGAATTAATAAACTCGAGGTTCAGAAAGCATTTCCGGTGTACCATACCTATCTTTTGTCTTCTATTTTGGCATTGCTTTTACACTTTGGAAAGCCATCTAAAAGCCTGCAGCCGGCTTTCTCGTGTTTCCTCCTCGGCAACCTGGCAGGGCTCCGGCCCTACCTCCCATCTTGTAGGTTCCCACAAAGCTGCGCTGCTCAGAGACAAAGCACTCAGGACTACTTTCTCCTGAGCGAGGAAATGAGGATACTGCACCATCAAGGCCGAATCTTCAGAGCAACCTTGAGGTAGAGGCATCTACTCTGTATTCTAGAAAGGAGCCAAAACCGAAAATAAAAACACACAACCAGTAAAGATCCTTATGAAAGAGTTCATTCTATGCAGATAAGCGTTCTGTTTTTCAATTTACTGAGGAATTATCAGAATTTATGTCAAACACGGAGTAGTTCACACGGCACTCCCGGATGCGAACAAAGCTCGCTATGACGTGCGAGTATTCCCTGCTTGCTCTCAGCTCGCCGAGAGGGGAGCAGAAGAAACACCCCCTGCGTGTCCCGAGGGAAGAGCCCGGGGCCACCAGGCCAGGTCAGGGACCTCGGGACCGCCTCGGCGCTCCGAAGGTCAGCGGCAGGCGCGGGAAGCCCCGAGCCGGGAGGGACGCGGGCTCTGCTCCCCCTGCCCGCGTGTCACAGGGCAAACACGCCCGGGAGCTCCCCGTGATGACTAACACTTTCCCCTGGACGGCGGGGGCAGCTGTCCCCTGGCTCCCCGCGACAGCCCCCGCCCGCCGCCCCTCCGCGGTGGTTCCACAGCCGCGGTGGTTTCACAGCCCCCGTAAAAAGTGGGTACGGCCGCGCCCCGGGACGCCCTTCGCACCGCCGCTCCCCCTCCCCATTCCGCAGAAGAGGCGCTATTGGGGCCGGGCCGGGAGCGGGTCCCGCCCTGCCCCATCCAGTTTCGCCCAGGTGCGGGGGGAGGAGGGGGCGGCGGTGGTTTAAGAGTGCGCCCGGCGGGGCCGGGGGAGGAGCCGCCGCTGCCGCCGCTCCCCCCGCGCGTCCCAGGTGTAACCGGAGCCGGGAGGGCGCGGCGCAGCCACCACCTGCGGAACCTGTCGGGCGGCTCACACCGCTCCGCTCCGCCGCCGCTGTCGCGCACGCACCGCTCCTCTCCGCCCGCGTCCCCAAGGACTTTCCCTCGGCCTCTCCGCGCCCCGCCGGCCGCCCCAGCCATGAAGCCGCTCTGCGGGGCTGCGCTCCTGCTGCTGCTCTGCGCCGCCGCCACTGCCCAGCAGAACTGTGAGTGCCCGCACCCCTTTGTCCGCCTGGCTCCTGACCGGGCTCCGCCGCCCCGGCACCCCCTCCCGTCTCCCGCTCTCCGTCGGGCGCCCCGTGCCGCCGAATGGCGACCCCGGCCCCCTTCGCCGGGGGTGCGGAGAGGCAGGAGCGCCCGGCCCCAATAGGGCCCCTTTGTCCGCGCCCCGAGGGGAGCCCCGGCGCTCGGGAAGGGAGGGCGGGTGGCCGGGGGGAATCGGGGGGTGCGGGCACGCCACGCCCGGCCGGTGAGGGGCGGCTTTATCCGTCCTGCCCGGCGGCGGAGCGCGGGTGGCGGTGCCCCGCGGTGCCCGGCTCACGGCCGCGCTTCTCTTGCAGCGTGTGTCTGCGAGAAGAACAAGCGTGTCACCAACTGCAGGCTGGAAAACGGCCGCTGCCGCTGCGACGCCATCGGCTCCGGCGTCACCGTGGACTGTAGCACCCGTGAGTAAAAGGGCACGGCCGGGTGGGTGGCACGGCGACGCGCCCGCAGAGCGGCGGGGAATATGTGAGAATGACTACTGAGTTCCCAGCAAATGATGGAGGCAAGGAAGGAGTTCTTACTCCTGGTCTTCCAGGTCAACTGGCATTGGACGATAAGCGTTTAGGGTTTCTGTGGTTGTACTGATGTAGGCTCCCCCCTCCTCCTCAATATTTGTTCTCCAATGGCAAGAAGTTCTTGAAGATGAATGTCTGCCTTCCTTGCAAGCACATATCCTCACGTCCCCTACAAATCTAGAGGGGAAAGAGCCTTGTGACAAGACCTTACTCTGGGTTCGAGCTCAGCTAAGCTGTGAGCAAGCCTCTTGCTGTGAGAAAGGGAAGCTGGCAATCCTAAGGCTGGACTTGTTAGGCCGTTGCCTTGAGAGGCTGACGTACCCCAGTTGTATTGATTTTATGCGCCACCTACGTGTTGGGCATCTGCTCTTCCGTGTAATGGCTCCAGATCTGGTTGCTGCTGATGTAACCTTGTGTTTCTCCGGACTCAGAGCTCTGTTTCAGACGTGCGTGGTCTGATGCTGCATAACATGACTTTCTGGTTATTTTTAGTGACTTCAAAATGCCTGTTGATGAAAGCAGAAGTGACGGGCTCCAAATCGGGTCGTCGTGAGAAACCAAAAGATGCGTTTGAAGATACCGATGGCCTCTATGATCCTGAGTGTGAAAATAGTGGTGCTTTCAAGGCGAAACAGTGCAATGGAACCACCTGTTGGTGTGTGAATACAGCTGGAGTTAGAAGAACTGATAAACATGATGCAGACTTGAAGTGCAATCAATTAGTCAGAACGATGTAAGTCTTTCAACAGGGTGTGCTGTGACGTAAAAACATTCCTGTATGAGGCTCTGCCTTGTGTGAATGATGCACTGGGGATGAATGAAGATGGAGCAATCAACACTTGGTTACTGCTGGGTCTTTTTCTTCAGAAACAAGGAGACATTGAAGGGGTTTGAAAGAGACTTTGCTTGCTTTGTTTTTATCCCACTGTTCTGTTTTATTAGCCTGGGGTTAGATTTTTTTTGTATGTCTTATATGCATGTACTTCAAGAATATTCATTGTACTTCAGGTGCATCATCATTGAAATGAAACATGCTGAGAGAAATGCTCCTCTGAACGCTGAGTCTTTAAAGAAGTAAGTGATGATAGTGATGTGTCATGGTAGTGTCTGCATGTCCTACTAGATATCTAGTGTATTTCTAAACAGCTGCTTAAAAGCATTTTCAGGCTTGTGAACTCACATTTGTAAGACATCTTAGAAGTGAGCTGCAGATCCTTCATAGAATTGCTGTAATTTTTACTGAAAACAAATTAACTGCTAAAGAGATTCCCTTCCATTTAAAATTGATTGCTTCTTTTTACCCTTCTCAAATCAATATACTAGAAGAAATGGAAGGTAATGGGTGAAAGTGTTCAGAAAGTAAACTGACCCGAATGGCAGAAGGACTACATAGAAGTAGCAGGAAGAAAACAAAAGTTTAGCCTTTTTTATTTTTTTTTCATTTTGTTAAAAACCTACTTGTAGCTATTAGATCACCTCCTTTCCAGAACAAAAGCTGCTGCCCTCTAGCTCTTCTTCTGAACTCTTCAAACTGGTGAAACTCTTTTGTCTAACACAGGTGTTTATTTTTCACTAAGTGCATCTTCACTGTTAGGAGTTAATTGAACTCAAGTATGGAGAGAGTGCACTGGGTTTGGTTGGGGCAGAGTTCATTTTCTCGGCAGCAGTTGCTGTGGTGCTGTGTTTTAGACCAGTGACCAAAACAGTGTTGATAAATCCACCAGTGTTTTAGCTGCTGCAGAACAGCACTTGCATAGTGTCAGGGCCTTCTCAGACTCTCACTCTGCTGCCCCAGTGAGTAGGCTGGGGATGGGCAAGAGGCTGGGAAGGGGACAGGGCTCACTGGAATTGACTGAACAGATAGCTCTGTTGTATAATGCCATGTTGAGGAATTAATCCGGGGGAAAGGTTTTTTTTTCCCAAGTAGCCGTTGCTCAGAGGTTGGTTGGACATTGATCTGTCGGTGATGACTGATTGCTTTTACATCACTTGAGGTTTTATATTTCCCCCACCCAGCCCTTTCACTTACTGGACTGTCTTTATTTTAGCTGATGAGGGTTGTTTTGGTTTAGTTTTATTTTCTTGCTTTTACCCTTCTGATTCTTTTCCCAATCCTGCTAGGAGGAAGTGAGTGAGAGACTAGGTGAGCGTTTAGCTGCTATCAGAGGTCCACCCACCACAGAGACTGCAAAAGAAAACAATTACACTGGTCTTCTCTACTTCTGAAATGATATGTGTGAAATAGTACTGTTTTTACAGCCACAGCTTTTATATCCTTACAGGTTTTTCACGGATACCATTACCAATCGTTATCAGCTGGATGGCCGCTATATAAGCAGTGTTCTGGTAAGAGGCGCATAATGTTTCGTAAAGTATCAGAACTTTTATTTTGTTGTGAGTAACTTCGAAAACTCTTACTTGACTACTGCAGTACAGGCACGAGTTTTAGTAGAAGCTCTCAAAATAGTGACGCTCACTGAGCAGTTAGCAAATAGCTGTATCTGAACAGAAATGCTGAGAAACTACACTGCTCTCCTTAGTCTGTAGATTACTTCTTTGCTTCACTTAAAAAGTGGAATTTGAATCCTACTGTAAACTGTTGGCTTGAGTTCAAGAACCATAAACTTGATCCAGGATGTAAGTTCACAAACTGGATCATAATGTTTTGGTGGATATTTGATAGTTGGATTTAAACTGCCTCCTTCTTAATACCACACTATATTTTTTTTGCAGTATGAAAACCCTTACATTACTATTGATTTGAAGCAAAATTCCTCAGACAAATCGTTCGGAGGTGTGGACATAGCTGATGTGGCCTACTACTTTGAAAAGGATGTAAGTGTGTCACGAGTGAAGTCTGCCAGAGGCTGGATGTGTGTATTGCACTGAACTCGGGAGTCTGGCTGTGTACTGGCTAAAGCAAGGTGAATTGTTCCTGTGACGAGATGAATGCCTACTACAATGTGAACTAGCAAGTCTCTCTTTTCCTATCTGTTTTAGGTAAAAGGTCAATCCATCTTTCATAATAATGCTGGGCTAAACGTCAGCATTGACAATGAAGAGGTGAAGCTTGAGAAGACAGTGGTCTACTACATTGATGAAATTGCACCGGAGTTTTCCATGAAGTCTCTGACTCCTGGCCTTATTGCTGTCATTGTAGTGGTAGTAATAGCAATAGTGGCTGCAATTGTTGTTCTGGTAAGTTCTAACAAAGCTGTCAAGCAGAAAGGTACCAGTACAATTCGGGAAGTAACAACACACGTATTTGGACTCAGATGGGGAGTTTTCTGTTGTAAATTGGCTTGCTTCTTCAGACTTGGGAGGCGGGAAATTGGTCAAATACTGTCACTGTTGCAGGTTACAACCGAAGGGTGTCACCTGGAAAACAAGTACTGGGGACAATTCATAGAGGTGAACAAAGTACCTCCTGGTTTAAAGTAGTTGACAGTGACAGACAACCTCGCTTGTCTGGAGAGAGAAAGGACAGCTTCGAGTTTTGTGTTTTTAAAGTCAAAGCCAGATGAAGTTACTTGTATATCAAGACTTAAAAAATACTGCATCCTTCTCTTACAGGTGCTCACAAGGAGGAGGAAAGGGAAGTACGTGAAAGCTGAGGTAATTAATTTCTGTTTGTGGTGCATGTGTGGGGAGGAGGCTGACCAGAATCCAGAAACTCCTAAGTTTGCTGTAGGTTAAAAGCTCACTTTGGGTTCTTCAGATGTGTTCAAGGAGACTGAAAGTATTCAAATTCTCTAGCTAGTTTTCACCTCTGTCTGGTTCTGTACTAATTTCAAAGACAACTGGTGATCTGCTGCTTTTCCCAGGGCTGAGGGGGTGGGGTTCGGTTTTACTGCAAGTTCTGTTTTACATACGTATAGCAAAGGGGAATCCACAGGAAGTGCTGATAGTCTTGTTCTGTGACTAAGTCTTTTACTGAGGTATTTGCATGGATCCTGCAGTTTCCATTGAAGAGCTACTTTCCAATGGAATGGTGCTTCACACCAAGTGTGGAGCCTTTTGTGAAGGAATCCAAACAATGTAGCTAAATAGTGCCCTTTTTTTTTTTTAAGTCTGGTAGTTTTGGCATGGTTGATTCTGTTAGTGTTGCATCAAATCCATTTGCTAGTGGAAATCTGGGCTGTTAAGTCCCAATGACTTACTGAGTCTTAAAGTTTAGAAGTAGCACAAATGTTCATCTCCCTCTACCTCCTTCCCTCCAGGTGAAGGAAATGAATGAAATGCATAGAGGACTGAATGCTTAACTAAATCAACTTGAAGACAAGTCAGATTCAAGCAAAGAAGACAACAAAAACATTGGAGGCATGAATCTTAACTCTTAAAAGTGTCCTCCTGAAAGGGAGGCAATTTTTGTTCACTTAATGATTATTAAAACTCTTAACAACCAAGACTGGTAACCATTCAACTACTTTCACTATTTGTTGAGAGTTAAATGCCCCATCTTACTCAAGTAAAACTTAACTATTGCTCCCTGATTCTTTTTTTTTTTTTGATGATGAGGAAACGATTTGACAACTGCTGTTACTAGGGTTTTGGAGCATATGCGCTTAAATGGTTATTTTACCCTCGTGGGAGTTTTATTGGAAATAATGACTTTGTAGCCACGTTGTAATGAGACTGTCTCCTGTATAACTGAACGTGATGTTTTTATGGCAGTTTGTACATATTTGAAGTTACTGTAACTTTTTTATGACTTGAATTAATAAAACTTTGACACAAGCTTCTAATTCTTCCATGGTGAAATGATAAATCTGCTAAGTTATCATGCTTACAAATTTGTAGTTTGATTCCTTAAAGCAAGGAACCTCAGCATAGTTAAAAAGATTCTAGAACTCCACTTAGCAGTTATTATTAGCCATCTACTATCTCAAGAGCGTGATATTTTTTCTTAAAGCTGTGAAAAGTATGCAGCAAGAGCGAAATGATGACATACAGATTGTTGTATAAAAAAATCAACAGGCCGAGAATGTAGTCATTTCAGGAATGCATAGCCTGCATTTTCCAATGCTATGTAAGTATTTTAAATAAAATAAGCCTCTAGTCTAGGACATCTCTGGTGCAGGGTTGGGGGTGGGCAGGCCTGGTATCTGATGGTGGAGCTGGGGAAGAGCAATTTACCCCATTACTATGATTTTGTCTGTGGCAAAGCTGTTGCACAGCAAGGAGCTGTTTCTGCTGTTATTCTGCTCTCTGCCATCGATGTTGACCAGACTTCCACAGGCTCTCTGCCTCCCAGAGCCTTGAGAGCTTGCTTTGGCTGTCAGTAACCTGTGCCATGGATGTTGGCTAGCAATCCCTCCAGCGTATCCGATTTATAAAGGAAATGCTGTAACTCCTGTTGCCAAAGAAATAATGAGATGCAAGATAAGGAACTGAATGACAAACCTTGTTGCTAATGTGGTTTGTGTTTTGACCCACCCTAGCTAAAACAGGAAAAGTAGGATAAACCACTGAGAGGATATTCTACAGTTCGTGAAATTAAGTGTGAAGTGTGCCCCATTAGTGTGCCTGCTAGGTGTAACAGGGAAGTTGCTGAACTGTGGTGGTGCTACCTCCACTGTGACAGTTCATCAGTATCCCTTCTGCCTTTCAACAGGGTGGTACCTCACATGCATGCATTGCTGTGTTGGACATTGCACAAAAATCCTGAAGTAGGGAATTTACTGGAATGTTTTGAAGCCGTTTCAGGCAGATTTGTCAGTGATAACTTCTGCAGGGCAGGCTGTCCCTCTGCTGATCTGTGCCATTCCCTTTCTCCCCAGGTATGTGGGCGATCTGCTGAGGTGTGATGAATTTTGTACAATTCTGTAAGCTGTTAACCAAATAAAGCCAAGTTTTCAGTAAGCTGGTCTTGTGCTGAGTCGTGTGTGTTATTGTTTTCCCCAATGCTTCAGTCTCCATCTCCTGTACCTCCTTAAATGTCTGCAATATGGTATCCTTGCCATTTCCTTCTTCTCTCCGGTATTCTAATGCCATTGTTTTCTCTCCTCCTCCTTCCCTCCCCATTTCACACCACGTTTTTGGCCTGTGGGATGGAAAGAGGTGTTGTGTGCTGTGGCTGGGCTGCAGCTGCATGTGTGCAGACTTGACTGGAGTGGCTGGTACGTAGCTGCTGTGTGGCCTGGACCTTGTCCCAATTGGTTTGTTTGAACATCTTCTCCCTGCTTTTCCCACAGTACAGGGAGGCATTCGGACACTTTTCAATTTTTTTTTTACTTAGTGGACCTTTTTGTGTTGAATATGAAGCTTAATGCTCTGTTAAAGGCTTCTTCCTTGCCAAATTTGCCTGAAACTCGCCAAGGGATTAGAAACCTAGAAAGTTTATAGAAATTCTTAAAAAACCCCACAGTTTAACTAAATCCACAACTGAAGGGAATGCACTGTTTCTGAAGTCAGTTACTATGGTACTAACATGGTGCTGCTCAGCTCTCAAAATGGTGATCAGTAAAAGTTTTTTCATTAGTTTCCTGTTCTAAATAGTTTTATTGACATACTGGCTTTTGTGTTGTTCTGTTTGCTAAACACTGCACTTGTCCAGCAGTCCAGCTGCATGAAAGTGTGTATTTATAGGGAAATGGAAAAGGATGAGGGGGAAAATAACTGAGAAATTAGGGTATTGGTATCTTGCAGCTTATTGTGTTTTATAGATTTTTATACCAAGAGGAGACTAATGCACTGAAAAAAAAAAAAAAAAAAGCCAGCGTCAGATTGTGTCAACTCTCCACATATGCATGTGATAGTTCTAGGAAAAAAATGATTGCTAATGAAAAATAATATGGTACTAAATAGAAAAATATTAAATGTTTGCTATTCACATACTTGGATACTACTTTTGATACTATTGGAAATACTATTTTGATACTATTCAGCAAAGCTAAAAAGAGAGTTTCCTGTAAAAGAAACAAACGAATAGAACTTAATAAAGGACTAGTAGTCTCTGCATCAATTTTTAACTAGGTAAATATTTTGATACTTCCATTTGCCGTATTCATTAACTTCCGTACGTGAAGGAGCATATTTTTAAAATCTGAAGTTCTCCACAAAGTTGAGATACCATGTTTCCTCTCTTTTAATATGTCATTTTTGAGAGAGCATACGAAGGGCAGATTGAAAATGCATTAAATAATTTGAGACTGGATAAATGAGATTTTTGTGTTACAGAGAGGGATAGACACAAAGTGTGCAAGAAACCCTAGTAATAATACATATCTTACTGCCTATGTACAACATGGGAAAATAGTGTTTGTAAAGGCAAGTGCAAATCTGTTACTTCCTCATGAATTATTACACTAGCAAATATATTATTACTGCTGAGTAAAATTAAATACATGTTTATGTAAAGACTATGACAGACTTTTTAGAAGAGGGTATGCAAATAATACATTTGAGAAAGCATGACCAATAAAGTCTATACAACTTTTCTTCTAAGACCTAAGTAATGCCAAAGCACAGTTTCCACAGCTAGAAAATGAAAGGTCAATGTTGCATGTGTAGGGTCTGTTGACAGTACTGTACCCATTGCCCTCCTGAACAGTCAGAGTAGTTTGGTGAGGGAAATAACACTGTTTGTGAACCGTGTTTATTTATATCCTCACCTGCTGGACTTTGATCACCAGAATACAGTGACTTTGGATTACTTGAAATAGCCAGAAAAATATTCTAGGAAACTAAAAATGCAAGCAGCTCTGCTGCTCCAACTTTACAAGTGCTAGTTAGGGAATTCTAGCAGCTCCCAGCAGAGGCTGCAGTCCGGTAAAGATCCATCCCGGGGCATGCAGGGAGTCAGGCACACTGCAGGGGTGCCTTATATGTTTGGAATAGTTGGGCCCAAACTTGGAGAGATTTATGAACTTTGTTAAAATCCTTGTCTTAGCAGGGACATGCAAGGGCAGACATGCCCAAAAAGGAGGTGGTGTGTGATGGTAGAGGAAACACTGACCAGTTTATAGTGGGTGAAAATCTCACACATGTAAGAAGTGATTTTTTTTTTCTCTACTATTCTCTAAATGCACTGCAGAATTCTTACACTTGCCTGCCAAGTAGAGCACGGCCGTGCCAAATCTGAGTGAAAAAAGTAAACAAAAGAAGGTTAAAAGGTTCTTTACAAGGCGACAGCCATATTTTCTGTTTTCAAACTTAGGTCATCTAAATATTCTTATCTTTTTAATGTGAAGTCTCTGCCGCAAGACGCGTGTGCACACACAGATACACATCAGTCTGATACCAGATTTTCTGGTGACATCCCCACCAGCTTGAAAGCGTTAGAGCTGCCACTGATCACAGCTGTGTACTAATTAACCACTGGCGAAAAAGAATTTATTTTTTCTCTCTTTTTTCCTGTAAAGTGGTTAAAGGACATCCACTTTCCTAAGTGAAAAACCATTGTAACTTTTCTCTATATGCTACTTATGCCTAAGAAGGCAACGAAATTAAGGTCTAGATGAACATGAATTTTCCATCTGCCATCGGCATAACAATTACAGGTGTCTTCCCATTCCCGTCGCTGCTGGTAGGCAAGGGGAAGAGCAGGGAGCGCTCTGTTCCATACAGCGCAGTGAAACAACCCAGCCTGGCGGCGGGGAAATGGTCCCCGCTGAGAGCTGACCTGTGCGGATCAGCCGGTCCCTGCTGGAGCTGCCCGGGAAGAACAATGGGACACAGAAAACGGCAGAGGCTCCAAGGGAAGGTGATCAGTGCTGAGCTGCTCTGTGCAAGGGATGCCACAACACAAATGCTGTTCGCGGGCTGTGGTCACCACGCTCGGGGCATTAGCGGCCGGTTTGGGCGGAGGCTCGCTGCGAATGGGAGCCTGAGGAGCTGCCTTGAGCCAAGTGCTGAGCGAGGAGGTGCAACCAGCCCAGGGCAGAGAGAGGGAAACGCTGAAACACGCAGCAATTACAGCTTAGCAGACATTATTTTACCGCTTTTGAAGGTGGCAATGAGGTCCCTGGAGTCCACCCTGTCTCCAGATGTTTGTATGGGACACTCCTTTTCTCCCTGTCCTTTCTCCTGCCTTATCTTTAACCATCATTGTGTACAAAGACAAGCAGTCCCAGCTATTCAAAATGTCTATTCTGGGCTGACCTGGTATTATCGATGCTTGGCAAGCACTGTGAGTGCATTCCCAAGGTAATGTATTTCGTAAATGACAGTTGTTTCGGCTGAATTTTACTATGCGAGTATTGCTGCAAGCAAGCATTTTTGGTGGAGGGAAGTATCAGACCAGATAGTTTAGCTACTTCTGAAAAGAAGGTTAGAAAAGCACACTTATTCATACTGAAAATAAATACATTTGACTTGCCAGAGCAGTGTCATTTTTACAATTGTTATGGAGATAAGAGGAAGATTTTGGGCTACTACAAAGCTCTGCTGAGAGCAAAGCTCTAGAGACCTGCCTGCTTTGCTCCTTCCTTCCTAAGTCAAATGAAGGCACACTGGACTTTCTCTTCACTACAAGAACCACCTGTGATTCTTCAGCAAATACATTTACAGAAGGGGTTTGAAGGCCGTTGCTGGAAAAGCTGTGTTACCTCAGGGGTACAGGACTAGGGTTTGGGAGGCTGTCTTGGGGTGACTTTATGATGTTGTATCCCATATCGTCCAGGCATGAATTTTGTGCCTTTCTGTGCCTTTAAACTGAGCCCGAGAGGGGAGAGAAAGAAAAAGCCAGACAAACTTTTTCAAAACAGTTCTGTGCTTCAAGGTCACTATTTTTTTTTCCTGCACTCGGCGGCTGCAGGGAGATAGCTGCTGCTGCGGCGGGGCAGAGGAAGCACCCTTCTTGTTTCTTCAGCCAGTTTTTTTTTTGGCTCTGTTTCTTCAGAGAGAGACGGAGAGTTAAACTTTGTTCTGGGACTTCGATTTTTTTTGGTTTTTTTCCCCTTCTTCTCTTCTGGACTGTTTCAGCAACATCAGAACACATCAGGAGGGCTTTCCACCAAGGCCCCGGTGGTGGGCCCAGGCCGACCCTACTCCGAAGAGGAGAGAGAGAACACACCCAAGGAAGGACTCTCAAATCTTCCCAGGTTTCCTCTCCCCAGCAAGAGGCTTTATTATGTAGCATTATTGTTCTTTTCCCGTGTGTTTGTTAAATAAATAGTTTCTATTCCTCTTTCACTTTCCCCGAGGAAATATTTCTTTCCCGAACCTGGTGGGGGAGGGGCGGCTGTAACCTGCCTTCTATCAGAGAATGTTCAAATTCGGATGTTCCTCCAAATTTGTCTCTAAACCGGGACAGAGGCGATGGCTGAAGTGTGGATAGGAAGGCAAGAGTGACACCGGGCAGGAATGGGGCAGAGGTGGGGACACCAAAGCGTTCCCTGGGGTGGAACGGGCAGCACATGGTAACACCCTCAGACCAAGGTAGCTCTTAAGTGGGCATCTGAAGGCCGTTTGGAAAGCACCTATTGACACCAAGAAATATTAAAGATGAGCACACTGATTCACCAACGGGAAAGAAGAGAGAAGCTAGGTGAGAAATTCTAGAAACAGAGGTCCAAAAGCGTTCCTTAGCTGGAACCAGCTGGGAGGGAGGAAGAAAGGAAGGAAGGGAGATGAGTTTCGAGAAGCTGACTAACATAGGGTAGAAATGAGAGAGAAAGCAATGGTGGGCAAACAAGGGATGTTCTGTACAAGGTACACAAAGGTACACAAACCAGAACACAAAGGTACACAAACCAGAACATGACATTTATGCAACAAATACTGAGGCATGTAAAATAGAAGATGTGTTTTGTCTATAGGTGATAACGTGCAGGCAGCTGGATTCGGATACAAGAATTTGGGAATTGGGATACAATGGTTTCTGATTGGAAAGATGAAAAGCAGTGCAAGGCAAGAGGAGCTTCCAAGAAGACAAGACTTAGCTGATGAAACACGGCATTTCTCATTATTTAGACAATAATCACTAAGAGAAAGATTGTCACCTATGCTGTTTCTATTCCTTTGTGTCTTTACAGTACAAGATAAAACAGGCAAACAAAAAAGAAAAATGCTTAGGACAGTGCAAGGAAAAGAGCACAAAAAATCAAAAACCTAAAGCATTCTGGGCATGAGGACCACATTGTAGCCAGGACTCAGGATACCTCTGAGTGCTGCAGGCCAGCCTGTGCCCTTTCTGTCCCTGGGCTGGATAATCCCCATGTGTAAATGGGGGTCAAGCCTTGGGATTTTTTGGCCATTTGCCCTTGTGCTGCCTGGGAGGAGCAACCCCCCCCCCCCCCCATAAGGAGGGCAAGAGCTGCTCTCTCTTTGCTGGAGGGAGCAGGTGGGGTCTCTGGGCACCATTCCTGCTGTAAGCAGAGGAGGGCCTGTCACCCACAGCCCCTGGCAGTGTGACTGACCCGGGTGACAGCCCTGCTCTCGGGCTGTGCTCAGCATTCGCCTTCTGGCAGCCCCTGGAGCTCCTCAGCACTGAGCCCTGGGGGCCTCCACACTCCAGGTCCACGGGACACTCTCCTCCACATGGAGTAAAGGCAGCGACCACCTCGGCACTGACCACCAGGGGCACACCGGTTGTCCAACATTAGGCTGGACATTAGGAGGAATTCTGCCCGGGGAAGCGGTGGAGTCACCGTCCCTGGAGGCGTTTAAACAGAGACCACACGCGCCACTCGGTGCCATGCTCTGGCTGACGCGGTGGTGTTCGGCCGCAGGCTGGACTCGATGATCTCAGGGGTGTTTTCCAAGCTAATGGAGTCCGTAATTCCCAGACGAAGGCAGCACGTAGCCCCGGCCACGGGGCCCACCGTTGCCATGGCGGCGGGGGCGCGCCGGGCGGGCCGGGCCTGCGCGCTCCCGCAACGCGGGCGGCTCGGGGGCGGGGCGGGCGTGACGCGAGGCGCGGAGCGGGTCCCGTAGCGATTGGGCGGGGTGGGCGTGACGCGAGGCGCGGACCGCGCAGCGATTGGGCGCCGCTGCTGGCGCGCTGGCGCGCGCGTGGCGTGTTT
>VZTE01005200.1:81265-127505 GCA_013397775.1 Eulacestoma nigropectus
CCCGAGGAGCGGGGGAAGGAGGGGGCGGTGGGGCAGCTGCCCCTGGATGCCCCGGGTAGGCCCTGGAACCCCTTGCAGTCCCTGGAAGCCCCAGGCCGCCCCCGGGGGCCCCTGGTAGCCGGTGCAGCGGTTCCCAAGGCCGAGGCCTGCAGGTGTCACAGGGGTCGGCCTCAGAGTGGCGTTTCGTGGGTGCCTTGGGCTCAAGCTGGGGCCGGTCAGGGCGGGCTGCGGGTCCCTTCCTGCCGCTCCCGGGATGGATGGATGCAGGAAGGGAGGTGCTGAGAGGTGTCCGTGTTCCCGTGGCCGCTCTGGTTCATTGAGGCCGGGAGTCACTGAACGCAGTTCTTTACCTTCAAATCTTTCTATGGATTTCATATTTTCTGTCCACCCCGTGGTGCTTTTCATTTATGACTTGGTATAAGACAGTGCAGCTTGCAGATGACAGGTGTAGGAGCATCAAGATAAATTATCTTGTTGGAAGAGACAAACCTTAGTATTAGCCTTAATCTCGAGTAACACAATGTTGCTAAGTTATTAGATCAGATTTTGCAAAATAAACCTCTTTGTAATGAACAAATTTTTTTTGTGTGAGTAACAGCATTAAAAAGAGCATGACATTCCCATACTCTTTTCCCTTTTTATTGTGAGTGATGAGCTCATATGTCAAAAAAACCCCCAAAACCCCAGCCCTTCAGAAAGCTTGGTGTGTCTTCCGGACTAGAAACATGCATCAGTATTATTTTTGTATTCAATTTAGAAGTTATTTCGCAGATGTAATCATGTGACTACCAGCTCCAGTTTTAAACCCTCTAAAGCCTTATCTGCCATATCCAACTAAAAGCATAAAACTACACTTGTTGCTTTCAGGATGATTTCAAAGTACACGTAAACTTCAGCTGCTCCCCACCCCCTGCTATTGTATTATGTTGTCTCAGCTGAAAGAACAAGAAAAGTTGTGTTTTGTTGGACAGTTCTGCACTGGGAAAGAGAACATAATTATGTAGAATTAGGTTTTTTACCTGTTTCAAAAAATCTTACTAGATGTTTGAGGAAAGAAGAGGCAAAAATCCTATTTAAAATAAGCCCACAAGTTCCTGTGGGTGTGGAAGTTTGCTGTTTAACTTCCTTCATGTAAAGGGAGGAAGAGCCTCAAATGTGATGAAGGCATGCTGCTAAGAGAGGGATGTGATACTCCCTATTGCTTGTGCTTACTTGGTGTGTCATCTAGCTCTCATCTGTCTGACACCTGTCTGAGTGAGTTCCACTTCCCGACCTGTTAGAGAACTTAATGTCCTTGCCTGAAATCCCAATTGGTTCAGTAGTGGAATTACCTTATTCTGTGAGTAGGCTGCTGCTGGAGGTGAGGAGGTAGAAGTGGTGTTGCTCCTCTGGGCAGCTGCGTGGAATTAAATTTTTCAGCTGCATCATCTGCTTGCACACTTACAGGAGCAGAAGCAAGAAGTTTGTCAATTAGGCACTTTCTAAGTTAGGTTTTATTGTAATACGTTGATTTTTTTTTTTGAGGATATGTTGTTTTTACTGGATATATTGTGATAAAAGGGAAATGTCTTGGCACACGTGTTGTGTGTGAATAGGGTGGTCGTCTTTTCTGTCAACAGAAGCTGCTTATCCAGGAAAGAAAAGATGTTGTCCAGAAGGAGAATCTGTAGCAGACTTCTAACGCTCGTTAGATCAAAATGTGTGAAATATTAATTAGTAGACCAAGTCAAGAATATTGTGAGAGGAGAAGGGTGAGAGGAACATACCCCTTGGTGTATATTAACATACAGATTCAGTGAAATTTGGAATTGAACTCTGTTTATATTGGGAGATGGAGTACACTTTCTTCATTAGTATTAATCAGTTGAATGTCGTGGGTTTCTGTTGTTTCATGGACTCTACATGTTTGCTTCTTTGATATTAGAACAGAAGTCTTCTGAGGGCTTTTCTTGGGGGTTTTGATTACAGAAAATAAGCTTTATGAACAAATTCAGGCATCTCATATTTTCTGTATTTATTTTGTAGGAACTCAGAAGCTTGAGAGTGTTGTGCTTAGTAAAATGAACTTTGAATCTTTTGTGAGGGACCTGCTTCTGGTTCGTCATTACAGAGTTGAAGTTTACAAGAACAAAGCAGGGAGCAAATCTGTCAAAGAAAATGACTGGTATTTAGCTTACAAGGTACAATTTTCAACCTTTCTTTGTAATTGTGAGATGAAAGAAAAAATCCATAGCTTTTTCCTGCTTGGAGACTTGGGATTTTAAGGGGCTGATGATGAAAAATCACACCTGTTTGTTATATATTGGTTATATATCTGTTATATATATCACTGTATTTTCCAGTGCTCTAAGGCTGAAAGAGCTTCCTCTGTGTCTTTGCCATAGGTTGGGAAATAAAGGAAACCTGAAGTGCTTTGCTCTGTATAGATGATACGTAAAATTCAAATGGTTAAAAAAAAAAATAGCTGTGTATTTCATATTAATGGACTGTTTGGTACTTAGTTTTATCAGCTGTTATTTTTAAAGAAAGAAAGTGTGTTTGTACACTCTTCTTTAAAAAGTATTTTTCTTTTTCTGAATAGGGTTCTCCAGGAAATCTTGCCCAGTTTGAGGAAGTTCTCTTTGCCAACAATGATATGTCCACAGCCATTGGGGTTGTGGGGGTTAAGCTGTCTGCTGCTGATGGACAGAGAGTAGTAGGAGTGGGCTATGTCGACACCACGCTGAGAAAATTGAGTGTTTGTGAGTTCCCAGATAACGATCAGTTCTCAAACCTTGAAGCTCTACTGGTTCAGCTGGGCCCGAAGGAGTGTGTGCTGCCAGGAGGAGAGACTGCAGGAGAGATGGGAAAACTGAGACAAGTAAGGGAACCACTGTGGCTGACAGACAGAACCTCTAAAAAGCTCAGTTCTGGTTTATCAGCCAGGCTCTGTGACGTGTGGAAAAACAAAGGACCAGTATGTTAATTTGAAGAAGTTTTGATTTATGCATACAAAATGTATTATTTGTTGATCTATTTGCACTTTAATCAACAAAAGTTCTAAAATCTTGTCTGTCATTCCTCTCCCTGCAGCCTAGCAGGAAATAAATAGCACGTCAGGGTTTGCTTCTGTGTGCTTGACGTCTGTCCCCTGAATATTGGAAATAATTGATAGCTCTGTGCGTTTGTGAACAACAGGTCATTCAGAGGGGAGGAATCCTGATTACAGATAGGAAGAAGGCAGATTTCACAACCAAAGATATTGTTCAGGATCTCAATCGCTTGTTGAAATCAAAGAAAGAAGAGCAGATGAATAGTGCAGCACTGCCAGAGATGGAAAAGCAGGTGAGCAATGTTCAATGTGCCTCTCTTCCTTAGAAGTGGAGTGGTGTGTGCACCTGATGTGAGCTGATCTCTACATTCTTGCTGAAGTGTTCAGCAGTTCTGCTCAGCTTGAGTCTGTGTCAGAGCTGGATACCAGGGGTCCTGGAAGAACTTGGGAAAACCATTCACTTATCTCTTTAAGGCAGTAGGCTCTGGTAAGCAAATAGACTGTACAAGAGGTACCTCTTGTTCCTAATCTGTCTAGCCTAAGCACTGAAATACAATACTCTGGTTATTTTGCATGACAGGAAAATTGGTATTTGAAAACAGAGTAATGTTTATGATAATATTTTTGTGTTGTCTTATGGCTTAAGTATATGATTTAGTGCCTGCATGTTTGTTCTTAGCTGCAAACAAGGCAATTTGTTGACATAAACAAGTTTTAAAATGCCCTTCACTGCTGATGCTCACTGCAGGTGTAAGGTTCAGAGTTATGCTCCCTTAATGTGTCATTTCATAACAGATTAGAGTTGTTTGAAGTGTGTTGCAGTGTTGCAGCTGAACAAGTCAGTCATGCTGCTGCCTCTCTTTTGTGCTGGCACTCAGCAATGCCGTGCAGTGAGTCAGATCAGATCCTTGTTCTGGCTGAAAACTAACCCTGAAACCTTGTCCTGAGATGATCCAGCATATCTCATTTATCTGCAGTATAACTTGTTTGTGTTCCTGAGCTGGAAACATCCTGATAACAGCTTTGGAAAGCTGGCAAGGTGTGCAACTTCACATTTTGTTTATCAGATTATGCAGATGTCTCGTGTGTTGTTCTTGCACCTGCCTAGAAAGACGCTGCAGTGCCATAGAACGCCCCTATGGAAATGATGTCTTGTCAAACAGGATGAGTCTCTCGTAGCCTTGCCAGAATTGACATGGCTCAAAGTCTTCCCCAGCTGTAATTTTCTAGGAGCATTTATCAAATCCTTTTGGATTCAGGAGTGTTTCTAACTAGAATGTGATGTGTTTTTTTTTAAAAAAAACTTCAGGTTGCTGTTTCATCTTTGTCAGCTGTTATCAAGTTTTTGGAGTTGCTGTCAGATGAGTCTAATTTTGGACAATTTGAACTGACTACTTTTGATCTTAGTCAATATATGGTTCTAGACAATGCAGCTGTTCAAGCCCTCAACCTTTTTCAGGTAAGAAATACATGATTGACTTAGTAACTGGTTTATAATATACTTAGCTGCTTGATAGTGAGCCTGACTGTCCAATTGCAGCTGCCCAGATCCTGATTAATGGCAACTTCTACATCTTAGCTTTGTTCTCAGCTACTCCTCTGCAATGTGTGTTTTAAGCATTTAGATCCTGTTACCACCTCTTTAATTTTTGTTTCTTATTAGTTTATTTTAAATGTAGGAGGGGAGAGAAGATCATCAAGGAGGTAGGAAGTGGCCACAGTATTGCTATTCTTGGGAAAAGAATACAAGCCTGAGTTAGATGGTATTAGTGGAACATGTAACACATGGCAGGAGCAATGCTGGTGGTGATGGGAAGGGAGGGTTGGCTGCAGCAGTGAACAGGAAAGTACTTGAGATCATTCTGAAAGCACCATGTCGTGCTGACTGGATGATGTCAATTTTACCTTTTTTAGACATGTTTTCTACAAATCCAACACGCTGACAGACTCCTTCATACCTCGTGCCACATCTGATTTTCTGCTTTGCCCATTTCTATATTTATAGGAAAATGTGGACTCAAAGGGGTGTGGTGTATCAGCTGTTCTCCTTTGTTTCCACGTTAGGAAACGCTGCTTAATGATCTTTGCTTGGAACTAATTTGCTTGCATTTCAGATTTACAGGAAGAAATCATAGATTATGGCCCCTCTTTGCCTTGGAGGAATTTCTGCAGGACAACAGAGCATATATTCAGCATCTGAGCTGGTTAGCCCTGAAGAGAGATGTTCCGAATTTTTAAACTTTTTTTTTTAATTCCTGCTGCTGTGCCCCTGTCTAGGGAATGAAGCAAAAATTACATTTCTTCTCAGGCTTTATGGAGGTTGTTCTAGGAAGTTCTATTTTAGCCACATTCCTTTACAAGTCCTTGCAGGTGTTACATGTTTTGTGATAGGAAATACACTGCTTTGTCTGTCTTCAGGGGCTGTTGTGAGCCTTGGAACAAAGGTTTTACCATGTAGCAGGAAACTGCCTGCCTGATAGGATGTGTGGGGAGGTTTTTGCACAGCAGTAAGGCAAAGACAAACTATTTTGTAATTTGAATTGTTCTGTGAGGTGCGTAGGTACAGTTCTGGTGGTGCAGCAGATGCAGTTGATGATATGGACGTGTAGCTTCTAAATTGCATGTGCTGAAGCAAATAATTTGTGTATAATATATATGTTGTGGCACCTTCTAACATTCAGAAGTTTTTCACGTGTAATACTGTCCAGAGCACTGAAAATTGGCACATCCACTTTAGATATTAGATATTCCAGGGGCTGAATGTGTCAGTATTCCTTCTCACTGCATTCATTTCCTGATGTGATTCTAGTTCTACATCCTAGTTGTTTGCAGGCATCCAGACCTCCTCCTTGTTGAATGCTCACCTGCTGTTTTAATTGCAGCTTTTCTTGTGTAGAGAGGGTTGAGATTTTCATTTCAAAGTCAAGAGTTGAAACAAGCTTGTTTGTTCAATATTAACCAAAATTTTTGCTTTGTAGCTGTTTGTGTGAAAACCAAACCGCAGCAAAAATGCCCTAAAGGCCGTCTGGAGTCCAGCTAATATTAAACCTGAATTATAGGTAGTAAACTATAATTTGAACAGAGCTAAGTTTAGAGATGTTTATAGCACTGCAGAGATGATCTGGGGAAGCTTGAGAGAATTCAAGTAACTGTTCTTCCCCTTTGCCTGATTCTGTTGTGTTGTTCCCCCCCAGCAAATCCCGAAGTTCTCAAACTAAAACCCTTGAATTCAAGTCCTGTTTTTTGCTGCTGTTTTGTGATGGACAGGACTCCTTAGGAAGAGCTAACTAGCAAATACTTAGATGTATTTCCACTTTTGCTGCTTGAAGTGCAAACTGCCCCATGACTAGGTACACTTTTAACTTTGCTGTTCAGTTAGGATTGGTTTCAAAATAGACAGACCTACTCCTTGCTTGCCATGCTCCAGGGACCAGAGTTAGGTATTTTAATGCTGCATTGTTTCATTTACCATTTCTGATGGGTGCCAAGTTTAATAGAAAAAACCCATATTCTGTTCCTGAATAGCTGTGTGCCATTCAGTGGGTGTCAGTAAACTTCACTACCTAATTTATTTCTCTTTTTTTTTGTCTTTCTTTCTTTTTTTTTTTTTCCTTCTTTCCAGAGTTCTGTGGAAAATGCAAATACTGCACAGTCTCTAGCTGGTTTACTGAACAAATGCAGAACTCCTCAAGGACAAAGACTAGTTAATCAGTGGATCAAACAACCACTTATGGACAAGACCAGAATTGAAGAAAGGTAACAATATTATGTGTTTGATAGACTTAAACAAGTTAGTAACTATTTCATATAAGGCCCTTTCTTTTTAAGCACAGGATGCTGCAGGCAAGAAATAATAGTGGTTGGAGTCTTTTGTGTGCTACCCTGTAATGCATTGTAGTCAGAGCAAAATATATTTTTCCTTGAAATGCAAATTGACAGGTTACTGTTAAATTAAATGCTTTTTACAAATATATATTTTAAAGAGGGGGTACGATATGTTTAGATGATCTGAATGATGCTGTGCCACAGGCTAAGGCAGTGTAGCAGCCACTTAACTGACTGTCGTTCATATGCAAATGCTCAGTCTGTATAATAATATTTTGATGTCACTTCAAGTTTACCAGTTTAAAAAAAAAATCAACAAAACACTCAAATAATTAAGCAGTAGTGACATCTTCCTCTTTCCAGAAGAAAGCTACTTTTAGTTGCAGTAGGTCACTCTAATCATGCCTAGATATTCTGAGGGCTTTTTCTTTCTTGCTCTTTGATCCTGCCCTCTGTCACTGTGTGGTTGCCCTGCCACTAGATAACAGTGTCAGTTGATAAGAAGCCTTAGAGAATCTGATAAATCTCTGCTGAGAACATACAGATAATTCTCAATCTTTCAGAAGGGAAAACTGTAAAGGCTGTATTCCTACTGTGTGTGTTTGTCTTGAGTATGTTCACCACGCAAATACAAGTTACATGTTTTTTAAACTGCTCCTAAATATAGCTGTATTCTTATGATCCCAAACAAAATTCCATGCAACTCTAGCAATCAGCAGGTTAATGCATTACAAAATGTGTATTAAAGTGTATCTTGACAAAGCAGAAGAGGCCAGAAAATGGAATTTAACTTCGATAGATTCTCTAAGGCTCATATTTCACATAAGACATTGCAGGTATGTCTGTCTATGCTGTTGGGCACAGATCCCTACTACCAAAAGAAGAAATCTTGGCTTGGACATGCTGATATTTAAATAAGTTGTGCAAAGAGTAGTTGTTGTGGTTTAAGTCCAGCTGGCAGCTAAGCACAGAGCTGCTCGCTCAGCTCCCCGGTGGAATGGGGAGGAGAGGCAAAATCCAAAACACAGCAGTGTACCAGCTACTGAGAAAAAATACTCTATCCCAGCCAAAACCAGGATGATAGTTTTCTCTCTAGGTTTCTGGAGACTGAATTATTCTGCTTCTCTTCAACAAGTTTTTCTGCTTTTCCTAATCATTTGTAGAATGGTGTGTAGTAACTTGCTCAGAGCCCACTTAGAAATGTTGTTAATGTGACACTGAAATATTTGTTCCCAGGTTTTTTGAATCCTGTATCTTACTCCTGCATGTGTTACAAAAGCTTTCATTGTTGGTTCTTGACTAAGTACCTGAGATCATCTGTGTCTGTCAGTTTTGGATCCTAAGATCTGAGCCAAATTTAATTTTATGATTGTGTTGTTTTTAAAATTTTAAAAGTTAGAAGTCCCATTTTGTAATTTTTCTTATGTCAGAGTAAACATTAGAAATTTTAACTTTTGTGTGAGACATGTTTGCTTATTACTGTACATCAGAAATCTCCCACGTTTGGAAGAGACAGTGTTTTCTTTATAAAACTGGGGTTGAGTTGTAGGCAGAAAATGTAACTTTATCTGTTTTGTAGAGTTACTGTCACCTCTGTGTTTTGTGTTGCGATTCTGTGTGGCTAATGTTGGCTGCGTGTAGGAAAAGGTATATTTAAAGGAGGAGGGGAGTAATTAAATGGAGTTAAGCTCTTAGTGAAGCTTGTAAAGGTCAGTGTATCCAAGTGTTACGAACCTGAAAGAAGTCCACTGATAATCTCCTGTATCTTGCCCAGCCACAGAGTCCTTGGAGCTGCAATTTGTTAAAAGTACTTTGCTTTAACATCTACTTATGGGCACTGAAATACCAAGGTGATACATTTTCACTCTATTCTGCTGCACTCTGTCTGAATGCATCTTGCTTTGAAGTACTACTTGGATGAATTCAATTCTCTGAGATAAAAGCAATGTAATTTACTTGTAAGCTTCCTCCTCCCAAGCTTCATGCTTTTCAAAGGGTGTAGGACTGTTCTTTTTTTAATCCCAAGGAGCAAGTATGATAAGAGAAGCTGTTAGTGGGGCTGGTGAGATGTACTGACAGATTCAAATATCTTTTGAAAGATACGCAGTTGCCAAGTTTTCTGAAGACTTTACAGTATATTGTGGCTGTTCTAAGGATTGCAAACCACGGTTTGGAACATAAGGTGGCCTGAGAAGGAAATACCTGGACTGTTGTTCCTTTGCATCTCCTTTGTCGTCAAGGGGAGCTACTGATTATTTCTTAGCTGGAAGTGTGCCGTGTTGAAGGACCCCACTTAACATTAACCAGTGCAAAACTCTTCAAACTAAGCAGAACTGCCCAAGCTGGACTGATGTTCAGTGGCTGATTTGAAGGAAGCCCCTAGTTTTGCTTATACAGGAGGTATTTGACTTAACCGTTGTCCCAGTAGTAAAATTGGTGTCTGGAAGTTTTACTCTTTTTTTTTTTTTTTTTCAAAAGTTAGACTGTTGTAACCCTCTGCTAAGACCTGCAGGTGGTGCAAGTCATCTTTTGGAGATAAAGGAATCCACCTCTTTCAGTAGCTTGTAATCTGCAGTGTGTTGTTAACCTATATGGATAAATGGAACACAGAGTTGCATCAGCAGTCCATATTAACTCTTGATACAGTAACAACACAAATCGAAGTACATGGTGCACATCTTCAGATAAAATGATGTTTACTGACTGGAGCAGCTCCTGGTGAGAACTGAGAAAACAGAGGCTCCTGATAGCTGCCTGTCGTGTAAGACTTGGGGTTCTGCCAGTGTCCATCTGGTTTTCCTTGATTAAAAAAATAATTATCAGTCATAAGTATACACAGTACAGCCCTCCTTCTCCTGTGTGGTGTGTTCAGAAGGCAAGTACATGAGGTTCTTGCTCCTTGTCTCATAGTCAGCATATTTGAAATTAAAAGGTAGTCGCAGAGCCAGCATGTGCAAATACAATTATTAATTGCATAACTAAATTGACTGCAATACAGCAGGCAGCTTCAGTATGTCATGTTTATTCTTCAGGTGCTGGAAAGTCTGAGAAATGTGGCACAGTGTAAAATAGTGCTTGTTCTGTTACATCCTGAGAAGAGAGTTCATGCTGAATATATTTGATTTTTTTTCTATTTTTTGGTTAAACCCTATCTGACATTTATACATAGCATAAGTAAAAGATTCCAGCTCACCTTTTTAGTCCTTTATGTATACTATGGTTGAACCTCTTATATGCCAGTGTCCCATGGTGGAAGAGATGCAGGGGTCTCAGAGGAGTTAAAGGCTGTACTCAAACATCACTTGCTCTGATCCAAGCCTATTTTGAGCTTTCCTCCTGTGTTTCTAAATATCATGCTGCATGGGGGCCACATGGTAGAAACAAGTTCTGTCTCTGGCAGAGTCAGGAAGTAATAGATTGGGGAAGCTTGGGGTGACTAAATGGCTAGCAGGGAAAAACTTCCAAGTTTGTAGAACATTTTTGTGCATCAGTCTTGACCAACAATTAAAGTAGCAGTTTGTTTAAAAATGAAAAAAACTCAACCCTAACTTGTTGCCTTGAGACAAGAGGAAGAAACAGTCAAAGGCCCTGGCTCTCTTGGGGCACTTGCTGGGGTGAGGCATGAGGATGGTCAAAACTCTGGAATGTGTGCTCAGAGAGGTGGAGGGATCTCTGTTCTTGCTCAGTGTTCGACTGAACTTAGCCTTGTTTTGAGCAAGGGCTGTAACCAGAGGCCTGGAGTTCCAACATGAATTGTTCTGCAGTAAGTTTTCATTACTTTTGTGTTCTTTCCTAACGTGCAGCTGTCTCTGCAAAGCATTGCAGATAAGCTTTGCTGCTTTTGTCATTCTGGTTAGCAGGTCTGGAAAGACCCTCAGTGCTCTTCTGAGTACAGGTCAGGACCTCTCCAGAGCCACAGACTGGTTCCAGGCAGCTGAATTAGTAGTATGTGGTGGCCTGTGTCCTCAGTAAGCCAGGGGAAGATGTGAACAGCTTGCAGATTTGTCTAAACGACCTCTTTAAAATGCATTTTAGGCACTGGGAATGCTCCTAATGCCTCTAGAGAAGCTTCTGAAATACAGATTGAATCTGAACAGATTGAAGACAGAAATGTGATTTCTTATTGTCATGGAGATCATGATGCAATAAATATTTCCCATGAAAGAAGTTGTCATTCCAGTGATATGAAAATGGTGTTGGCTTCCAGTAAGCCTCTAGAAATGTTTGAAAAATGTCACCTTTGTCATTCCAAAAGTTGCCATCACTAAGTTCTGTACGGAAATGTTTGGAGCTTGAAACTCTCAGTGCTCTTTCTTTAACCCTCTCCCCTCCATTCACCTGTGTTTGCTGTTTCCAAAACTACTAATTTGTCTCTATTTTCATTTGGGTTTGCTTGTAAAACTGAGGTTGACATTGAGTGCTGTCTAGAGACATTAAACAAGAACTCTCCTAGACAAGCACACATCTCACAGGCAGTGTCTCTAGGAAGGAATTTCCATCAAAATCCCAGGCACTCAAAACCTATTAAAAGGCTGAGATTGTTGTGTTGCAAAAGACTTATTTTTAGTTTTCTTGTCTGAGGAGCTGAAAAAAAGACTCCTTTCATGACACCTTGACGTGTGGGAAAGACAACGTTGGTGTTTGTCTTCTGCATGTTATCCAGATCGTTTGTCTTCCGGATCAGGGATCAGCAATCAGCGTTGCAAATCTGTAAATTATAGGTGGCATTGAGTGGTGCAGCACTGGAGCAGGTAGTCATAGTATCTCCTAGTTGATACTTCCAGCTCGCCCACTTCTTCCTGACAAGTCCTCACTTGGTGGAAAATAAATAGAAGGATTAAGCTTTTAGTCATTTCTTTTGTGTCTGAATTTTGAGGCTCAACAGAAATGAAAATTAAACTAAAATTTGATTGAAATGTCAGATGGGTTTTCAGACTTGTAAGACACGATGAGACTGCTATTTATTTAGGGAAATGTGAATCTGTAGCTGCCGTGCTGTTCTTTGGCTCTCATCCTGCCAGAATGAGGTGGATGGCACTTACTGCCGTAGTTAAATTTTGCTTAGAATCCATGTTTAAGTATTGAAGACTGTATGAAAACTCACTATGCACAGCTGCAAAGCTCTCAGGTTTGTAACAGTGTCCTTGGTAGTCACTATTTTGAACATTGGATACAGGAATATGGTGTATTCGCTGTGAAATTACAGTGACCACATTATTGTTTCTGCTCTGTTTAATTTATGTCCAAAAACATTAGAAAGGTGGCATGTTAGGACACTGCAATGGAAGCTCTTGGCAAGAAATTGTTGTCTTGACCTGTAATTTAATTTCATTTATCATGTATGAGGACTGTAAGAGTCTTTAATGTTTTGTTGACATTCAGTTTTGAGTTTCTTCTGTACAGAATGAATGCAAATGAAGAAATATTTGTTTTTCTACAGCTAAGAAATAGAACTTGTTCAGTATGCTCTTAGTTTGCACAAGATTAAAGAAATGCACAGGTTAGCAAATTTAAAAGGGTATTAATGCTGATGGAGGAGTGTAATAAATGTAACCTCTTAATTTTAACGATGTATGGAAACTTGTAAGGAATGAAGCACAAAAAAAATAATAAGGGAAATACCTTTCTTCAGTTGACTCTAGTCTTTGAAGACCATGCAGTAATACAGTTTTATCACTGGATCCCAAAATGCCATATTTAATTAAAAAGCAAGACTGGCAGAAAACCTCTGGTGGTGTAAGGCATTAGGCTGGGAAACAGCCTCTGCTGCTTTCCATCTGGGATTTCTCTGGAAGGTTTTGGGTGGAGCAGTTTCGCTGTGTGGGGTTTATGAACGCGCCCAGGACTGTGTAGTATTTGGTGAGTTTTTGCTCCATTGTCTTCACTGTTCTTTGTTACCATATAAGAAATGGAGGTTTATTAGGAATTCTTGAAAGATGGGCATTTGTTGTTTTGTCTCGAAGCCTAAATACTGTGTTGTTCTTGTCTTTATTCAAATTAGGATCTTTTTGCCTTCATGTCCTTCACACTTGCTCACGCTGCCTGTTCTGTATGTAGGGTTTCTTTGGTCTTCAGGATTTAGTGTGAAAGTTTTTCATTTGTTTTTGACTGTTATGCACCATGCTTTGAGTTGTTTCATAGATGGCTTGCACTGTCTGTAACCACTTTAAATCAAAAGGTGCAGTCGTGCTTCCCTGACTGTGTATTGCCACTTGTTCCCTTGTTATTGGCACAGGCACCGGTGTTCCTGTAGCTGACTTGTTCATCTTTTGATGGGGAGTTTATCATGCTTAAAAAATCAAGGGTGTCATGCTGGATAGCAAATAATCCAGAAAAACTCGGCAGTTGCCAAAAGGGGCAGCCCATACGTCCTACTTCCTTTTTTTATTTTGGTCTCGTAGCTAAAGACCAATTTGATTTGGCTTGTTCACCTGATGAAAAGTAGTCCATGAAAAAGTGAGGAATGTTGTCATCGAAAATTAACCCTTTTGCTCCTCTGCAGCTGGTCCATGAGCTGCTGTCATCATAAACATTGTAAGTGCAGGTCAACAAATACCAGAAGCCAGGAGGTGTTCAGATTTAATAATCTGACTTGAGTTTGCTTTCTGTTGGTATTTTGACTGTTTTAGAGATTATGCCAATTAATTTATGTCTTGAGTTAGATCACCAGACTTGCTATAGGAGGATAGAGTGGGTATCTGCCTGTCCTTGAACTGGAATAGTGAATCTCTGAAATGGAGCTGTGCACTACCGTTGCTCAGTAAACCTGCTGCTTTCCTGACAGGTTTGCTGTGAAGATGCTGTTTGACTATTTTTAGTTCCTACAGAAAACAGACGATGAAAATTTTATTAAAAAGACTGTATGCATGGAAATAAACATTGGGAAGACAAAAAATGGTGTCTCTGACAAAGATTTTGGGAGATACTTCTTGTTTTATGAGCTATCCTCTTATCACTTCTGTGTGTACAGTTCCTTGAGGGTAAGAGACTGTGTAGTCCAGCAAGATTGCAATGGGGTTTAAGGTGGGAAGGGATTTGCTGTGTTGAATATTCAAAATTCAACTTTGCTGGTAGATACCCTGGTTTTTTTTCTTTTATAAACATACATGTTTAAAAGTTGGGAACACTGTTTATCATTCTGCGAAGTAGTGTGCTACTATAAGGTGAGAATTTCCCCTTTTTATCCCAGTTCTTCTTCTGTGGAGCTGTTTAATTCATTAAGGGTAATAATTTTGTTTGTATTCCTTAACTGTGAAAGAGGAGGAGAGGGGAATCAAATCTAAATAGTGCTGTTACATAAAACTAGCTTGAATGGCAGTTCTTGGTAATAATTAAAAGTACTTAGTTCTTATTTGGGAAATACAGCTTTTGGGAAAAGCAAGTCATGGTTTATTTTCCTTGTCTATCACTTGGATAGTGACTGTTACTGTGTATAATACACCCAGGCTGAGGAATAGGAAGTAAGACACCTGTTTCTGGTTTTAACTGTGACTGAGGTGATTGTGTGGGTGTAGGTTGGATGAACAGGTGTATGATAGTTTCTTTAGAATCTAGACAGGAGCAATACTTTTTGTTTTAAGTGTTCTGGTATTTTCAGGACCTGAGTTTTGTAGAGCCGGGGCTGGTCTGCCATGAGAATGAACCCTCAGCAGGAGTTGGTGAGAGGGATTTGTCTCTGTGTCCCCGCTGCAGGGCATAGGTGGCCTTCAGTCTTACCTGGAGAGAAACAGTGGGAGCCCTGGCAAGCTCTGGTCACCTCCTGCCTGCAGAAATGCTCCTGCAGATCCCCCTCTGTACTCCTGTGAAACACAGCTCACAACCTGCAGCTCTTGGCCGTGGGAAGGGCGATGGTGCCATCAGGAGCGCTGCCAGCCTTGCCTTGTAAATGAAGGAAAGGTGATTCCTTTCTTTCTCTTGTCGTTGTAGGGAGTTCGTGTGCCTGCCTCAGAGTCCTGCACTGCCTCGTTAGTTCTGGCTAGAGGAGGCCAAGCAGAGCTCTGCTGGTGTGGTGCTGCTTTATTTGCATGTTCTTCAGCATGATGCCAGGCACTCCCTTCCCTCAGGGTCTAAAAATATTGCTGTTGCAGCAGTCTGCTTCAGGAGTAAGGTTTTAATTGCATCAAGTGGTACTTCACTGACAAGAATAAGACCAAAGATTTTATTTTTCTTTAGAATTGTTTTTTTCTTTACTTTGCTTGATCTGCTGAGGTTGGAAAGTTCATAGACGCTTGTGCAAAAATAATGATTTATTGGTAACATCAGACTTTAATAAGTATCTTTGGAGGAAAAAGCCCCAATGTTATTTTGGAATTAACTGCTTTTTCTCATAATCCTGTCTCTTTTTTTATTCTGATCTTATTAGCTTGCCTCACAGTCAATACATACAGGTTTCAAAGCTTTGCTTGATTTTTACAAAAAGTAGTTACTTTGTGCCTGGTAGAATCCCAGAGCTTTAATTTGCTTTCTAGCCTTTGACATAATACTCAAATGGTGTATTCAGGAATTCACCTGACTGTAGGGTGGTAAAGAATCTGTTGCTCCCTTGATACATATTAATTCTATGGTATATGAATGTAACTGATGTAGAGGAGTGTGAGTTCTGATTATTTGGAAGAATGCATTTATTTGAATTATAAAATTTATCTGTAAATGGGCTGTCCTGAAGTTAGAAATAGCCATTATTGTTATCATGGTAGGCTGATTTAGGGACTAATTAGGAAAACTAGAAAAGGCATGAGACTGGTATTTGGATGTGGCTTTCTCTTACATTGCTCAGTCTTCCGGGTTTAGCAGCAGGGAGCCTGATCTGTCCAGCTGCTTAGTAGCACGCTCTGTACCCAGAGCTCTGGAAAGGGTGTGCAGTTTGATTTCTGTGGCTCTCCTAGGATCTAAAGCTGCTCTTCAAACCTTGGATTCTGTATTATGAAGGATTATACTTCAGCAGGGCTGTGAAAAATAGTCAGGATATTCATGGTCTCTGCAAGTTACATTTAAGATTAAAAGACAATAGTAGCAGGTTCCAAAGAGCTGCACTGTTATAATGGAGTGAAAGCCAATTGTTAGTGCTAAATACATTCTGAGGGCTTCAGATACGTGCCTGGAGATCCCTTGGTTTAGTTCATTTAAAACTTGAGGGAGGGACTATGGCAGGTAGAAGAGCAGTGGGTAGCAGCACTGTCTCGCACTTCTCATGGTGGCAGTGCTGCTCTCTGCCAGCCTGGAAGTGTTGGTGGGACTGGGGTTAAGGGCATAATTTCCTAGCCAGTTTAAGCCAACATCAGGATACAACTGGGCTTGTCCACAGCTGGCTGGGCCACCCCAGGGTGAGGTGGTTCAGGGGAGCCAGAGGTGAAAAGCAAATACAGCCACAGCAAGTGAAGATGTGTGTTTAAGGGCAGGGTGCTGCAGGTGGGAGCATCACCCTCAGTGTCAAGCTGAGGTACCCACAGCTGCCTTTCCCAGACTGCCAGGTTTTGTTCCTCCATGCTTCGTGGCCTGTGTAGAGAGCAGGACAGCTTTCCAGCTGTACCACTGAGCCAGGTCATGCTCGGTCTCTCTGACTTTTTTGTTTTGGCTTAGGAGAAGTTTTGAAACTGTTTGGGTCTAGAACTGTGAATGATTGCAAAATCTTTTAAGAAACTAGGGAGATCATCAGAGTCCAAGGAATGCTGTAATCTTACTGGGATGACAGCATTGTCATTGTAAGAATGCAGACATTACAGGTGAACTGTGAAATGCCTCACCCTGGGGCTCTTTGTTCCTGGTTTGCCCTTTCTGCTAATCTACTGTATTATACCATTTCTTCTCGTTCATTAAAAGCCTATAATTTCACATCCCTCACATAAAACTGTGATGCACTTTAAATTCTGAATTGAGGAGGAATATACACTGTTGTACTTCACTGTCGTCTTCAAAGTTTTCTTTTGTAAGCAACTGTATCTTTTAGTTTAGCTTTTTGGGGGTGTTTCATTGGTGACAGTGGTTTTCAGGGAGGGAAGCTGTGAAGTAATTTGATAATACAGAAACATTCATAGCATGTTAACCGAGGAAACAAAACCAACTTTGTGCTCACATGCCGGGAAGAAACAATGACAAGGTTGCACTGTTCGGGCAAGAGCAGGTGGGAAAGAGAACTTGAGCCATTTGGTGTGGAGGGGAATCCATGTGAAGGTGCAGGCTGCTCTTTTTTTGGCAGACAGTAGGAAGAAGTCTTGACTACCAAGAGGCTTGGACACAAGCCTCTCACCCGGGCCTCGTGGAATTGCCTGGGTTGTCTGCTTCTGAACTACAGACCCTTGTATGTCCATGCAAGTTTGAGAGAGCTGGAGGAGAGCTTGCTCAGGTGAACAGCTTGTGATACTCAGGCACAAGATTTTGGACCCTAATGATACTGTATGTCCAAATGGGTACAATTTCATTAAAACAGCAGAAAGATTTCGACCCCTTGCTTGGGATGTTCCGTGTCGTATGTAAGAAGTGCTGGAGAGGTGTGTATGCATCTCATCCAGAAAGCAACATTCTGAGTTCTTGGTGAATCAAAAACCTGGATTCAAATCTAGTGTCTGCAAAGTACTGCAAGAACTGGTGCCTGTGGTGAGCCCCTTCCAAGGCTGTTCCTGTGGCTTGGGTAAATGTTGCCATCAGCTGGAGACTTGGTGCCAGAAACCAGAGCAACTTCTGGCTGTGCAAAGGCTCCAGTGTGAGCTGAGTGGGGATTGACATCAGTGATCCTAAGCCTATGATGTGTGACTAAAATAAAATGGCTTTTGATGGTGTTAGTCTATTTAAAGCTGCTGGTTCTTTATTCCTCAGGGTTTGTGTTACATTTATTTCGAATTGTTTGCGAAGACCGCCCCAGTTTCATAAAAAAAAGTCTTTTGTGCATAACTAAGTACTTCCAAAAGCATGTGTGGGTTGCCTAGGTATTTTGTATTATGTCTTTGTGCTTGTCTGAGAAATTTTGGATGTTATTTTTATAAATGCATGCAGCAGCACTGATTGATTGTCTGAGGCTAAATGACCTGGGATTGTCAGTGTGAGTTTTATGCTGCTGTGTGCTGAGTTACTAAAGTAATTCTCAGTATCAGGCTTCAGATTTCCGATTTAGGCTCCCATGGGCCAGTCTTAGGTGTCTGCCAGAGAACTTCAAAGGCTGTAAAGCATACTGAAGTTCTCTGGCATGGAAAGAGCTCTGCCAATTTAAGGTGGTATCTACTGCTTACCTGGGGCAGTGAACTGGATTATGGCTGATTTTTGGGAGAGAGATGATTTTCTAGGGAACGACTGGGTCACCAGGAGAAGTTTATAAAGGGAGCTTAGGACAGTGCCTTGCTTATTTCTGGTTGGAAAAAAAAATGCAGCTTGCTGTAGTCTGGGCTTCCTTCAGGGTGTTAAAATACCGTGTGCTTTGTGTGAAAAAGAAAACCCAATTAGAACAGGTAGGGTGGTGGGTATCATTTTACATGTCTAGGTTATGTATGTCCAAGGAGGATTTGCTTTGGCTACACTGGATTAAGAAGAGATCTGAGTTTGAAAGAAACCTGAGGGAAAACAGAATAACGGTATGGGAAGTGTTTTTTACCTTCCTTTGTATAAACAAAATATGAAATTAAACTGATACAACTGTGCGTATCCTGAAACTTGGGGTGAGATGAAAGTCTCAGTATATTTTAAAGCAGTCATTAATATGCTGCTTTTGTAAGGTGGTGTTTCTTGATTAAAATTCTGCATAATCAAGTAGAGCAGTTGGACAGGAAAGTTGATCTTAATCTGCAGTCAAAGAAACCCTTTAGCCAGCAGAGAATACAAATGTATGCTCTTCAGAAGACTCAGCTGTTAGATAGTCAGGGGAGTTACAAACTTTAAAGTCTTCTTAAAAGTAAGTCAGCTTCTGTAAGAGAGTGCATTCTTAATTTATTTCAGTGTTAACACTTTTTTCCCTTGTGTCATGTGGAATTTTAGTTAGTTCAGTTTTTTCTGAAAACATCTATGAGTAATTGGGATTTTAAGTTGCTACCCTGTAGTAATAACTAAATATTTATTACTCATTATTAAATATATATTGCTGATTATATATGGATCCCAGTTACATGAAATGATAAAAAAACCTTTGGAGTCCTTTTTCTGAGCAGAGGTGCTTGAGGGAAGTGTTTTCTTTCCTGCATACATAGAGAAGTGCAGAGCTGTCCAGGGTTTTGTAGGATATTGGTGGAAGAGAGGTTAAAACTTCAAGTGCTTTGTAACTCATCTTATTGCACACTGGTTTGTTAGGTGTTTTTTTGTTTTTGTTTTTGGTTTTTTTTTTGTGCTGGCCAGTCCTGCTCAGGCATTATAAATACTCTGTTCCTTTTCACTCTGGTCTTTTATTTTAGTCTGTTAGTTTAGTTATTATTTCTACACACAGAGTTCTTTCTTCATAAAATCTATATACAAATCTGGCATGGTTAATGTTTTCCTATTAACTTAGTTTGATATTTAGCTGTGTAAAAACCTAGAAATATAATTAAACCCTCCTGACAATGTCCATGTTGAGGCACCTTAAAATGGTGATGAAAAATGCTGCATAGGTGTAGCAAAGGAATAAGCAATCTCTTCTGATGTCAAATGTGATGCGAACCTCAGTGGAATGGAAGCAATGTGTCAAGACTTGGGAAAGTATGTGACATATATTAGATTGAAAACAGATTTTTGTTGTCTTTTTCTGTGTGTGTGTGGTACATTGGCCTTTTATCAGTAGTTGGTTCAAGAGATGCCTCTTATTAACAGTAAAACTGGGGAAAAAATGGAATGTTTTGAGTTGGGTTCTGGAATATCCAGCAGAAACTTGGAGATAAGTAGGTTTTTTCCTCTCTCATGTCTCCCAGAGTACACTAAGCCTTATAATACTTATTAGTGCGCAGAATTCAAAGCTGGTAAACAGCCCTGGGTTTGCCTAGCAGGAATAAAAGGTGGTTACAATTTCCAAGTTCAAGAAAAGCACCCGTGTTGATTTTCCTTTACATTGGCTGAAGTCTTGTTCGCTGTTTTTGCGGTTTTATTTGCAAATTTAAGTAACTGTCTTGAAACAAAGTTTTCCTTTATGTTCTAGTGTGGTTTCACTACTTATAATTGTTTCTGTTATCTTGACTGTGCTGCCTTAGATTTGTGGTGGAAAGTTTTGCCCTATTTTCCTTTCCTTTTGGCTGTGTGGCAGAAACGAGTTACCCAGTGTTGTCAGCTGCTGTTTGATTACACTTTCTTGGATTTTTAAAATTTGTTTCTTTTTGTATTTTCTTTCTTTTTTTTTTTTCCCTCAGCTGAGCTTTACATTAAAAACAACCTGTCATTTGATTTCATTATTATTTGTGAGCATTATTCATAGCTTATGGTTGCATTACCTTAACGTAGCCCTTTCTATTCAGCAACCTTATATGTATTCTTACCAACAGGAAATTTTTATGCAAAATGTGGCATGAACACAAACCTGTCAAATGTATCTTTTTGATAGGCAAATGTAGGGGGCAAGATAGAACAGTACCAGGAAGGTCATGAAATGTTAGTCTAATTATCTTGGTTTTGGCAGAGGAAAATTGTTTGTGCTGATCTGAGAACTCTTTGAACTTGTCATTGTGGACAAAAGAGGAGGGGGAAAAAATAAATTAGAGCTTTCAAAACGCCTTTGACAGCTCTTTATCCAAGACACTGTTGAACAAGCTGAGGGAGCCGTGGGATGAAAGTGAAGGGTTTGTTTGTGCAAAAGACACAAGCGAAAAAAAAATCTAGATCCTGGTAAAGATAAGCTCAAGACTACAGAAGCTGTGCTTGAGATATTCTTGAATGACTGTTACAGCAGCTGTGCAAAATTTAGTAAGTTTTCAGAAGTGATTCTATGTATATATCCATATGCCAGCATTACTGATTTTCTAAGGATCTCTTGGAAGAGAAGCTCTCTGACTTTAAGCATAAGCCATGAGAGGGCAAGATAGGATCTGATGCTGGTGGTGAACTTGAATTTTGCCCATTCTTGCGTGTGTGAAATTGGTCATCAAAATAAGAAAAAAAAGTAGTTTTTTGTACTTGAAATTTTAAAGTTGAAGTCATGGAGTAGCCAGTAGTTTAAGCAGGTTGGATAAACCCAGCAAACTCTGGTTTCCTGCTGCAGGCAGGAATAGTATTTTCTAGATTAAAATTCACTTTGATAATGGATAAACATTGCAAATGTGTCTCGCTTTCTTCCTGGTCCTTTTTTTAAGTGAAGAAAAATTGTTTTAAACAAGAAATTAATGCAATTTTGCAGACAGTAAAACTTGAAGGTATTTGCAACTAGTTCCTCTTTATGGATTGATGGTGTGGTGGTATTTTGATAATTGAGAAACAATAAATATGTTTACGAATCTTGCATAATACCTGGGAAGTGAGAAGACCTAACATCAGGATAGTACAACCTTTTGTGTGTTTGTCATGATTCATGATTATTACTGCTAAAGACCAAAGAATGTAGCAATAGGAACACATGGGTATGCTAAATGGAGAACTTCACAGTAAATCCTGTTTTGGTTTTGCCAGAGGAATTTTTTGCAGGTTAGAGGACTAAAAATGACCAAGCTACTTAGTTCCTGTGGGGAGGTTCACGTTGGCAAGTTGGTTCCTTCTGTAATCCCTTGGGGAAGGAAAACATCTGGATAGTGGGCTTGTATTTAGGCTGTTTAAGCAGTTGTATCAGGTGTCTTAAGTTTGGTTCAGTTTTTGTTGCTTTTTTTTTCTTAATATCAAACAATATCTGGTCTTTAAAAGCTGTGTTTGGTCACCAGTTGCTACTGGTACTTCTGAGAGAACAGTCTGTGATGTGAGTCCTAAGTGAGGTCTGCTTGGTAAATTGAAGGGATTTGTAATAAACATGGCAATGTATCTGCTGTGACAACATCATGTAGTTCTTGTTACTCCTCCAAACCATTTGACAGAAGTCTGAAAGCTAGAAATTGTGCTCAGAAACACCAACAGGGATCAGAATGGAAAATTGCTTGGCTTTTATGATGTTTCTCATACAAGTCTTGCTCTGTGTTCCTGCAGTAGGTATCTTCAATATATTCCTGTCTACTTCTGACAAGCTCTGTGTACATGCTGAAACTTTAATGTTTCTTTTGGAAGTAAAGCACCTTTATGTGTCAGTAATGTCAGTCTCTAGATTTATGTATTAAGGCTGTACTTGAATGGATAAATGTAGAGGTAAAGGTAGGAATCTTCTCTCATCTTTTTTGGTGGTATAATACAGAAGATTCACTGGAGTGTGGGGGTAGAATACTTTTTGAAACAGAAGGACATTCCTTTGGAATTTTTTGTATGCAGAAATGTACCACTACCTGTCCAGGGATCTCTACCTCTTGTGTTGCTTTAGCCAAAGCCTTTGTTCCTGTTTTGCTAATTACCCGAGGCACTGGACTGTGTTAACCCCTGTGCACTGTTGCCAGTGTCTGGCACTCTGCAGAGCACTGCAGTGTGTAATGTAGAGATTACTGCTGTCAGAATGACAAAAAAATTGTCATTTCCAATGCAGTTTGCAGATGCAGATGTTACTGTAATTGAAACAAATGCATTTTTCTGCCAGTAAGCAAACCAGCAGAAATAATGTGGTGAAAGCTCTCCTTTCTTTGCTTGCGTGTCTCTAGATAAAATTAAATTCCCTGCTGAAGTAAAGATATTGATAGATATTATTAACCAGAAATCAGCACAGTATGTAGTATGTGGAGGTCTCTGGAGGAGGCAGAGCTCTTCCTTGGTATTCTGAAAGTGTGATCAAAGAACACTGACCTCCCCGGCATTACAAAATTAACAATATCTGACTTCTTTTTTTAACTGCAAATGCAAAATGTGTAGAGATGGCAATATTAACTGATGCAAAAACCCCATGAAATGTATGAGAATTGCTTGCATTCTAGTGGAGAAATACAATTTAATGCTCTGTCACTTCTTACTGAGATTGATGCTTGCTTTCAGCACTTACAGAATATTTATTTCACTATTTTAAAACCGCCATACCTACAATTAAAAAAAATACAGAAAAAAGACCCCAACGAAATACCAAACCAAAATATCAGGGAGCAACAGCAAGGGAAGGCAAGCTGGGAGTCAGTGGTGACAAGGCTGGCAGCCAGTACCCTCATTGATAAGAATGCAGTTCCCCAATGCCTGCCATGAGGCAAACAGTAGTTTGGAAGTAGCTGGCATGGATTTGCAAAGGGAAAATCATGCCTGGCTAACCCAATAACCTTCTATAAGAAATAGACTAGGTGGTTGGATGAGGGAAGAGCAGGGAATGTTGCTTATTGTGACTTGAGCCGTCACTGTCTCCTGTTACATCTCAAAGTATGGACTAGATCAGTACAGTGTGGTGGACTGAAAACTCAGTGAGCTGCCAGGCTCAGGGACATGAAGTCCCCATGGAGGTCAGTCACCAGGGCTGTGTTCCAGGGGTTGACACTGGGACCATCCTTGGGCATGCCCAAAATGTGGCTGGACACCATCCTGGGTGGCTGGCTTTAGCTGTGACCCTGCTTTGAGCAGAGGCCGGAGTACTCAGTGCACAGAGGTGCCTTCCAACCACGAAGATTCCCATCCTGTGGTCCAGGGTTGCACAGCTGCACAGTGTCAATGTTGGCCTTGACCACAGGGAGCTAAACTCTGCCAAGAGTGGGGTTTTTTTCCTGCTTAATACCTCTTCTTCTGTAGACTACTGGAAGACTTTTTTTATAGTGAAGGGAAAGGATTAATCTCAGAGTCGATTCTGAGAGTCAGCTTTACCTACAGGATAGATGTTGGTATTTGCACTTGAAACAATTGCATTCCAATGCTGTTGGTTAAAAACCCTGACTTCAAAAGTACAGAAGCGTGACACAGACTAAATTTCCTTGCTTTCTCAGCTCATGTGTTCTTATTTTCATTTGTTTTTTTTTTTTTACCAGGAAATTTGACTAGTGGATAAGGCCATACAGAAGGTATAGATAGAAACTGTGAGATAAGTGTTTTTATTCTAGTTGGTGACATTAAAGAACTACAGATCGTGCCATGCTAATCATTGTTATGAATTTCTTATATAGGTTGAATTTGGTTGAAGCTTTTGTGATGGATCCAGAACTGCGTCAGTGCCTTCAAGAAGATCTGTTACGTCGCTTTCCAGACCTCAACCGGCTGGCAAAGAAATTTCAGAGACAAGCAGCAAATTTACAAGACTGCTACCGAATGTACCAGGCTATCAATCAACTGCCTAACGTTGTACAAGCACTAGAAAAACATGAAGGTAATGTTACCCCCATCTATTTTCAATGTTTTGTAGTATACTGATGATGCAAAGAAATAGAGCGTAGATTTCCAAGGATTACTTTTTTCCTACGTACTTTTGTTGCAGGGATAAAACTTAAACACATTTGAATTTGAAATGAGCTGAAATTCTGAAATGCCAGTCAGATACTTAAAAATACACATAACCAAATCTTTGCAGGAAATGTGTTCCAATTAGTGTGTAGCTGGGATGCTTGAACTGTTGGGTGATGGTGTGGTAATCTTTGACACGGACTTATCTCTAAGCATTCCTGACCAATTGTGTGTGAATTATGATCTTACAAACAAGATACCATTCATACAATAATGATGTCATCCTCTTTGAACTGTAATTAAACACAAACCCCCCCAATTTAAGTATTACTGGTATAAGTTAAATGGTTTTCTTCTTAAATCATAGTGCTCCTGTATTTGATACAGGTAACATGCCAGGGTTTCTCCCAGTCTTCATTAGTAGGAAGCACAATGCTGTGACAAGCAAGTCTAGGAAATACAAAAGCTGATCATTTTTTCCTTTTCTGTGTGTTACCAAGAAAATGCAGAATAGGATCAGCATAACAAGGGGGTGATTGACTTTAGCAACAGCAGTTCTAACCTACCAGAAAGCTTGTTTTTGTAGAAGCCCATTAATTTGTTAGAAATTCTCTTTGCATAAAGCGAGCACCAAAGCCTTAAAAACAAATGTTGTTTGAAATGGTATGGTTACAAAAAATTCTTTCCTCTATTTGAGTAGAAAATAAAGCTACACAGTGTCTTATACTTTTCTTTACTACAGTTTTACGACTTCAAGTAATGAAACTTATCTTCTACGATATTAATCTTAAATGGATTTTTGGTTGCTGACTGCAACCAAAGAGCAGCTAAGATCTGAAACTCTGAAGGAACTGACAGATGTAACTCTTTTATTTGTTTTTGTTCTTGAAGAGCTGTGCTACTCTTTAGCTGCCTCAGTCGTGTCCATTTGGCTTTTCCAAAGACTCTGCTTGTTTTAGCCTTGACATGGAGCTCTTGGATTCCCATTTTATACTGAGGTGTTAGTTCAGAATGCTGGCTTCCTGTCTTTACTTCTTTTTATATTAGTTGCCATTTGGATCAACAGAGTTCCTTTGTCATAACATTGGGGTAGGAAAACAATTCCATTTTTAGAGTTTTGAGGAGCAAGCTGTGTAAGGCAAACTGCTAAGCTTACCATATGGAAAAGTTAATAGACTGCAAAAGGTTCTTCCTGTTCTACACATGAATCAGTTGGACTTAGTAGGGCAATCACCAGCAGTATGTTAAAGATAGTTTAAAATAGGTGGCGTGTTATTTTTATTTTTCTTTGTACTTGTACCACCTGTTCAAAGTACATGAATGGTCTGGTAATTTTCAATGAACATGAGTGATTCAGACTGGATCTGATAACTTTTCTGTTTCTGACTGTACAGAATATTTTAAGTCATCAAGGGATGGAAAGTCAGAAAGATTTTTGGTAATTCTGAGTATGTGCCAGTTTCAGAACTCCCTTACCTATGAATGGCTATCTGGATATAGAGCAACTGTGAGGATATAGAACAACCATGAAGTCATCAGCTGTGACTGCATTTCCCTCAGTATGAAGCATTGTTTTGTTGAAATCCTTGTTTTTATGGATGATGAAACCTGAGGAGGGGGGATCATGAGTGAAGACAACCTTTTCCTGGTTTAGACATAAGAAGTCTGCATAAGATGGGGAAGGACTCTGAGTCATCAAATCATTTTGCTCTAGCTGGCAAGAGGGAGCAGTTGTTCATTACTCAAATTGCTGGGGCATGAAATTTGAGTACTTACAAGATTCCTGTCTTCAAGAAGCTGCTGGAGCATCTTCCTTCCCATCTCAAATGAACACTCTTTAAATCTGTAAATATGCAGGAATTGTATGCTGGGTTTCAGGTGTGTTTTTACCATACTGTATACAGTGACAAGAATATTCCTTGCTGCTTTTGGAAATGCTTCTTACTGCTTGTTTCAGTCCTGTTCTTTCCCAGACTGTTGCACTGGTGTGTTACAGCCGTGTTGTGATCAAACTTGGCTGTCTCCCATCCTTTGTCATCTCCAACTGATTATTCCCTTACTCATAGTGGAAACGCATTTATCTATCAATGTGTCATCTTACTCAGTGTTAAATTTTATTTCATTTCTATTAGCCCAGTTTTCAAGGTCACTTAGTGTTGATCTATTTCTATTTTATCTTATTCCAATACCATGTACTGATATCTTCCATATTGTATATTTTAATAGCTTTTATCAGCAGCCTTCTTTTATGCATTAATATGAATTCACACATCTTAAAAAGATAAATGCTTCTGTGAGCTCTGGGGGAACTGATGTCCTTTCAGCTCGTTCATCTTTTGCAAGTGGGTGATGTCCTCTTTATCTGCACTCTGGTCATTGCATAAGTCATAGGTCTTGCACCTTGGCATCTCCTGTGACACCCTGCTGAATGCTTTAGAACAACCCAGATTAGGTCTGCAGGGTCCCCTTCGTCTCAGGCGTTCAGTATTTCAGACAGATGTTGCAATACGTGGATATTATCTGCCTCTAGTAAATCTATACTACATTTTATCCCTATTTCCATTGTTCTTTTCCTTTTATCCCACTTTCCATTGCACTATCAAAGTGACTAGTGCACTTAGTCATCGGGATTTGTCTGTTTTGCCTGGATAGAGCAGTGCCAAACTGTGTGTTTCGGGTCTGAAGGTTGGTGTTCTATTTTAATTCCCAGACAACATTTTTAAAGCATATTAATAGTCTTTAACACGTATAATAAACACTTGTCTGTGCTTCAGTAAGTAAACTATGGTTTAAATGAAGAACTGCACCTGGGCACAGTTAGGCTTTCTGATCAAGATGCATCTCTGCTTTTGATGGTACATAGGTCTATTAGTCTTTCTCTCAGTGGTTTGTTTCCATGCTAATAATGTTGAGTAGGTGCAAAAGAGGATTTTTTTTACTATGCATCTTTTCTATGAGTTTATGAATACAGGTGCAAGACATGTTGGAGTTTAATTTAGATTTTTTCGGTGGTGTTTCTTGCTCATATTCTCTTAATGCCAGATGTTTTAAGAAAAGCATATGCATATAACTTTTGTAAATCCTCATTATTCGCTGACTCCACTATTTTACTTCCTTCAAGGGCTGAATACTGAGTTTGAAGCTGGATTAAAAGTGTAAATAAATTTTGCAGTGTATCAGTTTGACCTGTATGTGAATACATTAGTATTTTATTTACTTAAATAATCAATATATTCTAACTTTTGAATGTGACACCTTCCTATGGTGTCTGAGATGCACCCTTCAAGCTTAAATAATGAAATGGCATCATGAAACTTCCCTACTTATTCTTTTCAAGAAAAGAAATTACAATTGCTACTTAAAGTCCAAGCACAATCATTTTTCATTGATTCAAGAATGCTGAAAATCGTTTCATTGTGTGTGCCTTGTATTCGGCCAGCTGGAGCACTGGGAACTGCTAAGTCCACTCTGAAGAATGGACATGAAACTTCTTCTGCTCTTCAGTGTCTTCCTTTTTCATTTTCTAGGTTGGTTTAGATGTGTCTTCTTACAGGAGGGAAAGAACCAAGATATTATGAGAGCAAGCAAGAAATTTGGAATAGAAAACAATCTTTATTCCATATCTCATCGTTTTGAAGATTTTTAGTCAGCAGAAAACTCCATTTTTACAAGTTCAATAATCTCTCAACAATATGTGATTTTTTCCTCTATTAATAGATATTAGTCAGTTTAGAGCTTTAACTTTAAAAGTTTGAGGGAGTGGGGAAGCAAAAAGGGATGGTAGAAAATGGAATCAAACCAAACCTTTTCTTTATACTTCAACTGAGAGACGAGATTCACTTGGCTAATCGTGTCCTCACTGTGTGACTTCTATACATTTCTGTGGCAACTTTTCTTACTAAAAGAAAGGCTAGGACTTTTTTCTTAGTCTGGTAAGAAATTGAGATGCTCTGGAATTAGCCAGAGCTTAATTCTGTATTTCTCTGTTGATGTGCAAAGCCTTGCCTGTAAACATTAGAGGCAAGCAGCATAATTCTGTACATAATTCAACGACTGTAAGCTCATAGTATTAGATTCATTTTGAGGCATTTTTTGTAAATCATGTAGTCAATAATGCTAATCTTTCTGTGATTAAATCCTAACTTGAAGTGACTGCAAAGATGTAAATATGCATTTACTGACAGAACGTTTCCCCAGCTGGCTGCTGGATGTAGGTGCTTATTTGTAGCTTATGTCTACCTGAAGAAAAGACTTCTTTCACAAATTTGGCAATATCTGTGCATGTTAACTGTGAACTGCTCCTGGTGTTCAATGCTTCTGGTGTTCCATGGACTTCCAGCCAATATGTGTTCTATGCAGTTTGACTTGTTCTATGCAGTGCTACAGAGTATCTCTTAATTTTGATGACTTCCTGTGTAGTGGAAAGCAGTGACTGTAAAGATCTGGTTATAATATGTGGTCTTTTTTGTGGAAAACAAAACCAGGTAACATCCACTTCAGTTTCTATGTCCATATTGTAATTACCAAATATTCCCAGTACTGGTGATTTTGTATTAAGAAAAATTGAAAACTGTGAGCAGGGATGATAAGACCTACACTTTTTGATAAAGGCATGTCAACTTTTTATGTGCGAGAATTGGTAACATTCAGACAGCAGGTTTGCTTTCATATTGTTGTTTGTAGTCTTAAGTAGGAGGGGATAAATACCCCCTTTTATGAACAATGATGACAGAATAGGTACAAGCTTCATCAGAATGTAAAAATTAACCAGCTAAGCAGCTGTGTTGTTTATCTTGGATAAGTGAATTCTGGTAAATTTGTGGGGAGTTTATGAATGATAATTTTTCTTGTTTGTTCATAACAGGAGCTCACCAGATGTTGTTGTTAGCAGTATTTATAACACCTCTTACTGATATCTGCTCTGACTTCTCAAAGTTTCTGGAGATGATAGAGACAACATTGGACATGGATAAGGTATGGAAAGTTGTGTGGGTGGGGTTTACTTAGCAATTAAAGTTTCTTACTGAACCTTGCAATCTGCTCTATACTCACTAAATTTAATTGATCATCTATATTAAGTAGCTAGTGATAATTTAGCTGTGGAATATATAAAGACAGTTATTAGTATATTAGTTGAATATTCAGGCTACTCAACAGGATATTCACCCACTATCTGAAATTATCTAGCCAGTGAAAAAATGCTTTGGGTGCATGGATGCTGTGGATGTGAAACTATTTTTTAAAAAATCTCATCAGTATTAAAAGTGGAGAAGTAATTTTGTCGTTTCTCTACTTCTTTGTATTTTTAAAGTAACAGTGGTATGTCTCAAATCTAGAATGTAGGCCAGGGTATGTTTATTACTTGGGGAGTCTTTTAGGATTTTCATTTTTTTTTGTTAACCAAGGATTAGGATTATGCTAAGTGTAAGTCTCAGCTGACTGCAGAAATAAGCGAACTACCTAAACATGTGCCAGAGATGGTAGTAAGGGCAGTTTGTTGAACTTGTGAAAACTGCAGTGCCTTTAAATTTTTGAGCATGCATACTTTTCTCCAAAGGCAGGAGCACTTAGTTTTCTCTCTTTGTATTGTGTTGTGCATCCATCAACTGCGTTTTACTGTTTATGGAAAGACTGTTTGATTGACATGTTGCTGTAATTTGTGATGTATGGTAATGAAGAAATTTATAGCTTTATACCAGTTACAGACCATCTGTTGATGCAGTTTGTGTGCCCTGGGACTCTGTTTTCTTTAAAGCTAACAGCTGTTTAAGCCTTCACCCTTCATAGTCCAGCTCTTCAAATTTCATTTCAGGTTCTACTTTAAAAATGTTTTGTTGTCCTTCTAAACGGAATAACAAGTCAGTTATTTTTAATCAAATCCCATAGAATCTGGCATGTTGGATTTGGTTTTTCCTCCTCTTCGAGGTACTGGAAAATGTCTGTAGATAAGCCAACACTGGTTTTACCAGAAGAATAAACCTTGTCCCTATGAATATTAGAATTTGAACTTTGACTTGAAATTCCTCTTGGATTTTGAGGGAGTTCAAATAAAATACGCAGTTCTATTCTGAGTGCAATTGAAGGATAGGTTGTCATAGCAACTAAATTATGTCAATAATCCATTCTAATATAAAAAGAAACATCTAAGTTCAAAAAGCGTGGGATGTGGTTATTCCTTTACCTAGCTGTAATAAAAGTTGAGAAACTGTCACTTCCATTCCTATTTATCACAGAATCATAAGGTGCCTTTGAAAAACCATCTACTCCAACCTCCTCCTCAAGTCAGGGCAACTTCAAAGTTTGGTGGTGCTTTTGGTACACAGCCACCTGGCAGTGGAAGCACGGGGAAGAGAGAGAAAAAGGATTAAATGCAACATACTTCATCCTTGCCTCTGAAAATGTTAAGCTTAGAAGGAACCATGTCTGCTTTTCATCTCAAGAGCTGGGTTGAAATTGGTAGGATTTTTGCTGATAAAATGCAGGTTCTTTCCTTAACCGCTAGAATCTCTTTTGGGGCAGAAATTACTGTTTCAGAAACTTCAGTTTCTAAAGGCTTCTTGTTTTGAAACACCCCATCCTTTTACACTCTGTCTTGATTAGCTGCCTAAGTCCAGGGTAGCAGACAGATTATGTATATAACAATTTCATTCCCTCTGACTTCCCTTTTTGCCCTGCTCAGTTATTTGTTTGCAAATAAATGTGCAGACAACTCCATTTCAGCAGAAAGGAGTCTGTTAAATTGGTATATTTTGCTTGTATAAGGTATATTGTTTGAGAAAACAAGTATTTGAGATGTATTAGTTTTGCAGTTAAACCAGACACCAACTGTCACAAACAACATTGCATGACAACATTGTTTATATTAAAAAATTGAGTAAACTATTAAGTAAATTCATTTCACTGTGTAGGATCACGGAGATGATTCTTTTTTCATTATTGCCTGTGTTCATATAAATTTTTTTCTTGTTATTTTTCTCTAGGTGGAGAATCATGAATTTCTTGTCAAGTCTTCTTTTGATCCTAATTTAACAGAATTAAGAGAGAAGATGAATGAACTGGAAGAAAAAATGCAATCCTTACTAAAGATTTCAGCCAAAGAACTAGGTAGGGTTTGGAACTGCCTTTGATTCTTGTCTCCTTTGTAAAATGTTTTGCAATGAGGTGATGAAAACTGGTATAAAGGAGTTAAAGGATGTTTGCATTACTGTATTATTGAGTTGGAGTGACTTTGGTTGTTGCAGTACAAGCTGTTGAAAAGAGTGATTTTTTGGTTTATAACTTGGCCTTTATTTTTTTTTTAAACAGCATTCCAAAATATTTCAGAAATTGTCATATATGTTGCAGAATCCATTTTGTAGAAGTCATCAAACTCTTGACTAAGTCTAGTTCTGTTTTACATTCTTTGAGGAGCTGCATTGAGACTTCCCCCCTCCCCGTGCATTATCCTGGGTGTCTATTCAGTTTTCTTTTGATGTTCCTTGCAAAATGTAATGTGTAAGCAAACGAGACATTTAAAAAATTGATGCAAAAAATTGATCTTATGCAAAAAATTCCATGTGCAGCTGATGAATCAGGCATTCAAAGAGCAACTTTAAAAAAAAAAAAAAGCCACCAACTTTTAATGCAAATGTGACAAGGAAAACAGGCAACACCAGAGTTATTTTAGGTTATACCTTTAAGAGCTTGCGTATTTTTTTTTAGTCTTGATTTTTTTTAGTGTAAAGATGATACCTGGATGAAAAGAAGGAAAGCCAAGATTGTGTAGGGATGGAATGAGAAATCTTGTAATCAGAGCTATGTGTTAGTAGAAGGATCACAAGAGTACAGGTGTTGTGCTTACAGCAGCAGTACAGAGTGCCCTTGCATTTTTCACCTTCCTGGAGACTTCACAGCAATACAATAATTGTGAGCCTGATCTGAATATGCAGTTTGAGATTATTTTAAAGTAAGAGCAGAGAAGGAATCCGTATATTTGTGTTTGGTCTTGGTATTTCTTATACCTGTACAGAACCAAAATAAGTCTGCTGAATTAGGTCATGTAAGAGAGGCTGAATCCTGGGAACTGAGGGTTAGTGAGCAGGAATAGCACAGGCTGCAGGATTGGTGATAATACAGCTCCGTTCTTTTTCTTTCTTTTCATCTGAAAGGTTTGGAAGCTGGCAAAAGTATCAAACTGGAGACAAATTCACAGTTTGGACATCACTTTAGAGTAACTTGTAAGGAGGAAAAAGCTCTCCGTAACAATTCGAAATACGGAATCATTGATACACAGAAGAATGGTGTGAAATTTACTAACAGGTATGAGATGATACTGGTAGTTTTTTTAAGCCTGTTCTGAAAGTAAAAGAATTGTTCCTTTATAATTATGCTGATAAACTGGATTCCCTACATCTTGAATGGCAAATTTTCACCTTTTTAATTGTTTCACAGATTGAAATATTGAGCAGGACTGGCAGGAGGGAAGAACAGTGATAGAGTGTATGTTAAAAGCTGCATTCCCCTTTTACATTGCCAACTGTTACCTACTTTTGGTCCTTTGACTTAGGCTAATTCTTCTGTTTTAGCTGCAGCAAGTATCATAATTGCTTTTACTGTGAGTGTTTATACAGACACAAGCTGCAGTAGGGAAAGAGCTATTTATGTTTATCACCAAATGTGACCTGCAGCAATTTTGTTGGTGATTACCTTATTTTTCCCTTTGTTCCAAATCCTCTCTAATTTCTATTAGTCCTGTGTATTGAACTTCAATTCTGTGGCTCTTTTGATTGAGCTGTTGAAAAATTTAAGTCTTCGGGCTAATGGCATTGAGGCTGTTTCAGTGTGTCCTTGTCTGGACAGCAGTTCTGACACAGATCAGCTGAGAAGTCTATATTTTTTTGTTGAATTTTAGCTCTTTGAGAGCATTTTAGCAGGGGCAAGGGCTGCATCAGTCATCAGATGATTCTCTGTTCTTCAGTGTTTTTACAGAGCAAACAAAGTAGAAAGGTGCATGTGCAGAATCGGGCAATAACTTAAGTTGAAGGCTACTTCTTATCCCTCACTCAAAGCAGATGCACCTTGGAAATCAGATCCTATCTCAAGCTTAGATGGGGTAGCCCAAGGCTTTGCCCAAGTGCCCATCCTCTTTAGTATCCTTCACAGTCTTGTGGGGCAAAAGTTCCAGTGCTGAATTACTATTTATGAAAACTTTCCTAATCAGATCTAATGAGAATTTTCCTTGCAGAAACTTGGGATCTTAATATCACATTCTTTTGCTCTGCACCTCCAAGGAGAATCTGTTGCCTCTTCCCTCCAGGCTGACTTCAGATTCTCTCAGCCTGGGCAGGCATCTCTCTGTCTGTCCTTGTGTGCTGTGTGCTCCAGCTCTGTACCTTTGGACTGTCTGCTCCAGGTTCAATGCTGGGAACACAAAACCCAAAACCAGAGATGTCATCTCAGGAGTGCTGAATAGAGGGGAAGAATGACTTCCTTCAGCATGCTGGGTCCATTCTAACTAGTGCAGCCAGCATGGCCTTGGCCTTCTCTGCCTCAGGGGCACGCTGCTGGCTTGTGCTCAGCTTCTTGTCCACTGGGTCCCTCAAGGATTTTATGATTTTTTTAAAAATTATTTTATACCCATGTGGAATACAGTTTGGTGCACAGAGTTATTTCATCCCAGGTGCAGGACTTTGTATTGACATGTGCTGAAATTCTTGTTCACCTATTTCTCTAGCCTGTAGTTATCCCAATGAATGGCAGCCCTGTCCTCCAGCATGCTGCCAGCTCTCCTTCCTGTGGTATTGTCCATACCTTGCTGAGAGTGCATTTGAGAGTGCATTCAGTCTCATTGTTCGGGTTGTTAATCAAGGCATAAATAGGATCAGCCCCAGTATCAACCCTAGGAAATGCTGCTAATAATCAGCCTCTAACTGGACTTCAGCCTCCTGACAAATTCTTCCTCGTCTGTCAGGGGCAGATCCAGGAGAAAACTAGTTTTTAAGCCTCTTGCATGTGTTCCATGGAAGGGTGAAAGCAGCAGAGATTAATACATGGTGCAGTCTGTTTCAGAGGAACCCTGCTGCTCCTGCTCTGTGCGTGAGTTCAGCAGAGGGAGAGGTCTTGACTGACACACAAGTGTGAGCAGCACTGCCTACAGGGCAAGGTTGGTTTAAAGCCAGGGCTATCACTAATAGTGACTGGTTTCTGTTAATCACTCACTTTCATAGTTACAAACCCTTATCTTTGAAAAGGAGGGCAAACATATTGGTTCACACCAACCAATATGTTGGCGTATTTCGCACCAATTTACTTAAATGAACAAAGTGTAAACCTTAATTGCGTTTTGCTTTAACATTTACTCGGAGGGTATTTTTTAAAAACATCCCTGAAATGTGAAACAGTTTTTTCTGGTTCTAAGTATGTTGTGCATCTGAATGTATGATGAAGTTAGGCTTTTCTGTAACTGGGAAGATGTACTTAGAACCTGTACTGTGTCATCTGTTACTTTTCCTTAGTGAAGCAGCCCATGCATCACTAATAAAAAAGACTTCTCTGTGCTTAGTTAAGTTATAGTTACTTCTGTAGGTGGTACTAGAAGCACAAGACTGACTTCTGCCTATAGTGTGGGCACACCACTTGGGTGTGTTTCTTAATTCAGTCTTGCAGACTCTTGTTCTCTGTTTAGGAGACAAGAAGTATAAAAACTTGTTTAAACTCTTTTCTTTATTTCAGCTTACCTTAGTTTGCAGACCAGAACCTGTTCATAGTGACAGTAATTAACTGAGGTTTTTACTAAATGAAAGAAGTCAATGCCTTCAGATCTGATAAGCCTGTTGTAGGACTCTGGGCTAATTACACAGTTGCTTAGCAGCAGAATGTAGCAAAATAGCCAGAAATTCAGATTTAAGAGCTTGTCCTTATCACATAGCATCTCTGTAACAAACATAGATGTTTCTAAGAGTCACGTGTTGATGCTAGAATTTCTAGTTTCTCTCTTTTGGGTGATCTTAAACTTGGAACTAATCTTGAGGCTGTCTTGGTGTGGATGAATTGTAGGTCAGTTGCTTTGTGGTCTTTGTGCTGAACCTTGCTGTTAAAACAGGTGGGGACACCTGGTATTGACTCGTGGGTGAGGAGGTCAAAAGTTTGGAATTGTAGGTGAAGGCAGAACATCACAACTTCTAAATACTCGTGTTTTGTTCACAGCAAGCTGAGCGCCATCAATGATGAATACATAAGGAACAGGGAAGAGTATGAAGAGGCTCAGGATGCAATTGTTAAGGAAATCATTAACATTGCTTCAGGTGAATATGCCACTGTTGATGTGTGTCAGTCTGGAGTGCTGGGAGGACTTGCAGTTACTTTGAGGGTCTTCTACAGAGACAAACTGTAACATTGCCCAAAGAATTATTGTGAAAAGTGAGGTGTGGCTTTCAGACAGCTGTTGAAAGTGTGAAATATGAATTGTCTTCTGTCGCCAGAACCTTTCCTGGCATTGCTGCAAATGTGCGGTGGTGAGGTGTGTGCAAATGCTAATCCCATAATAGGAACAAAAATGAGGCCATAAAGGCCACATCTGTCCTCCACCTACCTCCCTGACTCTGGGCACCTTCACCCAAGCAGCAGAAGAGGTGAAGGAAAATAGAGAACTGAAGGAGTGGGACCTGAGGTCTGTGAAGAAAATTGATATGCAATATAAGATCAAGTTAGTCATTGCTTATATGGCAATAAAAATTATTGGTTTCCTAAGTTATTTCCATATATTTTGCTCCAAGATTGCCTGCTTACAGAGCATTCTTTATTATCCTTCACCAAAGGCAGAAGAGACACCAGGGAATTTGGGCTGCAGACTCCAGTCCCTCATCCCTTTCACTGAAAAAAACCAAACACCAAAACTTAAAAGCTCCTACCAGCAATGCTGGGCCATCTAGTCTGGTGTCACAGGCACTGTATCTGACAGACCTCTCCCTCCCATCAGTCACATAAACATAGATGGCTGCTGTGTCTCTGGTGTCTTTGCTTGCATGAGCATCAGAATGCAGTGTATTATTCAGGAAGGGAACATACTGGATTTTCCTGATGAGGGAAAATAATCAACATGGCCTCACCTCCTCCTGTTCTTAGTCTGAAGAAGTCCCCTTGGTATTCAAGGCACAGAAACTTTAGGATTGCATCCTAGCCTCTCACAGGAGGTGACTTCCATCTTGAACAAAATTGTTGCTGCAGATGAATTAACTTGATGGACTCAGTATAGGCTTCAAGGTACCTTCTCAGCAAGAGCAAAAAAATTGCTAATGGCCCTGAATTTGTATCTCCTCAATGCAAACCAGGTTATGCAGAGCCCATACAGACGATGAATGATGTGATAGCTCAGCTGGATGCCATTGTCAGCTTTGCTCACGTGTCAAACGGGGCCCCAGTGCCCTACGTCCGTCCCGTCATTCTGGAGAAGGGACAAGGCAGGATTGTGCTGAAGGGTGCCAGGCATCCCTGCATTGAAGTGCAGGATGAGGTGGCCTTCATCCCCAATGACATTACATTTGAGAAGGGCAAGCAGATGTTCCACATTATTACTGGTAAATATTTCTGTTCTCTTTTTTGTTTGTTATTTACTTTAGAAATGTCTCGAGTATTTCCAATAATGGTGTCTTTTTTAGAAAAACAAACAAACCAACAACAAGCAAAACAAATCAGCAACCTAATAAAATTCTATCAAAACAATTTCTCTCATCAAGGGCGAGCAGCAACTGAGTTACTCATCTTTCTGCATGGGGAATAAGAGTTAGTTCTGGAAAAGAAGGGAGAGTATTTGTAAGCTATTATTTATTGCTATTATTGATTATATATTTTTTTTAAAGTGTCCACAATGTTCATGTGAAATGTTACCTTGACTGTTGATATTCTGTATGTTCCTGTACATACAGGCATATTTCTCATCATCCAAACTAACAGTGATGGAATTGGCTATTGTGATTTTCGTTGTAGTGCGCTGTTTGGAGAAGGTGATCACTAATTTACACAGAGTCATTTGTGAGGAAAAGAGAGGCTGCTAGGACAGTAGAAAAAAAATAAGTCCTTCCTTAAAGTAAGGCCTTAGTGAATGTAACTCCACAAGGTAGGCAACCTCAGAAGCTGGAAAGCCTGACCCTGCTGAAGTGATTTGGAAAATTCCATGAGGCGTCAATTGTACTGTAGCCATATAGGCACTTTTTGTAAGGAAGATTTTAAGCAGCCTCTTTGTTAGTGTTTTCTTTGTGAAGTATTAAAGTTGATTTTAAATGCAAAACATGTTTCAATGACTGTACCATTTTTTACCCTTTTCTCTGGTGTAATTAAGATAATTTTACTACACACAAAAACATTTTTAGTGTTTATAGATTTAATTGAATCTTAATTTCCATCCAGATGTCCTTGACATATGTTCTGAGTAACAAAGATCTGAAATTCGAGAATGATTAATGAGCACTTCTAACATAATCAAAAAGAAAAACTGAAAATCTGAATAAATGCATGGTAACACGCTTCTTTTTCTGGTTAGCAAAAGCATAAAATTGGTTTTAATGATCCATTTTCTGGATAATACTTTTTATTTCATTTGTACTTCAGTTAAAATTAACTAATTAATATCTGGGTTTGCTGATTCTAAGTCACCCGTTAGCTTGTACCCAGTCTGTAACTAAGCTGCTTCATTTTTATAGAGAAATTTTAATAGTTGTTTGAGGTGAAAACAAATTATTATAATTCTTAAGCAGAAATAAATACTGATGATTTTTAATTTGAAGCTTATTAGTTTTAGGTATGAACACATGTTTTAGATGACTGCTTATACTTTTGAAAAGGCCCAAAACTTATGAAGGCCCCTAATGTTCTCTGATCACCTTCTTTTGAAAAAGGAGCATTCAGTAAGACAAACAAGCAAGCCTTGTTAGCCCTGGAGCCACTTGTTGCACCTGTTAGACAAGTTTGCTGCTCTTTTCTGGTGAGAGAGTAATAACTTTAGACACTCTTTGTTTTAATGTAGAGCCCGTTCTCCTTTAAAAAAGCTGTTGAATTGTAAAAAGATGATGCTTTTTAAAATAATTTTCGGAAAATTTCTTCTTTAGGCCCTAACATGGGGGGGAAATCAACATACATCCGACAGACAGGGGTGATTGTTCTTATGGCCCAAATCGGGTGTTTTGTGCCGTGTGAGTCTGCAGAGATAACCATTGTGGATTGTATCCTGGCTCGGGTGGGAGCAGGAGACAGCCAGCTGAAGGGAGTGTCCACTTTCATGGCTGAAATGCTGGAAACTGCTTCAATCCTTAGGCAAGTCTTGTGCTTTTGTTCGATTGTGTTGGTTGGGGTTGATGGGAAAGGAGGCGCTCTAAGAACGATGCATTTAAGATTTTTCTTTTGCGGGGAATCTTAGTGGAGGATCTCAAGTTCTTTTTAGCTGGTTCATAAGTTCCTGAAGTAGCCTTCTCTTTATTCCAGTGGTCAATACAGAGCTGCTACCACGAGGCCAAAGTCTAAATGGGACAAAGAACCTAATTTGGAATGATCTTTGTGACTCTGTCTGCACTATATTTATAAATGAGAAGGGTCTTGTGCCTCGTCCATGCTCTGCATCCACAGCATCACTTGTGATGCTCCAATATCCGGAGTTCATGCTGCTATCACACATTTCAAAATGCTCTTGTGTTTTTAGGACAGCAACTGAAAACTCCCTGATAATCATCGATGAGCTGGGAAGAGGAACTTCTACCTATGATGGCTTTGGCTTAGCATGGGCTATCTCAGAATACATTGCCAGCAAAATCTGTGGGTTTGCCATGTTTGCTACGCACTTCCATGAACTGACAGCTCTGGCTGACCAAGTGCCAACAGTAAATAACCTGCATGTCACTGCTCTGACCAGCGATGACACACTGACCATGCTTTATCGTGTCAAGGAAGGTAAAACTGTGTCTAAACTTTGTTTTGCCCTGAGAAAGAGAAATCTTAATGGAAAAAAAATCCCTCCAAAAACTCAATGTCATACTCCAGGCTTAGGGTTTATAATATATGCATTCTTCTCTGTCCATAGACAGTGTGTATGACAGGAGCTCTCTCCATGTGTGAACACAGTTGGTGATGATGTTGATGATTATTTGTTAAATATTTCTAGGCTATTTCTGCCACTCAAGTCGATGCTATTGAGTTGCTTCCCTTTTCTTTTTTAAAGACAGAGAGAAGGGTTCCAGAATGTTATTTTCTGTTCTCTTCAATCAGCCATTTCAGCCTGCTGATGTAAGAGACTTACATTTCTTAAACTGTTCTTTCAAAAGAAATGAGTGCACCTTTTATGTGCTGGTAGTTTTTAATAATGTCTATTTCATTATAATAAGACTTAGTCTTATGTTGCCCAGTTTATGCAGTAATTTGATGTAGGAAAAATCATATGGTTAGTTTTTAGCAAATGGCATCATAGTGAAACAACAAGTAGCCTGTTTTTTTAGTGTAAGATCAGTTAGATGTATTTAATTAGTGTCTTTTAGTGGATCCAGTTATTCCTTTCAGTATTAAATGAAACAATTTTTAATTAGGCATAAATTTCATCTCGTCCTTCTGCTTCCCTATATCCCCCATCATTTGTTTTTGCTCCCTTCAGCAGGAGCCTGTATTTATTGCTAAATAAAGCAGAGCTGTAACTGTGGCTTGCAAGGTGTGCCCATTTATGGCATTCTAATTTCGCTGTGAACTCTACAGTGATTTTGGATTATTCTCACTAGAGCATTTCAGTCCAGTTGGCAACCTCGGGGCTGAGATGTTGATTTAAAAAGTCGGCAGAGTACTCTTTCTTACTCTGTGTACCTCGTAATTTTCCTCTTCTGAGTTCCACAACGAAGGACTGAGTTAGATGACACTTGGATGGGTAGAACAGGGTTACTGTACAACACTCTGGCTATCCTGGATCTGATACCTTGCTGGTTTTACTCCTGTGACATAACTAATTGACTATTTCTTACTCATTTCTTCTGGTTTTAAATCCATGAAATGACTTCATTTCTTGCCCTTAGATTACATGTATGAGCACTTCTAATTTTGTATTTCCCTCTGTCCATAATCTTGCAGTTAGGTTTTGGGTACTTTTCTGTAAAGCTTGGGAGACCGCTCTGAGCAAGGGGAGCCACAGCAGGAGCAGAAGTGCTGTTCTCCTCTGGCTTTGCTGAGAGTCTACTCAAAGCTGGGTGGATTAGCTCTGTCTGCCACAGCCCTGTATCTTTTAACTCTGTGTCCTTGTCTTTTGGGACATTTATTCCTTTGAGATGGGCACTGTTGGTGCACTTTCCTAGGCAATGCCCAGTCTTTGCTTGGGTGTTAGTCCAAAGTGCTGTGGCCCTGGTCCCCACCCTGTCTCAATGGAGGGGAGGTCTCTGTGGTTCTTTCCTAGTTTGCTGTCTCCCATCTTCTCCAGCACATGTTGAGCTCCTTCCACAAAGTGAAGGTTCAGAGCCCTCTGAACGCCTTGCTCAAATTGGTGCTTAAAAGGTGATTTAGTGTGGCATTGGAACTGAAGAAAAATCATCATAAACTGCTGCAAGTGTGCATTGAAACTGTGAGTGGTTTTGATGCAGCAAGAGATGGTGATGTACAGAATCTGCAAACAAGCCGTCTTTATTTAGATGCCTTATTTTGAGCATGTTGGTTGAGGAGAGAATCAATAGACACTGTATCAAAACCTTCTACCTTCTAAGTCCTTAAAACCCCCCAATATTCCCCAGACAGTTGGATGAGTGCTCTGTCTTCAACCCACTCCTTTTGTTTTTAAAACCTGTATTAATTCAGCCGTTCTGGTCCTGATAAAAGCTGTAGAAGCCCAGTTTCATATTTTTGGTCAATCAGTTTTGCCATTTTTAGTCATACACATTTTTTTGTACATGCAATGTCTTTTCAGTCCATCCATGGAGACACAATATTTTTTATCTATCTACCTAAACCTCTGTCAGAGGAGATACAACACTATGAAATCTTCATCTTTAAATACCTGGCCTCCAGTTGGATATCCATCTTTCACCTAAGTTTTTGCATTTAGTGTTTCCCTTTTGGAATTGTTATGTTGCTCCATCAAGGATGTGTGTACAGGCAGCTTGGATACAGCTGTGTTTTGAAACAAATAACAGGTTTGATGTCATTTGAAATGTATAACTAAACCTGAAAAGCATGACAAGGAACCTTTATACAGTGTTTTCAACCCTGTCTTCATGCTTCAAGAGTGACAAAATCACTGGAAGAGGAGACACGTGAAGTACTGTTCTCCAGGCCTCTGCTCAGGATTCTCTGAGCTGAGAACTGAGTTAGCTTTGGATCTGGAGAGATGTGTCTTTTTAATACTAAATCAAGAAGACTAAGTTCTGCTTAAATGTGTTAATTTCCTTTAAGAAACCTGAGAGATTGCAAGGTTAATAAAACAGAAAAAGTTGAAATGCTAAAATTCCCTTCACCTATTCTTCAGTTACCTTGTATTTAATGATGATTATTTGGGGGAAAAAAAAAACAAAAACAAAAACAAACAACCAACAAAAAACCTGTCATTTTGCAAGTGTAATTAATTTATTCTTAACTCCTTGCTGGAGACCAGAATTAAAAGGATGTAGTAATATCTGTGGGAGGACAAATGGAATTATGATAATGTAAACAAATAAGAGTTGATAGATTTTATCAGAGGGCTTTTAATACTGAAGTGAAAATCATTTTATGTAACTGTGTATAATTTATGTATTTTGAGCAATTATGAGGACTTTTCTCAAACACGTTATAAACAGTGTATTAATTGAAGCAAGTGTGAAGTTACAGTTGAAAGATTTTGATATAATTGAAGATGATGACTCCTGGAGACTGAGGAGTTATGTGGTACAGATGCGAAGGAGGAGAGGGATGATTAAGAATGCAACATTTTTGGTATTTATCTATACACACACGTATATGTACTTATATAGGTATAGCATAAATGTGAGAGATATCTATTAAAAAACATGCAAATTATATTCTGCAGACTGTGCTGCTTTAATAAAAATCATTGTTCAATTTCATTCAAGTACGAGAGGGAAATTCTCTCTGCCTGAAGAGTTTTCCATTTCTTCTTGAAGCACTTTGGAGCTCTGCAATTACTTCTCTAATAGAGCTTAATTAAATAAGAGCATATTCTTTAGTCTGTGTTATCATTTTTAGTAGAAAAGGTAAATCAGAAAGTGTTGGGGAGAACGAAATCATGTCACTGAATTCTTCAGAACAGAGAACTATTACAAGCATGTCCATATAATCTCTATGTAGCCATATTATCTTCTGAGAATTCTTAACTGTTGGGGTTTTTTTCTCTGCATCCAGGTGTCTGTGACCAGAGTTTTGGAATACATGTAGCAGAGTTGGCAGCTTTCCCAAAACATGTGATAGAAAATGCAAGAGAGAAAGCATTGGAGCTGGAGGAGTTTCAAAACATTGGCAAGTCCAAGGAATCTGAAGGAGAACCACCAGCCAAGAAATTATACAGAGAAAGAGAGGTGTGCTATCAGAAATAATTTTTAAAATTTGTTTTGCTGGAATAGCTGAAGCAAAATCATTTAAGGATTGAGATTCCCCCAAAGCTTGAGGATAATTACCTATAATGCATTTTTTCGTAACAAAATGTCTTGGCTATGATGTTTGTTAGGAGTTGAAGAGGTGTTCAGGGATAGTGGGTTTTGATTTAGATTAATTTCTAGTTAACATAGCCAAAATATTTATCTAAAAACATAGTAATGAGATTGAAACTAAGTTTTTTTCTCAAAGAATAATGCTCAGCAGTACGACTCGAGTTGTACGAGGTACCATGTCTGCCTGTGCAATGGAGTTTTATTTATGCTGTGAACCAAAGCAGAACTTTGTGTTCATCACTTTTGTTGACTATTTAGTTTGTATGCGAAGTTTCTTGGGAGTTAAGATAATAGCTTTTGTTACCATTGTGTAGAATATTCTTGGCTCTGCAGTTGGGTCACACCTGGTTTTGCTCCCCCTTATTTGAGTGTACATTAGTGCCGAGTTCTTAGAGCCCAGTGTGATCAGATCTGTTCACACCAGAGAAAAGCTGAATACCCAGCCTTCTCCTCTGTGCCCTTCCACGTCCCAGCAGATCTGTCTCATCTCAGAAGCCAATCGTATCGAAGAACATGGCAATCAGTACCTGGAATGTCTGATTTACAGGTGTCACAAAATGAAGTTTCTTTAAAGAAGCTTCGTTAGCAGGTGGTGTAAAGGAGAGCAAAGGCTGCAGGAAGCTTTTTCAGAATATCCTGTGTCGTCTTATTGCTGGATTAAGAGTCCTGACAGTGACATTTGTGGCAGCCTCGTGGGAAATCCACGTGCTGCTGCTTTGTGGCTTGCATTGGTTTTTGTCAGTAGTTGGGTCCTCCTTGCTGCATGCATACAAACCTGCTTCCAGAGCGTAGTTCTGCGGCCCAGCCTGAAACTTCACAGCCTTGTACCTCATTTACCTCCTTCTCGGTAACACTGCAGTGTATGGAAGCCTTGAAGTGTTAGTCCATATCCAAAACACTTCCTACATTTAAAAAGCCTTTGCTCTAGACAGAGGCTGTTACCTGTTACTTTATTTTCAGTTTCAGAGGTCAACTGCATTTGTTGTTCCTGGCTCAGTAAGTGGATCTGATGCTTTAGGTGAACAGTCTATGGTTTGTTCTACTTCTTACTGCCAGAAGGCTTTCCCTCCAACTACCTCAGTTGCTCCACTATTACCTTTCCTCTGTCAGGTATCATGGTGGAGGAATTTACAGATTAGTTGGACCTGGCTGCATGGTCCTAAGTTGGTGTAAATTAAATTGACACAGCAAACACTTGTGACAAATACAGCATCGTGTTTTATTCTTGGGTGTTTCAGTAATACATAATATTCCATAAACTCTCTAGGCAATATAATGGCAGAGCTTTAGATGTCTCACCCAGAGAATTTGTCTGCCTTGGTTAACATCATGTGTAGAGGGAAAAGGGTGCTGTTACTTTTTGGAAAAAAGTACTGCACTGAAAACTACTGCATCAATCTTAAATGATAAGAGGACAACTAAGTAAACTTTTCAGTAGAATTCTAAAATGCAGAGGACTAGACAAACTTCTGCATTCTGGACCAGTTGTTTCCAATACAAGGATTCTGAATACTGTTCATTGCGATGTTTTTTCTTGCTATTCAAGTCAGATTGTTTAGAAGTTCCACTTCGCCTGTTTGTGTAAAAGCATATGCATAAAGCTTAATTATCATCTGTTCTCCTTGGTGACGGCCACTCTCCAGTTGCTTGGTTACAATTTGTTCTTTCCTTTTGCATATTGAAACATTGCTTTTGATTGACAGGCCCTTCTAAAAGTGACTAGTTTGGGTAATATGGCCATTCTGGTGCTATTATTGCTGGCAGTCCTCACCTTGTGTGGCTGCACACTGGAATTAAATGTGGAACACTTACAGGAGATCACAATGTTAAATATTGTGCTTATGCTGATCAGCTGGTGCTTTTTGCTCATGGGTTGAAAAAGAACTCCTGGTACCAGCATAAGTGGTTCGTTCTGGTGTTCAGAACTTGATAGCAAGGACAAAAATAACCATGATTTTTGCCTGCACTGAGTTTCTGCTGATGAAGAATACTTTGTAGGGAATTTGGAAAATTCCTGCTTGCAATCTAAACTTCCTTTCTGTTTTCTGTTCCTTCTCTTCTCTCCATTTCAGGAAGGTGAAAAGATAATTCAGGATTTTCTTTGTCAAGTGAAAGCATTGCCCCTGACAGATATGTCAGAAGAAGACATCAAAGTCAAGTTGAAACAGCTGAGGAATGATGTGCTGGCAAAGAACAACAGTTTTGTGAATGAAATAATTTCTCGAACGAAAGTTACATCATGAAATGTGCGAGAACAGGATACAGCTCTTGAAGCATGTTTTGCATTGAAAGAACTATAATTTTCTTGTCTTGTAGCTTTTATACTTTATGATACTTGTGCTGATTTATGTAGGCATTTTTTCTTGGATTGTAATTATTTTGTAAAAAATTCTGAGCACATTACGTGCCAGATTCCTTTTAGTTGGGATCCTTTTGTCCTTTTAGAAGTTTGCAATAAAATGGTTTTTCATATTGAGAATTATTGACTGCACAAACAAAATGTGTAATATTTTCCCAGAAGGATGCTAGAAAGTCTTGACAGTTGAGGTGTCAAACAATTGCCAGAGCCTTGGAAAGCAGCAGTGCGTGCACAAAGTCTTTGTCCTAGACCATGGGGTTTTTTTGTGTGATGCAATTATATTAATTAATTCAGTGAAGATTTAGTAATGCTATGTCAGTGCTCCATTAGGAAAAAACATCTAAGTGTGCCCAGGTAGCTAAGAAGGCCAATGGCATCCTGGCCTGGATCATCAACAGTGTGGCCAGCAGGACTGGGGCAGTGATTGTCCCTCTGTACTTGGCACTGGTGAGGCCACACCTTAAGTCCTGTGTCGAGTTCTGGGCTCCTCACTACAAGAAAGACATTGGGGTGCTGGAGAGACTCCAGAGAAGGGCAGTGGAGCTGGGGGAGGGGCTGGAGCACAAGTCTGAGGAGCAGCTGAGGGAGCTGGGGGTGTTTAGCCCGGAGAAAAGGAGGCTCAGGGGAAACCTTATCTCTCTCTACAGCTCCCTGGAAGGAGGTTGCAGCAGGGTGGGCGACAGTCTCTTCTCCCAAATAACTAGTGATAGGACAAGAAGAAACAGCCTCAGATTGCACCAGAGGAGTTTTAGATTGGGTATTAGGAAAAATTTCTTCACCAAAAGGGTTATCAAACCATGGAACAGGCCACGCAGAGAAGTGTCAGAATCACCGCCCTGGAGGTACTGACAGTACATGCAGATGTGGCACCCAGGGACATGGTTCAGTGGTGGCCTTGGCAGTGCTGGGTCAGTGGTTGGACTCCATAATCTTTGGTCTTTTCCAACCACATGTTTCTGTGGTTTGTCAGGAATTTTTTGCATGTGTACCTGGACAGTGCTGGGGAGGGGTGAGGTGGGTGGGGGGGAGGGGTTTTTTTTATTTGCT
>VZTE01005200.1:127580-173521 GCA_013397775.1 Eulacestoma nigropectus
TTTTTATTTGCTGTGTGAATGGTGCTGCTTGGGTCAAATATAGTACAGGCCTGCTCTTCCCGTCTGGGTTGTGATAATGTGCATATTTTGGTGGTTTTGTAATGTAAGCAGAGGCTGGGGTGAAGTTACATTTTAACTGAAAGGTCTGAGATGGTCGTGATGAGTGAGGTCTGTCTACAAAGTAAGAATACATTGATTTTTGTCTGATGTGCTTCTCTCATTGAGACAGTTTGAAAGCATGCTGGTACAAGTTTATTTTCTCCTTGAAGTTTAGCGTTTTAAATTGTAGCTGAAGAATACTACCTATGTTTAAAACTGTCAGCGTTGAAAGACTAATGGGAAAAGGTGTTTGTCGCAGGAGAGGATAGGAATAAAATCATGCTGAAGATGTTAGGCAAACTCTTGCTGTGTTCAGAGATTGCATCAGTGGGTGTGTGCTGGGGACAGCAGTGCTGCTGTTGAAGCTGTGCTGTAGCCCTGAGTCAGGGATTAATGTGTTGCAGTGGTCTGCATTTAAGTAGTCATAAAAGAGGTGTGATGTTCAGTTTGCTGTTGGATAATGCTTGTACTTAGACCAGAACTGGGACATACTAGATCTGCTTAACAGAAGCACTGAAGGCTTGTTTGAGACGTTTGGGGTGCTGCATAACACCTTTTTGGCCTTTAAATTAAAATGCATTCTACTTAAAAAGACAAAAACAGATTTGCATTTACAAACAGCAGAGTTGATGCATGGTCTGGAAGAGCATATGAATGAAAAAAGTCTGTTGCATAAAGTAATGAAAAATATATCTGTTTTTGCAAATTTGATTGTTTCAAGCACCAAGGCATCCAGAAATGTTGGATCAAACTGCTTTAGGTGTTGCTAGAAGCGGGCAGTTCCTGTGAGGGACTGGAATGGCTGGTACTGACCAACCATTGTCTGCCACATACAGCCTGTGTATGCTCAGGTCCCTGTGGTCTGAGCAAAGATGCCCCTTGCTCAGTGTCATGTCCATGTAACCAAGAGAACAGGCATAAAACCGTCAGACGTCATCTCTTCCACGAACTTCTCTATTTTCCCCTTGACCCTGTGTGCACTCTAAGTGGCTACTTAGCCAAGGAATTCCTCATTAAGCTGCCACCAGCAAGAGGGGCCACTTCTCTGCTTTGAAACTGATTCCCAGTTTCCCTCAGTCCCCTTTGTTTATGTTCTTTGTGTCCACTCTTTCCTTTCTGGGTGCAGTGCATCATTGTGTGGGTGTGCAGTGTGCTGAGGATAGGCTGCTTTTATTTTTGTATTGCAGTTGGAGGCTGATAGAGCTGTTCCTGTGTGACCAGATGTGCCCGCCTGAGGGTGAAAGGTGCTTGCATGTTACTCAGGAGTGATGGTCCAGCTCTGGGCAGCACCTTTCGGCTTCAGAAAGGCTCTTGTGTATCTGCACCAAAGAAGATTCAGTTTTTCTCATGCCCTTCAACACTCGAAGAAGTGTGCAAGTTAACAAGATTTTAAAACTAATCTTTTGAACTGTTTTCTCTTCTACACTACACTTCCCCCTCCCTCTGCTGCTGGATATAGGCAAGAGAAGATCAGGCAGGGTTAAGTCGCCATATGTCAGTGCTGCTTGCAAAGTGGGTTACAGGTAGTGTGATTTCATGTGAGCGGGCGGGGTGGCTATTTTTGCTACTTCCAATTTAGCTTTTTGTTCAGAAATGTACCTATGGGGCAGGAGCAATTCCAGAACTTGTCTGCTTATTACAGAGCTGTGCCAGGGATGCAAAAATCAGCAAAGTTTCAAAAGAAAATAACGAGGCTGTTGAGGAGCGGTGAGGCCATGCACTGTTAGCCTCGAATAAAGATGCAAGGTTCTCTTTGCTCATTCACCTGGGAAAGCTTGGCACTGAATGCTGCAGGCAAGGGGTCTTTTTGGTCTCTGCTGTTTCTGTTCATGTAGAAGGCTCTTTTATGAAGAAAACTGCATTAGATGGGGTAAAACAAAGGAGGGCACATGAGCAAACGCTGAAGGAATTCATTTTTCTTTGATGATTTTACTGCCCTTTTAGTGATCAGGATTAACCTCTCTGTGTGCAGGAGCACCTGGTAGCCAGCCTGATGAGAAAGTGTTGGGTTTACCTCTTGGGTTGTGGTCAAAGGCTCCCAGTCAGGGTTGGATGACTCCAGGGATTGAGCTCACAAATCCAGGGAACGCTGCCTGCCAGCTCGGGACTCGGCTCTGCATGTTCCAGCTTGCAGCTGTGCCTGTTCATCTCAAATAAAAATGCAGTCGCCCAGTGGCTCTGTGTCTCTTTCCACCACTGGAGCTGAGGTGGTTCTGGAATCAGAAATGGCAGGGATGGGGCTGAGGTGAGTCCTTGCCCACTGGCAGCTGCACTGACACTGGCTTGAGGAGACTTTGAATGCTCGGAGAGCTTTGGATCCCTGCTGGTCAGAACCGGCCCGTTGGTGGCCTGGCTTTGTGGTGTTGCCTTTTCCTGGTCTTAAAAGCCAAATACGTTTAGAGGGGGAAAAGGGTTTTTACCTCCATATTTATTTAAGGATCCTTAGGTGCACCACATCCAGGTGGAATACACTGCCCCCCACACCGAAATGCACACACAATTGTAGGCCTGGCAAATTAGCACATCTAGCAAAGATTCCCAATGACAGAGGCTCAAGTAAACCCCTCCTCCGAGGAACCTTCCCCCTGGATGGGCCCCTCTTAGTTTACAGAATGTGTTCTAGAGAGGACCTTGGTGTCTGGGTCTTTCTGGCCTCTGACTGTGAAGCTTCCAGGATGTTTGATCTCCTGGCTTAACGGAATATTGGGTGGTCTAGCTAAGTTACCAGACTTAAAGAGTTACAGGTATGTGGGCTAAAAGCACTAAAAATACATAAAACTATATAAAAGGGATATAAAAGGGATATATATAGAAAAAAGGCAAAAAATCATCCTGACATCAGTGGAACGTAACTTTGCATTAGCTCTTGGTGGGTGTAGCTGTTCTGGCCTGACAGCCACCCCGTAAGTGACTGGGACTGCTCAGGGTCTAACTTTGCCAGAGACGGGGAAGCCTGGGCGAGGGCTCATTGCTGAGGTCTGGGGTTGTGTGAGCAGTTTCGTCCGGTTTGGTGCAGGATTACGATGACAGTTTAAGCTGGTTTTTATGGCATTAATTTAGAGTTTTCAAGCACCCAACCACTACACAGGCTGAGCAATATCTCTGGCTACAAAGCAGTGAGACAATTGGTCTTGCTATTCTGCAGTGGGGAAGATTTATTTGAAAAATCAAGGGAGAGCAGTTGTTGCTCTGCATCTGAAGTAGCGTGAGGCCATGCATTGAATTCTTTGCCTCTTGCTGACCTGGGAAGAAGGAAAACACGTGGCCTCAGGAGCCTGAAGCCTTAAAATTCAGGGGAGAGGTGCTGTCATCTTTCTGAGATGGCTGCAACCCTTGCAGGTGTAGCTTGGCTCTTGATGCTGTTTGCTGAAAAGCCTTGTTAGCAGTTGTCTCTCAGCTATTCCTGTTCCTCTCCCAGCCTTGCAGCTGCCTTTCCCAGCCTGTTGCCTTTCCTCTCTCTACTTCTGCCAAGCTCCTGCACTGTTCCTGTGCACAGGAGAGCACCTTGCAGTGCTCCTTTTATCAATGTGTGTCTCTCTCAGCTGCCAGCAATGCTTTTTATTTGCGTGGGGTGGGACAGGGGTAGAAACATCCCTGCGTGTGCTGCTTTGCCAGTCAAATTGAGAGGGACCAACCTCTGCTGTTGAAGAGGGAAGTGACAGTTTCTGATCATTTTTAGTGGCAGCTGGGACTTACCCTCCTGACACGGTGTCCCCTGTCACCTGACCCAGCAGCAGTGCCTGTAGCTGAGGGAAGCAATGGTGGAAAGCACATGACAGGCTGTGCTTGCTCCTGCAGCTGCAGCGAGTAGTGCTTTCCTAGAGCTGAGAAAATGTGTTTGCTTTTTTGCCTTTGTGGAAATAAAGGTGCCTTGGCACCTGTTTTGAGCTGCTGGATGCCTGTGGCAGTGTCCTTAAGGATGTAATCGTTCTGTCTTTGTGGGGGGAGCTGGAAAACTGAAAACAGCTGTGCTAAACAACGAGAGCAGAGGGAAAAGCTGAGAATAAATAGCCTGTGCCTATGAGACTATTTCCCCTGCTGATCCTCCCCGTCCTGCTGCACGCTGCAGAGTCATTGCTTGTCAGGGCGATGCGCTCGCACAGGGGGTGGCTTCAACATGCTTTTTCTTTCTCCAAAATTTAGGCAACTGTTCCCCTGTGTGTTGCTGTGGACTCTGGCAATGGGCCCAGCTGCCGTGGCAAGGAGAAGACCTGCACTGGGAGGGCTGCTGCACATTACTCTGGCAGTGTGGTCCCATCTCCAATCTGCTTCTGGACCGTGCTGTGGGGAAGGCAGGAAGCTGGGCAGCACTCCTAAAGTGTCTGTGCCTGCCTGAAGATGCTGCTTTATACTCTAAGGGACGCGATTTTTTTTCATACTGAGATTTTGAAATATCTTCTGTCCTGCCCCTTTCTTTTTGTGCACAAAACTTCAGGAAAGCGTCCACCACTGTGGACTTCAGACCAGAGATTGTCTGTTTTCAGCATGCCTGCTGGTTTCCCTTGTGTGGCTGTTCCCAGATGCCTCTGACAGCAGACAGTCCAAGCTTTTAAACCTCTCTGCACTCACCTGACCCCATCCAGAGCTGCCTGGGGACCTGCTCTCCCTGTGCAGGTGCAGCCAGAGTGGCACTTTAGGGAGACAGAGAGAGCCAGCAAACTGTGCCACGTGCTGCACCTCCTCCCCAAGGCCCGTGGTTCAACAAAAAACACTCTACAAAGGATCAAAAATGTAGCTGTCAGAATGTGGTCCCAAGCCGTGCAAGGAATGACAGCATGTGTTACCATGGTGCAAGCCTTGCGGGTTTTAGGTGATTGGGGAAATGCTGTTCAGGAGCAACTCTCTTCTGCCTGGATATTTGCAGTAATTCTTCCTCGTGTCTTTCTGCTGGAGGTTGTTGCTGACCTGAATGTCCCTTCCATGGTTTTCAGGGTCTCAGCATAATGGCAAGTAGTTTCCTTACACTTTCATGTGCTAATGAAGAAGGTAAAAATAAAAACCAAGCTTCATATCAATGTTCAACACCCAAATTACCAGCAAGATGGTTCTGATGCTCATTTTAGTCCAGTTGCTCTGGCTGTGGTCTTTTTTCTCCATGACCTGGGAGGGCAGCATAGGAGTTTTGGTTTCTGTACCTACTGACACTTTTCACCTTGGTCAGTAATAGACTTCTCAAGCTCACGCTCCCTTTCTGCTTGCAGGAAGTCATCTTTCATATCTTCGTTCTGCTGTGGCATTTCTCATTCAGTTCAGGGACACTGGGATGCACTGCAGCAATTCACTCGCACCTTGGTGGCAATCAATGACATTAAAAGGTAAAAGAAGAAGCCTGCTTACTTTGTGCCTGCTGCATGAAAGGATGTGTATTATAGTGCCCAAGGCTGGTGATGTAGGTGCAGGAAATCAGGGGGGTGCATGTGAGCTCTGTGAGAGTGGATGTACATCCCCAGCAAAACTCAAGCAGCCCCCAGGGTTTAAAAGCTGCGCTTCTCCATGCTGGCACAAGAGCTTGAGATAGCAAGAGTGACTGCGCCAGCTGGGAGCAGCCACCTGGGGTAGCTCTGATAGTGCAGGGTCCATGGCGTGGTCTCCTTTGGTCCAGTTTGGGGGCACCCTGGTTGCTGTAGGAGCCCTGGCCCCCAGCACAGGCTGGCCTTTCTCTGGAAGTGTTCTGGAAGGTGCTGTTTCAGCACTCGTTTGGCCACTGCCATTTCGCTCTAGTTATTCCCTTTAACTTAAAAAAAGTCACCTGAGACCAAAACCACCTGTCTGAGGTTGCCCCAGAAAATGAGCAGCACTTGCTAAGCAGGCAGTGGATCACCAGCACTATGAAGCACTTGCATGGCTGGGTGGCTTGCTTAAAATATTTGATCTTGTGAGGGGGAAGCTGCTGTGGGACCCCAGCTCGGACCTGCCCCGCTGCAGTGGAGCCACCTCGCAGTGCAGTAACACAGCCCTGGAGCAGAGCTAACCTGGCTCTAGCAGACCTGAGTCCCATTCCTGGTCATCTGATGTGCAATTTCACCTACAGCAGCATTTTAATGGCTCCTTTTTTTTTTTTTTTTTTTTGACTCTGGGAAGAAAATCAGTTTCTGAAAGGGAAACCATGCAGAAGCCCCTCTTTCTGTGCTGCTGTGGCTGGATTTCAAGCATGATGTAGTGTGATACAGCACTGGTTATGAGAAAACTGCAGTGCTGTTTATCTTTCTGCTGTAAAGAGGCACAGGATTAACTCTGTAATCTCTCTTGTAAGACATGTGCTCATTCAGTGTGAACTGAGGGAGCTGCATGAAGTAAATGCTTTTTTTTACCCTGAGATTAGACTGGCTGTTGATTTGGCCCATGAATCCACGCTAATGCTGTTGTGCTCTCACTAGTTCTCAATGGTTTAATTTCTCTCTGGAGTGTAGTTTGTAGATAAAAGTGTAATTTTCTTACTGGAAAACTTTGAAAGCTGATGAGTATCTTACCCATTAGTATTACAAAGTTCAGTTTTACTGTTTTTTTTTAAGAATGAGAACTGGTCTCTGCCAGTGACTAGATGCTTATTTATCCTGTGCACATGAGAGGAAATCAAACCATCCAAGGCTCTGCTGCACCTCCCACACATCCTGAGGCATGCACTTCTTAGGATTTTTCTTTTCCCATTACCCTTATCAAAGGACATCATTCATGCCATCAGGCTGCTTGAAGGTGTTTAATATGAATAAGGAGTTTTTTGGGGGAGCGTGGTAACCAGCGCAGTAATCTGACATTTGCAGATAATGCCTGAAAGCTTGCTCCTTGGCCCTTCCAGTAGGACACAGTAGCATGTGAGGGATGCCTGGTACGATATCCTGAGCTGCTGTGCCTGCTTTGGGCCAGTCCATTTATGAGGCCTGCCTAAGTAGAATCTTTATCCAAATGGGGAAATTTAGTCCAGAAAATAGATTGCAATGCATCTGGTCTATCGAGAGCAGGCAGCCATTAATGCATTTCACAGGGAGCTCAAAGAAACCTCCATAACCATCAGTCAGGAGGGTTTTGGAAAACCTTCCCATGGCTGCAGTGGTCAAGTGCCTCGTCTGCCTTTGAGATGGTGTTGGACACCTTTGGTTGCTGAAGGAGGGATGCTCTTCTCTGCCTCTCCTGCAGTTTAGTGTATCCCCAAACACAGTCCTGCTTTGCACTGTAGCCAGCACAGTGCAAATGCACAATGTAAATTCCTCCGGTTTTAGTGCTGTGGAACTGGATAGACAAACAGAGAGCAGAGGAGGAGCCCAGCCATGAGGAGCATGTGCTTAAACTGCAGTGGTACAAACAGAGAACCACAGGGTGTTCACTTCACGTACACAACCTGCTTGGTTTTGCTGTCATGTGAGTTAGTGACAAAACTTGCACTGATTTGGATAGAGCAGGATGAGGTCACCGTAAGTCTATGTGTGATGTTTCGAGTCTCACTTCCTTGGGTAGCGAAAACAAGCCCTGAGCCCTTTGAAGTTGAATGGGGTCCTGACCCTGAAGGCTGAAGTGTGGGGCCCCTGCCCAGGCTCTGGGTGGAGGACCAGCGCATGGTCAGTCAGAGACCACCACTGAAAGCATCTCAGTCGTTAATTAGTCACCAGGAGAGCTGCTCTACACCAGACCCCTTTATATTCACTGCCCTCTCATCTCTGTTTCTCCCTGACTTTGTGGCTACTGTCTGTCTTCTCCATCTCTTTGTTACCCGTCTGCTGTTATCCTCCCTTCTCCTGTGTGGGACACCAAAGATGTTGGTTGGAACACAGGTTGGTGATGAGGGAAGCACATGCCAGGGCTAAGCAGGGAGCAAATCCTCTGTGGGCAGGTGGGAGAGGCTGCAATTTTTGGATGCCCTTCACATGCTGCTCTAAAAAAGCCACACAAACAAGCAAACAAACCAACAGAAGCTGTTTGCACTCAGAAAAGAGTCCTATTTCTTCTTTTAAAAAATGTATACACTAGCAAAGTCTTTCAATTCCAGCTGAGGAGGAAAGTGGCTGCAAAGATCAATGCTCCTGAATGTGTGCAGGCAGAACAGCTCCAGGACTTGGATGGCAGAAAGCTTGATGCCATCAGGTTGTCTTGTGCCTGCTGAAAATTCACCTTTCTAGAAATGCTTTTCCCCAGTGTTCTGCATCCTCTGTCAGGCCATCCTAAAAACATCCATGAGAGCGGACAAGCTGTGATGAGCAGGATGTGAGTCCCTGTGGCAGAGTGTGAGCTGTGGAAAAACCCTGGCTGGGCTCTGCTTGTAGCAGTTTCAGAGAGACCAGCTAGAAACCAGCCTAACAGAAATAAGTTCTAGCTTTAATGTACCCTGAAAGTCAGCAGTTCCTGTTTTAAAATGGACTGAGCGGCCAAAAATGGTTGCTGGAAAAACTGTATAGGAAGATGTTGGTCTTTATCCAGTTCGTAGCAGAAAAGCACATGGACAGGCATCCTCACTGATGTCCTGGAAGGAAAAGGGCTCTTTGTTTCCCCCCTGAAGCAGGACCCTAAATAAAACCACTTGGTTGTCACCCTCATCCCCCCACTCAGCCCCTCTCTGGGGAGAGCAGCATTTATTCTAACCCTTATTTTTAGTGGATTGCAACTCTATACCCTGTCCAGATAGAAATGCCCTTTGGTAAAGCATTAGGATTGGGATGACTAAATTTGTTCAGCAGTGGGGGAAGAAAATCCACGTGGGGATCTGTCACTTCTCTCCCCCTGGAGTGTCTCCACAGCCCGTGGCATTTAACCACAGCGGAGAAAACCTTTGCAGTTAGAACTGAACACCACACCACTCACAAGGCAAATATTGCCTCATCAGAGCTCTCCTCAGGGTGTCAACATCTGCCTCGCAGGTGCTTTAATACCGCCCACAACAAATTTCCTGCCTGCACAAGAAAGCACTGAACCAAGCAGGAGCAAGCTCCCTGAAGGATGATGCTCCCAGACTCCCAGAGCTGCCAGCATGGTGTATTAAACACTAATGGGGTACTAGAAAAATACTGGAGGGTATAGGACTGATGCTAGTAACACCCAGCTGCAGTTTCTGGATTTTAAAAGATTTTAGAGAAAAGATGACTGACTGTGCTGAGTGATGCAGTGAACATATCCTCTCCTGACTATGTGGGGTGCTACTGATGCTGGCTTGAGCATATAAAAATCATCTATTACCCTAGGAAACCTTCCCCTTGACCCTGGGCATCTGTGGGTACCAGCAGTGTCTTGGAATGATTTTCTTGGTGGGGGTTGTCTCTCCTGGCAGGTTGTGCAGATCCTCTATGTCAGCACCACGTTCTCATCAGAAGTGGGAGATGTGGGAATGGTGCCACTACTGAGCCAAAGGGCTGATGGGCAGAGAGGAAATGTACCAGATAAACAGGATGAGAGGAAATGGTTAGATTGGATATTAGGAAATGATTTTTCACGGAAAAGGTTGTCAACTATCGGAACAGGCTGCCCAGGGAAGTGATGGAGTCACCATCCCTGGAGGTATTTAAAAGTGATGTAGATGTGGCATTCAGGGACACGGTTTAGTGGTGGGCTTGTCAGTGCTGGATTAGTGATTGGACTTGGTGATCTTAAAGTTCTTTCCCAACTTTAACGATTCTGTAATTCTATGATTCTCTGAAAGAGAAGTGTCAACGCCAGGCTCCTGCCAACCCACCAGCCCTCCTTTCATTCTGTTGGGCAAAGACAATTTCCTTAAAACCCTTTAATAAAATTATGTTCTTAAAAAAATGGCTTTTGAGTCTCCTCTGCTGGAGTTGTTATGTATTTATTTGCTTGAAGGGCATCCAGGAGCACTTCTTTGGGCACCAGTGCCAAACCATCTTCTGCTTGCAAATGGGATGGATGCTGGCTGTGCTCTGGGTGCTGCCCCGGGCTGACAAGGGAGCTGAGTGTCACTGTGTCTGCACAACTCTTGCCATACTTGGGGCCCTGTGGCACTGCAGCTGATGCAGGTTCCCAAGAGCCACCTTGCCAGGGAGACCTGGGCATTATGGTGGCACCCATTCCCCTGCTCAGAGTTTGGATCCTGAGGTGTCCTGCGGGTCTGACCAAAGTGAGAGGCAGGAAGGTGGGAGATGGGTAAGACACCCCAGCTGATGTGCTGAGACCCTCATGGTGTTCCCATCCCTCTCAGTTGGTTTGTGCCAGAATAGCCCTGGGAGAAGAGTCTGCTGAGATGAATGCTGGACAGCCCCCAAATGCAGCCCAAATTCCCCCAGAGGCACTCAGGTCTCCCCACATTTGGCTTTAGGGCTTTGGGCAGCTGACCCCACGCCTGGCAGTGCACAGGGGTTTATCTCCCACCTGCATGGGCTGCTTCCTCTGCCTGTGAAAAGTTGTATTTTCTGCTGTGGAGTTGCACAGAGTGTGTATGAGCCCTCTCTGATGGTATGTGCTGGCTGCAGCCATCTTCAGCACCTCTGTGGAAAAGCAAGCAGGAGCACCCGTGACATGAGACAGAATTTTGCACTGGTTATGTTTCCAATTGCTTTGGAAAATGAAATGATGTGCTCTAGCAAGAGAGTGCTGTGATATTTCTGGGGACTTTCCAGCAGAGCCTGTCTGTGGCTCCAGATTTTCTCTGTAGTCTCTGCTTTTTGTAGGTGAAACCAATGAAAAAGAGTGAACAATCCCTCACAATTGTTTTCATGTGCGCTTTTGAAGAAATTTTTTTACAGCATTGCAGTGTAGATCAAAATGCATTTAGGTTGGGACGTGATACCATAGAAAAACTTTTAGAAAGTTATCTTGTTGACTTTTCAGTGCCTAGGTGAAAAGAAAAAATAAAGTAATTTTTAGGATAGATTTTAAAATTGCTGAGACATGCAGCTGTCTTTTCACTGGCAGTTTCAAAACCTAGAGCTATGCTTTTTTTAGACTACTTTGATAAATGGATGTTTTGTTACAATCCCACTGAGCTGAGCTGCTTTCCGATTCCTGCTTCCTAATTCTGATACCTGCACGATGGGAGGATTTGCCCCCATCAGCTTTTTAGGTGGCAACATCTGCTTCCAGCTCTTTCAATTGCCTTTAATAACAATACTCTCAGTGGCCTGATGTCCACTTTTACCAACTTTGTGTGCACAAGGGAGTTGGTTTGGTGAAAAATTCAGAAACAGATAAATAATTCAGAAACTCTGTGATTCTGTTGGAGCCAAGGTGCTCAAGATTTGTAGGGTCAGGACTCTGATCATCTTCAGGAGAAACCACGAAGAAAAATGTGCTGCCTACAGCGCTGGCCTGGGTGCTCAAGGATCTGCTGTTAATTCCTGCACAGATCTCCCATGTTGTGGTGGACAAGTCTTTGACTCTGTGGTGTCTGATTCTGTAGAGAATCACAGAATCATTCAGGTTGGAAAAGACTCACGAGACCATCAAATAATGTATATGAAATGAGGGTGCCAAAAATGTCTCATTCAGAGGCTTGTGGAGAAGCTTACGGCTGGTCACGAGATGCTTGGAAATCACCAGCGACAGAAGGGAGCCAAGATGGAGTATCTGATTCATCCACAGGCTTCTCATTACTGATAATGCTCTGAGGGGCTAGAAAAAAGGTAATTGCACTTCAGACGGAAACAGTGACTAAAAAATTGTCCTTGATGGTTCATTTTTTTTTCTCTAAAGGGCTGTGGATACAGCCTGTAACTGCCTATAACCATTTTTAATGTGAGGTAATTTCTGCTTTAATGATCTCGCGGATCTCAAGGATATGCTAACATTTGCCACCAACTATTAGATCTACATAGGAATATTTCACTTCTTCAGTACTAGCACAGAGGATGCTCATGAGAGGTTGCTTAATTATACCTACATTTTGGAGGATGAGAGATAAAAAATAAATATTGGTACAAATCAACATGATTATACAGGTATGAATAATCTTGTCCATATTGGCTTTTTCCTTTCCAGTTGCTGATGGTTTTTACCTGATTTGCAGAGATTTCAGGGATGACTGTTTCTGTCCCTGTACAATTCAGATGAATTGGTTTGATTTTGCATTGCAAATGCAGTTGATGTAATGAGACATGGACTGCTGCAGCTCCTGGCATGGACATGGCTCTGGCCAGGAGTGCTGGAGAAGAATTCCTACCCTGTCTGACCAGGCAGGAGTGAGCAGGGGAGAGCCTGAAGCACATGGGTAAAGCAAAGGTACCCCTTCATCTTACCCCAGAGGAGTCCTTCTTTTTTGGTCCCTCCATCGATTTCATCACTTACTTTTCCATGTCATTAAGCTGCAGCAGTGTCTTAGGCTAAATAGTTTTTCTTCCCTGGACATCACAGGTTAGCAGAAATACCTCACTTGAAAGACCTACTATCAAATTCCCATGCGTTTCCTACTAAAAGAGCAGAGACTTGGAGTCACTTGTCCCATATCATTTCCCCAATGAGGGGTAGGGATGGCCACTGCTCCTCAGCTCAGCGAGGATGGAGGATTTATCTCTTTTGGGAGACAGGATATCTGAGGAACAGCACAGAACTTGTCTATCAGTATCCACGTGCCTCTAGTGCACAGGCCTGCCCTTGGTGTGATGCACGGCAGGAGACCAAACCATGCTGAAAGCAGAGAGGTGCCATTACATGGCCACTCTCAGCACAGCAAACCCAGGCACGTCAGCTCTGGCTGCCCTAGATCCTCCCCACCACGTATTTTGTTATTCCTTTCTCTGGTTTACCAGGAGCATGAGAAGGTCAGAACAGTTTCCTTGGCCAAGGGAGCCATACATGCAGTATTTTGCCAACTGGTTGGCATTTAGGTGGTGACGGACATACGGACATAAAACTTTGCCCAACAGGCATCCACCTGCAGCTGTTGGGGTGAGGGAAGGGGGCTCCCTCTCCTAACTCTGCCAAAATGCCCAAATGGAAAATGTCCCCCATTCTTCGCCACTGCTCCAGGGCTGGATCACCCAGGACCATCTCTCTTGGTGCCAACATGACGTGTGTGTTAAAGGCAATCAGAAGTTTTCATGCAGAAGATCTGTGACACTGAAATGTCAATAAATTCCAAAATAAAGGGTTTGATCACAGCATTATAAACTTCCCACATGAACCATTTTGAATGACTGGAGGGTGACAATCTAAATATAAATGTAATTTCTTTTTTAAAATTGACTTCAGGCACATATATACAGCTTTGGTTGACTTTCAAGAGGAGTCTGTGGGAACATCTGACAGCAAAATTAAGTTATATGTTTCTTGTGGGAGTTCGTTTCCTCCAAAAACAGCAAACGCCTTGTTTCCCTGGCACTCAGATTTTTAAACCTGTAATCCTAGCAGGATATGACCTGTTTTTAATTACCCCCAGTGACAGAATTTTGTCCTTTGAAGGAATCACTCGGGGCGTGAAGGGGAACAAGGACATTTAGTGCAAATGTGAGGGTGTGATTCATTTTTAGAGCTGGTGTGGTGATCAGCTCAGCCGTGGAGGTTTTGGCACCAATTTCAGCAGGTCACAAGGTCACACACAGCTCTTGTATTAGTTTGGGAGAATAAAGCAGTGGGAAAGAAACAGGACTTGGAAGCAGGCAGAGGAATAAATGGGGTAAGAGACCAATTAAAGGGGATAAAAGCAAAGAGAAAAACAGTGGGCATGGTGAGGGCTTTAATGACTTGTACAGCACATTTCAAGGAGGGTATTTCAGGTGAAACCTCTTTTGGAACACTCATTCAAGTAGCGTCATTTGCACCAAAATAACTGGTTACATGACTAGGGTGAGGTGGATTTTAACCTTTATATAATCTTCCTATGTAAATGCAACAGTTGCACAAAATGTGCTTTTCGGATATGGTGTAGAGAGAACCACAGAATCACAGAATCACAAATCAGTTAGGTTGGTAAAGACCTCTGAGATCATCCAGTCCAACCTTTGACCGAACACCACCACGTCAACTTGGCCATGGCACTGAGTGCCATGTCCAGATGTTTCTTGAACACCTTCAGGGATGGTGACTCCACCACCTTCCTGGGCAGCCCATTCCGATGCCTGATAACCCCTTCTGCAAAGAAATACTTCCTGATGTCCAACATTAACCTCCCCTGGCACAATATGAGGATGTGTCCTCCGCTCCTGTTGCTGGTTGCCTGGGAGAAGAGACCAACACACACCTGGCCACAACCTCCTTTCAGGGAGTTGTAGAGAGTGACAAGGTCACCCCTGAGCTTCCTTTTCTCCAGGCTAAACACCCCCAGTGCCCCCAGTCACTCCTCACAGGATTTACCCTCTAGACCCTTCACCAGTTTCGTTCTCAGGACTCACTCCAGCACCCTGAAGGTGTCAGTGTGTTTCTGGGTGTATGATCGGGTGCCCTCTGGAGATGAAAGGACAACGAAACTCAGTCGCAGGAAAACCCAGCAGCAGTCGTCTCAACCCGGTGACGTTTGCAGCTCGGTGTCTGGAACCACTGAAAACACCAATACACGATTAAAGCCCCAGTCTCAGTGCACGAGGTCTAAGGAACCACCTGTAATTGCCTCATCCCGTACACACCAGCCACCAGCTCTGCGCAGGGCTCTGTCCGGCACATGCGCGTTAGGGCCGGAATTAAGGCCGCGTCTTCTGCCAGGCCACATCTTCTGCCGTGTGTCAGTGAGCTGGGAGCAGGATGGGAGTGTCAGAAATGCACAGGTGCCCATTGTGGGGGATGCTGGAAAGGAGGGAATCCAGCGTGGCACAGCGGTGACATGCCAGCAGGCAGCCTGGACACCGAGCCGGTACTGGTATGAGCGTGGGATTAAATCCCAGCGACACATTTGGGAACTTGAGGCAGCCCCATCACCCCAGTAATGTAGATATAAATGCAGCCCTTATGTGAGGGCTGGATCCTGCTGCAATAAATTGGATTAAGGGCTATTTTTACATTCCTGCCTCTGAAGAGGGTTTTGGAGGCCTGGAGACAGATGCATGTCCTGGCTGGGTACTGGCAGCCCTGTATCCTCCACTCCTAGAGGGGTCACCAAGGGTCTGAGCAAGCCAGCCCAGGCTTATCTGAGAGCAACATGGATGAGCTTCCCACCAGCAGCAGGAACAAGGGAAATCATCTCCCAGTGAGCTTGCTGCCTTCTTCCACCTCCTGATATGCACCAAGACTGGATGCTTTCACAGTGGCCTTCTGCCCACACCAGGACAAGCCACTTGAGAGACCTCAGAGCAGCTGTGGGAGCTGCTGGTGCTGCTCACCCAGGTGAGTTTTCTCTTCATTTGCTTTGCTGCCTTCTTGGAGAGCAGAGCTCAGTGGATTTTTGTTTCCCATTTTTTTTTCCATTTCCATCACGAATGAGCTGAGGTAGCTGGTGGTTCCTCAGGAAAGGATATATTTGTAAATCAGGAAGGCACTCGAACAGTAACCTTAAAATATAGTGGTGTAAAAAGGGCAATTATGAAAACTAAAAAAAAGGTACTTTCTGATTTTCTGTGAATGTGAATATCTAGCAGATTAGTAGGGTTTTCCCACCATGCTCTATGATGGAGAACTTTGTGGCTGGAACTGCGAAGAATTTGAAACAGTCTGAAAATCTGAACTTCTTTGAAGCATGGGAGACCCTGAATAAATCCCAGGGGAACTGGACTCCTAGCATAGCAATTTTGGGGACACCCAACACCAGTGAAATGAGTGCTAAACAGCCAAAAATTTCCCTCTCCCCTTCACTGCTGAGCCCAGCATAACTTTTGGTGGCTGCAACTCTTCAGCCCTTATCCTTTCTGCCAGTAAAATAAGTTGTGTGTGTTTTGGCAGACAGGGGCTGTCACACCAGCCCTCGCAGGTTTTGTGTCTGGCTGGACACTGCAGCAGCAGGTGCCATCCCAGAGCATGTGCGAAGCACCAGCTCTTGTGGGGCTTGTTTTATTTAGCTGAGGAGATGTGGACAGCAGGAGGGGCTTTGCCTGCGTGTATAAATCAGAAAGGTTTGCCCTCTGGGTCCATGTTAGCTAGCAAGATTAGCAAGCCTCCATGTTTGGTGCGGTGACATTTCTCTGTTCGCAGTGTGATTGATCTTTTAAGTGCCTTTCTAGTCAATATCAACATTCCCAAGATTTATCTTAATACCTGGGACAGATGGCTTCTATTGATTTGAATGGAAGTTGTGGAGAGGGGATATATTGGGAGTTCCTTGTAACTGTTTACAGAGCAGTTTCCATCTGCTCTCTATTTTATTGCAAAGCAAAGGATCACTCAGCTGCAGAATTTAACAGATGACCATGGGGTACACTGGAAGCACACCCCAGCAGTTGCTATCCCACCTGCCTCTGCTTGACCATACACAGTGTACCCAGCATCTGGGGTGTTGTGGGGTCTCCCCATATGGCTCTGAGGTCTCCAAGCCGTACATTTCCAAGGGGGTCTCTCACCCAGGAGGTGCTCCTACCTCGCCTCCCACTCTCCATGCTCAGAAGAAAAAACAAGAGCACTCGCATACACATCCCAGGCAACAATTTGTCTCCTGTTTATTTCAAAAGTCTTTGTAAGAGCTTAATTGCAACATTCCAAACGTCACCTGGAATTTGACATCCTCCCAGATGTACAGAATTCATACTCAATCATGTTTCACAGCATTAAAAACACACAGGAATGTTCCCCGGACACCATCAGTGGGTTCTTTCACAGTCTCATTAACCACCAGCTCTACACACCCTCTGCCAACGCCTCTGCTCCGCTCTGCAAAGCAGCTGCACATCAGCTGTCTCTGCCTCCTGGATCCAAAGACATGTTTCTGTGAATGAAGGGGTGCCAAGCCCAAAATACCCATTTTTGTTTGCAAACTGTATATAACGTACCAGTAGAAACGTGATCCGTGTTGGATTGGCTTTGTATATGGCTTTTAGTCCTCTTCATTCAAAGATCTTACAGTGGAAAAATCCTGAGCTGACAACAAAAATGGGATGGATTCGTTAAGAGCATTCACAATTATGGTACAAGGTGGAGGCTAAGTTCCTGTCAACCCAGAATTAAAGCATTTTTTTAAACTGCCACTTGTTTAAACAGATTTCAATATTGAAATGTATTCCAGTTTAATGTTTTGCCAAGAAGCATCATCTGAAAGAGTAAAAATCTATGTTTTCCAATCAATGATTTACAGGAACTTATGTTTCTTCATTTCACCTCTTAACTTGGTAAACACTACCAAAATTGTGATGGAAAAATATATGCATCTCCTTTTGACTTCCAGCAGGCATTTAAGTCATGACATCTGTTTAATTAGGCTATTTACTACCTGCAATTCAACCAAGTTACTCCAAGATTCAAGCCCCGGGAACACTTGCTTCTTAGACCCTACCATCTCTTTTGGTTTATTTAGGTAATCTCTGTGTGGTTCAACTCTTTGGGAGTATGTTGAGTGATGTCAGGCACTGGGACCTGCTGCAGCTGTTTCTGGGTGGCAAAATGCCCTTTTCTCTGACCAACACTCAGCTGAAATTCCTCTTGGTTGTGAAAAATGTCCCTGGCTAATACCCATAGACACCAGTGATAGTAAACTGCTTGTGCAACACTTGCTGCCCTCCTCTGATTTCAGTAGCAGGGATGTGAAATATCCCTAATGGTGTAGAAACAGCTGCAGAAACTTGTTCAGAAAGTGCCATTTTGGTGCTGCAGCTGTTTGCAGGGCAATGTCCAGCACCCCAAACATCCAGCTGATGCTCTCCTGAACCCAAACTTCTCCCACTGCCAAGAAAACATCGTTGCTGCAGACAGAGGCAGCTCTGCTCACATCCTTTGCATGTGAGATCCTTACCACCTCATTTACGATTATTTTCCTTTTCTGATATGCTGATAATGGGCGTTTGGGTTTTCTATTTGGGGTTTTTTCCTCCTTTTTTTTGAAAAACCATGACCACTTGAAGGTCAGCTGCCAAACGGACTGAATGATCAGTGCAGGAAAATTGAAAATCATAACATCTTGTGTGTAGGCTGTGAATAATGGGCAACACCCTTTTGATCATTAAAACAGAAAATGATCTCTCTGTTTTCCACTGTTTTTAGCCCATTAAGAAGGCAGGGATAAGAGCACATTGCTGATGATTTGCACCACTCTCCTGGCAGTACAATCCCTGGCTGCAGACCAGGGACTGGCAGTGGTATGGATCCCACCCCGGCGGGGGCTTGGCTGGAGGAGGCAACTGTGGTTTGCCATGACATTCAGCTGCTCTCCGAAAACCACAGACACCTCGAGCCAGGGCCATTTTGTCAATTTTCTGCTGGGGACTGGACCAGTATTTATGGTCTCTGGACCACGGGCGTGCTTAAATTTGGGGGTGAAGGCAAGTCCACCCCTGAGTGCTGTGCAAACCAAGGCATATCCTCAGATACATTTTGCTTTCATACAGATAAAGAAAACATAAGCTTTGCATGCCCTGGTGCTGGCAGAAACCAAGGCTTTTTCCCAAAAGATGCAGGTGCATTGAGCATTGGAAAAGAATGATGATTTTGTGACACATGCCTGAGCTTTGGGGTCCAATTGTATATTTTAGCACCTTACTTTCTGTTCAGAACACCACTTGCTTCTGTTGATTGACTGTACTGGTAAGACAGTTTTTCTTGTTTTTACTGATAAAGATCTCTTAGCAAATATAGCCAGACTTGGTAATTGATTCATCTCGTAATATTTATATATGCTGTCATCATAGGGAAAGTTTAAACAAATCTCTCTATCCATTTTATGAGAAGGATCACAGAAGGATTACTGCTTTGCCAGTGCAGAGGCACAGCGAAGAGCAAAATGAGTCAACAGCTGCACCTGTGTCCCAAACGCTCCAGTTTCAGGAACAACCCAGGGTTCGGAGGTGGCCAGAAACAGCCTAGCACAGGCTACAGCACTTTGCTGTGCTTCTCAAGAGAGGCTCAAGAGAATGCAGTGTCCGTCTCCTTTTTTACTACTGGCAAACATCTCCTGAGGCTCAGCAAAGGGAACTGCCTGGTTCCACCCAGCCAAGCTGCTTTAACCACCCCACTGCCAACTCCCAGCCACCAAACCAACCTCCAAAATAACATCTTTGTGCATCAAGAGTCCGTCCATCACCCTTGGTGCTGCAGCTGCGTGGCCTTTTTGATAAAAGTGATTAGCAGCCAGTCCAGCCCTGTGATTTATGTTTCTTTGTTTGAATTGGAATTACATTAGCATGCCCTTGGTTTGCAATGGCCAAACAGGTACAAATGTTCAGGTTGTGAAGGTTTATACATGCAATTCTGATTGCAGCAATCAGGCAGGCTCGATTTTAATTCCTCTAGAAGCTCTGTTCATAGGAGCAAATGTACAGCATAGGGCATTTTCCAAATGGGAATTACATACTTCTGACTTTAAGAATTTGAAACAGATTAGATTAAATGGGCAAATGAAATAGGCAGGTCTTTTTACACAAAACCAAATCATTAGCATCCTTCACAGAATTCATGTCAAGCAATTCTGTTGGTAGAAAAAACATTCAGTCTGCTAATTCCAACCATGATGTAATTTACAATCAGAATTTAGATTTTACAAAACAAATTTTAAAAGAAAAAGGCTCAGAAAAGTGACTAATTTTGGTGTGTCTGGGAACATTTGCTGGTGTTAATAGTTCAGCTATTTGCAATCAATGCAAAAAGGAAAGTGATATCAACCAGAGAACAGCACAGAACTGGTCGTTCCTTCTAGAATTCAATGCAGAAGTGAGCAAATACCAAAACCAGAGGAATTAGCTCCAGAAGTAAAATTTTTGAGGTTTGTAGTAGGAGATAGTAATGCCAGCTCAGTTAAAGGTACCTACCAAGCTGTGCCCTTTCAAAAAGAAACAAAATAAACAGGAATACTTTTCCACAGGTTATCTTGAAACTTGAGTAATTTAAATTGCCTGGAAATTTGGAACTATTTGCTGAGGGTATCCAACAAAGTAGTATTCTAGTGAGCTAAAAATGGGTTTGTATAGGTAGAATTATAGCATTTTTATTTTTGTAAATAAACGTTTACACACACAAAAAAACCCTCCACAAACAACCCCCAAACAATTTTTTAGATGTTGTGCTTTCAGATACTGAGGTTTTACAATAAAACTGGAACTGAATTCTTGCACTGACTGTGCAGCCCATGGATGTTACCATGAGCAAAAATTTCCTGGACATAATTTTACTTGCACGGAATAGGGAATTATACCCATCGAGAAAACCTGGTGTTTGATTTGCACATTGTCAGAAACACCAGTAATTTTTTCATGTTGTTTATTGTATGTTAGTATAAAAGCATTAATTTTGCATTGACTCACTGGCTTTAAAAAGTACTCTTGCAGTCGGCAAAGTACAAAAGGAATATGGGAACATCTTTGTATTCCTTAGGTTTGTAAAAGCGTCACCCGCTGAAGGTCTGATCCTGAAAACACTTGGGACGATGATGTTACACACTTTCAAACCCACCTACATCCTCATGCCAAGTCTGGGCTTGGGAGCTGGCTGGGACACACCTGGGCATGCCATGGGCCTGGGACTAGGAGGACTTGGAGGCACGGGAATCTGCACCCCTGATACACCCAAAATAATGATCATCGCTGTAAGAGAGCAGCATGGCTGCTTTCCCAGTAATAAACTGGGCAATTGTCTTCCTGAAATCAGCCCTTAGCAGTGTCCTGTATGAAGATGGTGACTCTAAGTGTGTGGTCCCTCTTCCCCCTGTGCCTCACAAAACACCTCTCTCCACGTTCCTTCCACACGAGGTAGCTGAGCCCACGACGCCACAGGAGCTCCTTGGTGGGGGGGTGACAGTGTCACAGCGTTGTGGAATGATGAGGAATAAAAGCACGAGTGAATGCAAAGCAAGTCTTTGGTTTTCTGCTGGATTTGCTGGAGAACACTTTTCAGCCTCTCCCCTTCCCCACACTTTTCATTCCTCAACAACAGCACGCTTGCTGTATTTTTTTTTCTCATGCTAAATCTCCAGACTGTTGGGCACTCTGAAAACAAACTGTATCCGCATTTACTCCCTCCTTTTTTTCCAGGGAAGGACTAAACACAATACATTTGAAGGCTGCAGGTCTGCAGCCCCACTTCAAAGCTAAACTACACCACTCCGGATCCTTAGAGTTGAAAGTTTGTATTTGACCTTAGACCTCTTTTTGCCTGTGCAAAATTTAGGGCAATTGCATTTTCTTTTTTATGGTTTAAAGAGATACTGTAATTAAAGGGTGGATGTTACCCATCTAGCAAGCAAAGAGAAAGAAAAAAGGTATGTGTCTTTATTAGTACCTGCATTCAGACTGTGGCCATGTAAACTAAAGTAGTCCTTCCTCAGTGCCGCTGTTACACAATGTATTTATAATGCGTAATGAACCACTTACTGTGTATGTGCTAACATGCATAGCCTTTGTGTCAAATCTCAGTGGAATTGTCCATACTTTCCTTTATTTTCCACAGTGTAGTGCTCCTCTTTCCCTAGCACTCATGAAAGCATAATTTGAGCTCAAATATGGACATATTCACAAAAAAAAGAAGAAATTGCATATTGGTTGTACAATGTGCAATGCACACTTCATTAGTTATTTTGTGTGAGTCAAGTACTAATTTTTCCTAATTGAATTTATTATGTAACACAGCATTTATGTATTATTTAAATGTAACACTGCAAATGCGTGTTGGTTTGGAAAGGCACATTAGTAATACAATTAGAGCAGAAGCCATACCCACAGATTTGCCAGGCTAGCAATCAGCAAAGTAGGATTTTGTTGAGATTAGCTCTGAACATTCACTGCAATGATTTGCCACTGAATATTTTTCAAGTTAAAGGCTATAAAAATACTAAAATGTGAGAATGGTCTCATTGCTACAGCTAATTTCCATACAGTTATAAATTCATCCCACACAGGCAACCAGGTTTACACCGAGCCCACATGCCTGGCTATATGACCTCTACTGCTGCTAAAGTCTTTCTTTCAGCAGCAAGGCATGACAGAAATATGGGTAAATGGTCATACCACACCCAAATTTTCACCCACAGAAAGCTGAGGAGGAGAAAAGACTGAAGGGCAGGGTTGAAGCTGTGCTGGGACAGCAGCACTACACCAACAGGGGCATTTCTGGGTAACCTGAGCATGGCACAGGGCAGTCCCAGAGAGCTCTAGTGGGATTCCTGTCTTCCAGCAGTAATTCTGGTTGCAATCAGAGCTGGTAACCGCCTGAAGAACCTTGATGTGCATTGCTGTGCAATGCTGCTTCTGCAGGGAGACAGGCAAAGCACAGCCTGGTCCCTCAGACACTGCCACCTGTGGCCGAGGTCACTGAGATTGATCTGAACATCTACGTGGTCTGAAGGATGTCCTTTGCATTGCAAGGAAATAAAGAGCCATCAGATTTTCAAAATGAGGACTGCGTTTGCAGATGGGAAGAAACCAATGAGAACCAGATGACATCCTGGTGTGACTCCAAACTTTGTCCAAGACACACACAGGGAAGACAGACTCCGAGAGGTCAACGTAGTGACTTGCCAAATGCTACAGGTTTCACAAGAAATTATTCCTTGTAACTGCTCTGCCCTGAGCTCCAGGGTTAAGAGGAGATATCACTTGAATTTGGTCATGGTTGCTCATTATTTTTCACCTGCATTTTGATTTTCATCTGCAAGGTATTAGTGCAGGTGCCAGGTAAATGTGGTGTCTCCTTTGTCTGAGCAGCTCACACCTGTGCCATCGCTGTTCTCACTCAGGGCTGGCTCACAGAGAAGTCCTAATTCCTGTAGCTTTCTGCTGCTCCTGAATGCTCTTGCCTGGGCTCAGGCAGCAAAAGACCAATCTGGGGGAGAGGTCTGTGCTGCCTTTAGGCTCAGCAGGCTGCTGGGATGTCTTGGTCTGTGCCACCCAGCAGTTACTGCTGCTGTTCTACAAGGGTGGTGCAGAGGGGGTTGTATCAGAGAAGATGAACTTTTAAAACCTAAGTCCGCTGCATTCTTTCAAGGCTATCCATAATAAAATGTGATAAAGAACCCAATTTCTAGAATGTAATACAACTCCGAAGTTACCTGAAAAGAAAGTGCAATCTAGTGCAGTGTGCTTTCACTTTCCCACTCTGTTCCTTCCGTTTCCTTCTGATTTCTTGTGCTTCAGCCTGTGTCCAGGTATTGCTGGTATCTGCTTTGTCTGTGAAAATGAAACACCAGGAGGAATTGCACTTGGTGCAACTGGTGCGTGTTTAGGGGTTAATTCATGAACGGAGCAGGCTGCCCCAGGGAATCCGAGTTGGACCACGCACAATAAAAGAGGAGTTAGGTGCCCAAGCCTGGCAAGTTTGAAGAGGAGTTATCATTAAAAAAAGCTAAAGGAAGAGCACAAGGGACTAGGAAAGACTGATCTCAAACCTCCTATGTCCTCTTGGCTCGTGTGCTCATGCACAGGGGTGATGGATGCCCAGGTAGGGCTGGCAGGCTGAAGAGTAGAGATTTGGAGCTTGGTTTCCATGCATCCTGGAAAAATACTTCTGCTACTGAATATGAGGGAACTGTAAGGCCTCCCTTCGGCAGATGCTCCCCAGTGAGATCCAGCTCAGTAACTGTGCTCTGACCCTCTCATAAACTGACCTTTGCTGAGCCAGATGGGTTTGAGGATTTTTACAGGACTTAGATATGACCTAAGGGTCCCTGTGGTTGACTTATGTCAGCTTTTGGAGATATGTGACCTGCAAGAAATAGGGGCACTGGTAAATAACTGGGCATGCATTTTATATGCCTCTGAGGTTAAAGAGAAGCAGAATGGAGATTATCAAAGACCTTGAGTGTAAATAAACATTAGATCTAAGTGAACAGAGCAGCGATCTGATGCCCAAATCCCTTGAGACACCCAGCTCTAGGAGCTGGTCCAACTTCCCCTGCAGTTAACAGGAACTGCAAAGGGTCCTGCAAAGGCACCCCTGTGACTGATGGTACCAGAAAGGCTTGGAAACCTTTAAATTATGTTACAGCAGACTGTGTGTCTACCTTTGCCTGGACTCAGAAAAAGTACAGAGGAGGTACGTACAATTTCATATTACTTCACTGTATTACCCAGGCTGGAATAAGTAGTTTGAAAACAATTTGCAAATTTACAGTTTAAACAGGATCCTAATCATAGTTATAATATTTATCCTTTAAAACCAATTCACTGGAAAAAAAAAACCCCTTAATTTGCAAACTTGTTACCATAAAAATAAAGAGTTCTTGAGCTCACAGAATGTTGATACATTTGAGCATGTTTTTATGAGCGAAATAATAAACAGGTAATTCTGCTGCGGCTCGGGGCCCTATCTGTTTAAACTCCTAAGTCCTTTGGGACAGAGACTGTCTGCCCTGATTTATATAATAGTCCTAACGAGTAATAGTCCCCATGATGACAAATGCACCAAGATACAACCCTAAGAGAGGTCGGGCTGCAAAAAAAGAGGAGGGTCCCATTCACACTTTCAATAAACAAATACATAAATCATCATAGTTAAGAGATTTACCCGTGGGGGTAATCCCAAGGGGAAAGAATAAATTTTCATTCTTTCGGTTCCCTGCCTGTGCCGTTTCCCTTGCATCTCTGGAATCGAAGGGACCCTTCCTGAACTAGGTCTTCCAGCAGTCAAGAGTCTTTTCCAGACCATGACCTGTCCCTGCACATCCTGCTTAAATTTATCTTTCAGTGGGCTTCAAAAGGAGCACCAAACACCTCTTCCTGCCTCCTTAAAGAGGATGAGTGCACAGACAGGAAGCCACTCTGACAGATGGACCTTTAGGAGCCTCTCTACCACCAAGAAAGCTCTTGCCTCTTGAATGCAGCCCCCACCATACCACAGAATCTTAAGTGTGAGTCTGTACCAGCTGGAAACACATTACAATCATCACTGCTTGTTTCTGGCCAAACACATCTTGATAAAAGCTGTGACATTTACAGTGTGATACAGACCCATGTGTGATGGTTTATCTGCAGCTCTGATTCCTTTTCGTTAGGAAAAAGATACATTCACTGTCATAATTGAGCTGGCAGGCTCAGGTGTGCAAAACCTCAAATTTAAAGTTAGTTTTCCAAGGGTAAATTCCAAAACATTTTGCACTGCTACAAATTTAAAAGAAAGCAAAAATGATGGCTACTCCAAACCCATGCAAAACGAAGTAAGTAAATAGAGTAAAATATCTATATGAAACTTCATGAAAATATTTTCAAACATTTCTAATATTCCTAGTTTGTGCTTATCAGCTCGGTCAATTTATTCAGTGACCAACCTACTACTCATGATTTGCCTACAATTTTCCAGTAAGTTTCCAAGACAAGGCTTCTCAGAATACAAGCTTAAGTTTTGTTTCTTGCTTGGAATCAGCAGAAGCCTTATTATGTTCACAGTGTAGTAGAGAGAATTTAGAGAGATGATCCAGAGCTGTGCATGTATTTTTGAAAGAGGTTTGCAGCAAATCCTCTGCATCCATTTGTCATGCTAAACTACGTACTTGAGACCAGGTTTGCTTTTGGTTCTTCAGTGGTTTGGGCTAGCACAGGTTAAAAATATGGCTTAAGATGGTAGCAGCAACAGCCAAAGGCCAATTTATGACTTGGTATCAAACATTTTGGGGGAAGCCAGTTTGGGGGAACTTCTGTATAACCTGCACAGTCAGATTTCTGGGAAACAAGTACAGGGTTGGGGCCCTCAAAGAGATGATTTGCACAAATCTCTGCAACAATACTGCAGAAGTAAAAGATGCAAATTTAGGACAACAGAGAGCCTACATTCATTTTAGTGACTTATTTCAATGAGAAAGTAATTAAATAAGCATTTTTGTGGTGATGCAAACATTTAACACCAGAGGTGTATACTGGCTTCTCTTGCATTAAATGAAGTCAGTTCTGAAGATGACAATTGCCTGTTTTCTGTCATTCAGTAGACAGGAACAGTTTTGCACACCTTAACACGGTCCTTGATAATCCCCTGACTTTTAAGAGTTAGGTGGCAGGTGGTCTTTCAGACAAGACTGGATAAACCCCATCATTTGTACGAGGGGAGTTCAGCCCATTCCATCCTCTGCCACTGAAGTCAGTGGGATTATTGAAGTGAAGCACAGTCACCCTAAAGCTGGTGTGACGACAGTCACCTACGTGTATGTCATATACAGGCCTGCTACGAGAAATTGCTGAAGAGCATTGAGTACAAGGCTCAGGGCCAGATCCAGACTTCAGCAAACTGTGAGATACTGGTTAGCCAAAACTTACCAACCCCATGTTTGAATCTGGAGCCCAACTTGCCCGCTTTATGCCTTTTAACACAGAGTTTGGGTTCAGGCTCTGTTCTGAAGGAGAACATGTTGGTTTTGACACCATCCTAACCATGCACACCATCCTTCTATAATTGCACCAGATTCTGCATCAAAGACATCCAAGTCTCATTTAAAACCCCCTTAGGGGAAAATTGTAACATAATGGTAAAGATCTCACTGCATATTAGAGAAAACTTATAAAACCCCCCAAAAGTAAAACGCTGAACACCCAATGAATACCAAGGCTGTCTCTGAAATTCAAAACTTTCCAGTAGCTTACAGTGGTAATTCCGCCCTAACCGCCATTTTATTTTTATTTAAGAAACAAAAGGAATTCCAAAAACTCTACCTAGAATCACTTGTTTCTGCCAAGCGGTTGTTCATGATGGCCAGAGCCCCCACCCCCGCAGAGAAACCGTTCTGTCTCGTATTGATACAGACATTCCTCGGATAGCCGTTGGCCGTCTCGGACAACTGCTTCTGCAAAATGGCCAGGGAGACTTTATTGGACGCTGTCAGCTCCCTCATGGAGATCATCTCTCCAGAGAGCCTCCTGCCCTCGGTGTCACTGTCGTACTGTCCGTCAACGTCCACGGCGATGTTGTGGCGGCGCAGGCGGGCTCCTGGGGTGATGGCGTTGCGACGGCTGAGGCGGGTACTGGATTTATGGCACTTTGGGCAACATCTGCAGTCCAATTTTTTCAACACCCAGTTCAAAATTTGTTTGATTACGATTGAGATGACATTAAAAAGGGAGTATATGCAACATACCCCCATTAATATAAATACGAAGTTCCCGAATCTGTATAATCCCTGATGTTGGTACGCAGCGTTTTGGCTGCTTACCAAATCTCCAAAGCCGATGGTGCTGAAGGTGACAAAGCAATAATACAAGGAGTCAACGTAGTTCCATCCTTCCACTGCCGTGTACATGGCCGAGGCGCAGCAGGAAAGGGTAATAGCAAAAAATCCCAGGATCAGCATCACGTGGTAAACGGACGGCTTCCAGCCCACGAGGCTGCCCACCCCGGGCACAGCTGCCCCCCTTCGGAAGTTGGAAGGTAGGAGACCACTTCTTCGCAGCTGTCTCTCGTAGCACGCCTTCATGATAAACGCCAGGAGGGAGATGATGCGCTCCAAGAAGAGGTTGAAGAAGAGGATAGTCCCGGCACACCCAAAAAGGCCATAAACGATGAGGAATACTTTTCCAGCCACGGTTGCTGGTGTGGTCATTCCAAAACCTACAGTGTGGAGATAAATGGGCAACATTAATGACATGGGTTTTCAAGCATAAGCTCAGGATATAGGTACCTTAACAAGGTTCCCATCTCACTGGACGAAAGGAATGCTATCTCTGAGTCAGCTCAGGCCAACAAGAAACCGAGTTCAGTAAAGAAGGTAAGCACCAGAAAGTTCAACAAGATGACTAAAACTCAAAAGTGAGCAAAAAAATCCTTGCAAGATGAAAGGCAGTGTATCAGCAGAGCAACTCCACTCTGTAAATGCAGGTGGAAGACTCAATGAGCCCAAACCTTTTCAAGGTGGGATGAGGTAAAGAAGGCATTTCCCTGCTCCCACATGTGTCAGCGATCGGGGCCTGATGGAAAGTTCTCTGTTCACAGGCTGTAACCCAGTGTAACACTTTTGTTATAGGGGTCTGATTATACCATTCCCGCCAAGAAGATGGAAGTTTTCAGGTTGTATAACAGGAAAAAACAACATCTGCCAAATATTGAACACTGTTTTAAAAATAACAGCACTTTAAAGTCTTTTCCAAATCCCAGCTGTGACTAGCCCACCTGGTATCATCACAGAGGGAAGGAAAAGCCATCACACTGCAGAGCTGCCTGGCAGACTGGGGGCATTGGGAACTTGCAGATGGATAATTACAGAAGGGAAAAACACTGCTGCACAGTTAAACAGAAAAATCAGAGTATACAAACTCTGGGAAGATACAGCAACAATATTAATTCACCTCTTCTTTATATGAATTACTTATTGTAATATTACTTATTATTATGACATTAGTCATACACAGTTTTATAAGTAAGCAGTAATACCTTGTAGTTAACAGATGGTTAAATAACAGCAAAAGTGAACTTAAATTTGCATACAAATAAATATAGTAAGTTTACTCCACGTTATTTGCTGATACCAGTTATTTTATGAAAAAGATTACGTATATTTCACATCCTATCTCAGGAAGATTCTTCTGAAACTCAGTTCTGCAGGTATTGCCCTTGTTCTGCTATTCTTCTCTGTAAGAACACTTGGTGGCTCAGGCAAAGAGCATATTGACAGGATTGAGGTGACTGCTTATGTCCCATGAAAAAATAACCACATCTAATTTGAATTAAAGGTTTGTGAAAAATCCACATTCTGAAATTTCATTGTTGCATTGTTCCACCAAAATACTGAGCAAGTCACATATTCAAGGAGGTAAACATCAACACCAGACTGTATAAATAGAAGTTTGTGAAGAAAAAGCATAATGAAATCATTACAGAGCATAATGAAATCATTAAATCCAGTTTATTACCATGACAAACCTTTATACATATTGCCTATATATAAATGAGTTGAGATTGCTGCTTGAAACCTATTGGTTTATTTTTGCAATGGCCGAATTTTTCCGGGTAGTTTATCTGTGCTCCCTTCCTACTTGGTCGACAGAGAATTTCCCATTGGTTGATAAAAGAATGTAAATGCTCATGACAAGTAAACTCAGACATATCTTTTCAGTGACATGAAGATGCAGGAGGGAAGAGGTGGTCCTACTATCACAGCAGATTTGGCAGGCTCAGTAACAGCTGTGCGCCAGCAAGTCAGACTATACTTCCTAATTTGGGTAACCTGATCTAGCGAAAGGTGTCCCTGCCCATGTGAGCAGATGACCTTCCAAGCCCCTTCCAACCCAAACCATTCTAGGATTTTATGATCAAAAGCGTCATCATAAAAAGAATATTTTGTGTAAAAGTCAGTGAAAAACTTGCACAGTATTACCAGAAAATATTACCAAAGAGGTCATTACATTTTGCTTTCTGGACCCATCGTCTCTCCATTTTGCAGTGTTAACAAGACCACCTTTGAGCAGACCTCACGAAGCCTGCCTTGGGCTCTGGGAAGTTCTCAGTTCCTTCTTCTCTGTGGGGTGGACCTGTTCTCTGGACTGGGCTGGCTGCTGGCAAGAGTTTTCTCATTTAATGATGAATATCCGTAAGTGCCTGGTCCTCAGAAGGAGCCAGGGAGCCTGTTGTGGTTGCCAGCTAGGGATACACAGCCAACTTGTTATGGAGAAGGCATCTGTTCGCCTGTGCCTTGTCAGCAAAGCACTTAAACATGTGCTTCACAGCAAGCATGTGAACATCACCATCAAAATAAATGGGTTTATTGTCACACATACGGCTAGACACATTTATTAATTAGGAAAAAAAAAAGAGATAGCGACAGTTTGGATCGAGCTGTAAACGTGCTGAGGCTTTTTCGTGTTTTCTGGTGATCATTCAAGAGAGGTGGTGAAGTTTTATATTTTTGATGCTGTTTGTTTCATCAAAATCTTCTGAAGCTAAATGTTACCAAAATTCAGTATGTAGCTATGCAAGGCGAAAGGGCCTATCACAGCAGTGAGAGTGCTAAGAAATACATAAAACAGGCAAGAAGTGAGGCCAGGCAAACAGGGAACCATTTAGGTTGGAAAAGACCTTTAAGACCATTGAGTCCAACTGTCACCCCAGCACTGCCAAGCCACCACTAAAACACGTCCCTTAGGTCACCAGCTGGCTGAGGGAAGCAGTCAGGGGCTCTCTGTGCAGGGTCTTCCTCTGCCAGCTGTGTTTGTCCCTTCGTGTCACCCCGACCACGAGGGGTTGGTCCTGGTGTGTTCCGTACCTCACCTCTGAGCTCAGCCCCCACCCAAGGCTAAGCACATCACGATGCCTGGATGAAGCAAGCTCATACAGAACTGCCTTTGCTTCCAACAGACTACAAGGGAAAAAGCGCAACGGGGCTTTGCATTTTTCATGGCTCTGAGATGTATTTTACAGGTGCCTTGGGGTTGGCTTTGTGTGGCTCAGATGCAGTATTTGAACCTCCGTCATGCCAATTCTGCCCCAGCACTTCAGATACAAGCTCCATGGCAGCATTAATTTCAGCTGGTTAGTATTTCTCCTCCCCAAACAAAGAGAATTCGTAGAGATGAGCTGATAAAAACTCTCTTCAGCAGCCTCTCATGGTTAAGCGTTGGCATCTAATGAGACCCTCATCCTGACTTGCATAACAGGTTTGTGGTTACAATTCTGCTCATCTGGAGTTTTAAATTACTTAAGCTAGGGATGTATTCAAGAGGTAGAACAGATGGACAAACTTGTGACATATGCTTCCTGTTGCTCTTGCTTTCTTTTCTTTTACCCACTTTCTTATGAGTAAGAGATGGTTGATGCCAGAAGACAGAAAGGAATATAGCAGCTTTAGTACTTGTGAGCTCTCCTCTCAGTCAAATTACTTTGGCAATTACCTTGTCTTACTATATTTTGAGATTGAAGGGGGTGACAGTTTTGCAGTAAAGATGTGTTTACTGAGAGATGCAATGAAGTTTGTTTTGGTCACTTCAAAAACTGCACACAAGAAAGTCAAAAAAACTGAACACAAGAAAGTGCATAATGTGTCCCTGCCTCTTTCAGCCACCCCGGTTTCTTCTTATGCAGGTGTCCTCTCACAGGACTTCACTCACACAGCAGGTCAGCACACTGGAGCAATCATTTGAAATCCCAGAGCGAAACAGCACTTAGATCTATCAGGGCAGCATCACCTCTGTATCACTATATAACCATCATGTAGTTAAAGCAATCAAAAGTAACTAAAATGGTTGAAAGTGACTTTTTAAACAAATGGTTCCTCAGAGATAAACAACAGAAACAACTATAACCAGAATGCTCCTTCCAGAGGGAAAGAAGTTCTTACAACATAAAGGCTAAGAGCTGGGGGTTACAGAACACAGAGAAACAAAGAGCAACCAGTTTTGTTTCGTTCTGTTCTGCACTTGCTTTACTTCAGAGCTTTCCAATAGTCCTGGTTGGTCTTTATTGACTAACACATATACCATACTATACAAGTACATAGGAACAAAACATCCTATTCTGAATCCCATGTTTGGGTTCTGGTGCTTCCTTCCACCCTTTCCCACCTGTTAGCCTTCCATTATTATTTCCCCTGAGAGTCATACCTGTGTATTTCACAACTGCCTCTCATTTATTCTCTAGCTCCTTACCACCTAACATCCAGAAACAGTTGCCTTGGATACAGGGTCACAGCTCAGAGCCGACAAAACTGCTGCTGCATCCAGAGCTTTTATCCAAGGAGTGGGATACTACAAGTCAGTTCTTCCACCCGGCTTTGCATTTTCGGACTACAAATGAAAGACTTACTTTCCCTTTAAAATCTTTCTCAGCCTGCTTTACTAAAATACCCCCTTTTGGGCTCAAAGAGTGTATTTTTTTAGAGCTTTTCTGTTGCAAAGCCTTTAATATCAAAGTTGCTGTAAAATCCCATTTGATCTTATTTAGATTACTATCTGCAAACACCTCCTGAACAGCAGTGGTCTGTCCAGCACTGTGTGAATTAAGACCCTTTAAGCTGGACCTGTGCTCTGTCTGAATAAATGAGAAAAAACTGCAGTTTTTAGGGCTGGCCTAACCTGCATCATACACAAGCTTGCAGTCGTTGGTGACCCATGTACTGGGGCAGATATTCCATGGAGAAAATCCTGAGTGACTATGCAGATAAGGACTGGCTTCCATAATCATTCTATCTACCCATTCATCCACCCATCCTTGGTAAAATATCTATATCTATACATATATATAGAGATATATATACACACACCACTTCAAGATGAATAAGCAGGCAGTTTCTGGCATTTCCTAAATTTCTAAAAATAATTTAAAATACATTCCTTTAACAGAGACTACAGTAAATAGATGGTCAGAATTCTTGTAAATTTGCTTTGTGAACCAAGGTGAGCAAAACCACTTTCTGGTTTTTTTTTTTTTCCCCCCTGAGTGTTTCATGTATAAAAATGTGCATACCTGCACCCAGAGACTTTGGGAAAAGATGCCCAGTCTATTCAGTGACCCGAAAAAGCACCATAATAAGCTTAATGAATGTAGTTAAAAACCCATCCATGTCTCTGCTGGTGCTCCTTGTTTCATTTCCACCTATGAAATATTACTCAGGTGTTTGAGACAACTGCTAATCAAATGGAGCCACGCTGGCAGAACAGAGCCAGGAGGTGATTAATTGAACTTCAGGGAGTTTCTAAGAGCTGCAGGCAATTATTACAGGCTTTCTACAGTACCAATTTTATTCTGTTTACACACAATGGTGATCAGGTTATTGGTTATCCAAAGTGCTGTGATGCCTAACATCAGTGAACACCAGAATCGATCACCCTTGGCATTTCTCTGCTGGCCATGCTTCAAACCACAGGCTAAGAGTGGTCATGGCCACATATTCATTCCTCTTTAATGTATGTTGGTTTTAAACAGAGTTAACAGAATTGTAAGCCTAAAATAAGCCAAGCTTCCTTAGGAAAAAAAGATTAAATTTGTAACAATTACATAACTAAAAGGTGAATTAATAAATAGTTGTTAAGTTACCAGGGGCATGTGAAAGGTATAAAAAGAGCCTAAGAGGAAACAATATTTTTCTGTTGAGGTGAATGTCAAAGATGAAGCCAAAATTATTCCCAGCTGTGACTCGGGTGAGGACAGGAGACAGGGCTGGGCAGGAGCACCTTGTGCCAGGGCTGGGAAGCAGCAGGGCAGCTCCACCAGGGCAGGGGTGCTGGGACTCTCCTGCTTCTCTAGTAACTGGTGATTTCTACGTGTGGGCAAGGGGCTTGCAACTCCCACAGGCATCCCTGGAGACCAGAAGGATGTCATGAGGGGCTGCCTCATTGGAATGATGTAAGAGGCTCCTGCAAGACAGCGGTGTGACGGAGAGCACTGTGATGGAGAGGTGCTGGTGGCTGTGATGCGGGGATTGAACAGAGTACTCACGTGCTCTGGAGAGGAAATTTTGTAGGGGAGGTGGTGATGAAGGACCTCTTCAGCTATAAAGAGGACTAGGTAGCCAGCTGAGGGATAAGAAGCTGCACGAAAACCTGTCTCACGAAATCCCCTGAAGATGGGAATGTGAAGACCGACCCCAGATGCAGAGTACTTGCACGGAGAGGTGCTGCCGTGTGGGGCTGATACCTAGCCAGGTCAGGCAGGTGAGGAGGGGACCCCACGGAGAGGTTGTCATGTGTGATACAGCCAGAGCAGTGTATTTAGAGTGAAGGATATGCCGGACTGAGAGGAGTAAGGGTGAGGTTTCATCTCACAAACCTCAACTGTTAGCATCTTGATGGGGTCTAAGGCACTGGGAGTGACCCCAAAGAAACCCCAGGGAAGGGGAGAGGAACAACCTCCTCAAAACCTGGCTGCTCATGAATGTTTAACTTCTCCTCCTCGCAGCAGGTTTCCCAAGTGTGCTTTACTAAGCTGACACCTTCTAGTTCAGCTTCCCAAGGAAGATCTTCAGTCTCTAGTGGGTACTCAGCAGGCACATTTATCAGCTCAAGTGGCCTAACTTTTGTATATTTCAGTGATTCATGGCCCTTAAAAAGATAAACGCTAGGGCTTCAGCTTCACCAGCAGCAGCAGTGTTCTTGCTCTTTTCACTTGGCAGAAGCAGGCAAGCTTTTTTTCTTGGCTGTACTGCATGCTGCCCTTTCTGTGTACAGCCTGCAAAGAAGGTGCACACCGAAGACTAACTAAACAAGTCCACCCTTGCTCACAACTACATGCCAGTATCCTAAAGACAAAACCCAATAAACACAGAAGGAGGTCTGGTGAAGTTGCTTTGGCACAGAACCAAGCCAAGGAAGAAGCAGAAGTGTCTCTAGATCAGTTTTATGGTTCCCTGGCTGGGGCCAGCTGCTCTTTACACACCTTGTACGAGCAAATGGGGGCTGACTTGTGCCAAGCCACCGGTGTTGCCAGCTGAGCAGCAGCTCTGGCCCAAGGTCTTGCTAAGCAGCCCCCCCTGAAGAGGTAACACATAGGGAAAGTTACAGGCTTGAGGCTCAAAATCTTTGGCAAGCTTATGTTTAGTTCTCTAGCTAATCCTACTGCAACAGAACATGGGTTTGAATGAGGGAGAGGGAGCCTCTCCTAAAAGGAGATGGTGGAGAATGAAGCTCAGAGAAAGATGAAAATCAGGAGTAGGAATTCAAACTACACAGAGACAAAGAAAGTCAGGGCCTACAAACTGGCACTATTCTTGCTGAATTGACTGTAAAGTGATGGAAGTGTCCTGTGGCATGACAATCTCCCTTCTCTATTAACTTATTATTCATAAGCTTCCTTTCAATACTTAAGGTTTTATTGTTCTTATAAATAATATCATCTTCTCCGCTAAACTCTTGGGGCCAGTCTCTGGTTTACAGTCATAAAAATCAAGACTGAAATGATTTTCTTCATTTTATGCTGCCTTTCTTGGACAAATATTCAGCAAGATGCTACTAAATGCCCTCCTGTTATTCTGCCCCTTGGCACAGCTGAAGTACACTAATGGCTTGTTAAAAAAGAAATAATATGGTTTAGTGTTGCCTAAATTAGTCCTAAACCACCTCACAAAGGAGGACTTCCAGAAAAAGGAGATGAGAGCAGGATGTTCTTTCTTTTGGTTGCAGCCTGTCTCCTTGTACATTGATCTAAACTAGCTCAGAGCTGCTTCCTGTGGCTGCCTTCACACCTGACGATTGCAGGGTCCTGTCTCTGGCTTGTCTCCTTTTCTCCTCCTAACAGCTGGGGAAAACCATTTTGCTATAATCTTCTCTGAAATGGTGGTGATGTTAATAATGGAAAAAGATATCCCACATGCTCCGTAGCTGTTTGACACAGTAATATTACTGTGAAAAAAGGTTCCCTTTGCGCTACAGGCTTAGAGTCTTCACACTCTCGTATTAACAGCTGTCGGGGGGTGTCAAACCCCTGCTCACATTCCAGGTTGCGTGAAGAAGCATCTGCCTTGGCTTCCTGCACTGTCAAATATCACCTAAAACACAGGGGTTTCTGAAACACCACCAGACAGAGGAAACACACCTGAATTTAGAGTAACTATTTTAAAAAATACACAGAAAACAAAAGCACGGTAACTAAGAAATATATGAAGTGTGTCTCAGTAACCACAGTAACACACGATGGACCCCAAGAATCACCAATTCCTTCTCTCTCTTAAGATGTGTCCAGTATCTGAAGCCATACACTGCCACCTCCTCTGACCTTCCTACAGTCTTCATGCAGGTGATGATTCCAGGTGAACACTGTTTCAAAAGCAGATTTCTGTTGCAATCATAATTTTTCATCCTTTAAAGCTGCTTCCATTCTTATTTTCCTATGTTTTTTTGAGAACGTTTTTTGTGTGGATAATCGTGTATCCAAGCAACACCCTAACAGAAAAAAAGCTTATGCCCTGTCATTTCAAACATTAGCATTCACACGTTTTTGCTGTTTATTGACACTTGCAGTTGCATTTCAGATGTCTGTGTACACCCAAGGTTGAGCCATTTTTTTTTTTCTGAACTGCAAGTGAAAAAGAATAACGGTATCCAAATTTTGTTATATTCTTGAGACATTATTGGCTTCTAAAGAATACTTGCACATGTACTGTCACTTCAGTGCCAGTAGATCTCACAATACTTCCTTTAAGGCTAAGAAACAGAATTATCTGAATTTCCTAAGTGATCTTGGGTCTGTGTCATATTTCCCCACATAAGAAGTCTGACAAAAGAAGACGTCACTTGTGGGCTTTCTGAGCCTTACAGATGGGGAAGGCTGTTCGATGATTATACTGTTGGCTTATCTTTTGACTGGATTAAACAACAGACTTGTGGCGTATTTTTCTTCTGCCACTGATGTTTGTGTAGGCAGGTGTTCAGAGAACATCTGTTTCTTGATAGTTGTCTCAGCTATTCTGCTTTACAAAGAGTTAGCCTATAAAGATGGGCCCAAGGGATAAAAAGGCCCTAAACATGAAAACATCCTTTCCACTGCTGGGCCTTTTTTTTTTTTTTTCCCCAAATCTCTGTACAAACTTCTACACTTACAATTTAATGAAAAAACTGATAAATCCACCTGGACTTCTTAATGGTTTAAATATACCTTCATGGGTCCCTTATTTTAAGAAGTTCTAGCTGAAAGCAAAGAAGCAAATTCTCAAGTATCTTTTTGCTCAGGCAGCTCTTCCAATTCATTCAGGACGGCACAAAGACTCAATTTTAAGTTACTGTAACAGAAATAGAGGGTGACAGGACTGCTGACTAACCAGTTATTTCCCATTTTCTACTTCTCCATTTAACTCTTCCTTCCTTAGTATGCATTTCCCTTGACTATTTTTAAATTTAATGATACTGAACAACTCCGCCACATTGCCAAGACAATTTTGAGCTTTTGATTTTATCTGAGATTTTCCTGGTCCTCGCAGCTCCACCAGCAGCAGTTTTTGTGAACGAACAAATCATCTTATCAAACGGCTTCTTTCTGCCTCTCTTATGAAAATCACAACGTGGATTTAAGATCTTTACACTGCCATCACTCCCTCCTACTTCCATCGGGCTTAAGGCAGACCTGACTGTACACACATTGAGCATGAGTGACACTGTGTTTTTTGTTTGACCTCAGGAGGGAGATATATTGCTTGCACAATGCTCAGGCTGAGCAAAGAGATGACAGAATATATAATGATGAATAACCAAAGGCATTTTATCTGGCTTTAACTGAAATTTACTGAATTCGTTTCTCACTCGGTTCTCGCATGGGCAAATTTCTTCTAGCTGCAGTTTCTGCTGTGGTTAAGTTTGCCTGTGTAAGACTTGGGAACGATTGGGAACCATTTGGCCAATAATTTCTAAAGGCAAAGAAGCTGCAGTGGAACAAGCTCAGAAAGGTTAAAATCCAGTGAGGAATCTCTGTGGGGCTACAACTGTTAGAGAGGTATTACTGCTTCTTCCATGCACTTATTATGGATTTTTAAACACCAGTAATACCAGTGCCTCACCCACTATAAGTAATCCCATATGTTAACATCAAACCATTCAATTTCTTATCTTATTCCACTCCAAAGCTTTAATTACTTGTAAAGGCTGCTGATGCTTTGCCTTGTCTAATGCAATTAGATTTAATTTTCACTCTACTTCTCATTTGATTCAAAAAAGATTGCACTGAAACCTTCCCATGTCTTGGTGTACCAGCCAGTGCCATCAACAGACCCACTGAGCTCAGGGGGATGTATTTTACACTGTAATAACAAATGCATTTGTTTTATAAACCTAGTGTGCCAATAAAGTACCTAAGGTAGGATTTTGTAAAGCTCTGCAGACTGGTCTGGTATTGACTTCAGCAGAAGGAGGCTATTGAGGAGATATTTGATTTGTCTGGATTGCTATGCAATTGCCCCTTGGATTATAATTCTGTTTGTTACTAGAGTGTTTCTATTCACAAAAGGTTTTTATTGTTACTTCAAACATTTACTGTGCTCAGGAGGACTTTCACACTTCAAATGTTCACCAGCATGAACCCTAATTTTTGTCCTTAAACATCTTCTCCCAAAATGCCCTCAGATACGCACTTGGTGCTGACACACTACAAAAACTGTCCCTTTTGATATAGATAAGCAAGGCTCATTCAGATCATGGCCACAGGTTATGTTCTCAATAATATCAAGCTGTTTCAGTCTAAAAATTGCAGATGAAATGTTCAGACCTGTTTTTATGTTGCTCTAACCCTGATGCTACTAGGGCAAGAGGCAAAATTGTCTTTGACTCAACAGCTTCAAAGATAAGGTAACACCACATTCATTAAAATAAAGAAATGACATTGTATTTTCCAGCACACCACCAGGAGTAGGTAATGTTACATGAAGTTAATTGTCAACAGAACTACCCTGTAATTGTTTTCCTCTTCTCTCCCCAACGAAGAGCAATTAAAGCTTGCATAAAAACAAGACAGCGTGCTGGCAAAGATGACCCCGTGGTACACGTGAGAAAAAATGATGATGTGTGTATGATCTGTGTCGAACTGAAGACAATCAGAGAAGGAAGAAATAGTTAAACTGAAAAAGAAATGAGGGTCAATAGCAGGATTAACACTAGGGAAAGGGGACAAGTGTGATGAGGAACAGAGAGAAACTGTAAAGCTTTACTTCTGACTTCTTTGGAAGTTATTAACATGAAAGACTGTAAAGACATCAAACAAATATTCGAAAGTTAATCAAGCAAACAAATCACCAGTAGAGAAAGGCATACTAACTGGGGGAAGGCAGAAGAAGCTGGAGAAGTTCAGAGTGCCTGGGAAAGGCAGGTGAGCAGGCAGCATTAGATAAGCTGTATGAGAAGGAAAGGGGCAATATCCCCAGGAGAGCAAAGTGGGGGGAAAACTCCAGGGACTGGCAGGGCTCCATGGGAACACAGGCCATAGGGTTTCAGCAGGATTTGGCTTTATGAGCCTGCAGCAAACAGGGCAGCTGATAAGCCCAGTAATTATGATCCCTCACAGCTATCACAGGTACAATAGCTGGTTTACAGGGAGGTTGCTTGGTGATAGAGACGGACTGGCTGGAGCCACACACGGATGGAGAGCTGTCAAAGGGGTGCCTTGGCACACCAGGGTCTGGTTTGCAACCACACCTCCAAGCTCTTGTAAATGCACAGGGAACTAAAACAGAGCTATTTGCTACGCAGCAGGACAATCACCGAAGACCAAATGGAAGGGCGTTCAGACGCTTGAACGTATCCAGAGGAGGGTGACAAGGCTGGTGAGGGGTTTGGAACACAAGCCCTGTGAGGAACGACTGAGGGAGCTGGGGTTGCTTAGCCTGGAGAAAAGAAGACTCAGAGGTGACCTTATCACTCTCTACAACTTCCTGAAAGGTGGTTGTAGTCAGGTGGGGGTTGGTCTCTTTCTCCAGGCAGCAACTGACAGAATGAGAGGACACAGTCTCAAGCTGCGCCAAGGAAAATATAGGCTGGATATTAGGAAAAAGTTTTTTACAGAAAGGGTGATAAAGTACTGGAATGGTCTACCCGGGGAGGTGGTAGAGTCACCATCCCTCGATGTGTTTAAAAAGAGATTGGATGTGGCACTCAGTGCCATGGTTTAGTTGAGGTGTTAGGGCATGGGTTGGACTTGGTGATCTTGAAGGCCTTTTCCAACCTGGTGATTCTGTGAATGTTCTGCTAAGCAGGAGGTACGTGCTCCCTAAGCAGACATTGCTCCTTCAATTACCTGAGCAAGAGGGACCCTGAAAGCTGCAAAAATGGAGAATCCATGATTACAAACTCCAGCTGGTCTTTGTTTTGAACTTGAATCAGCACCTAGTAAGTCAGTATAAAATTTCCCCTAACTTCTGCGATGCTGGACCATATCTCATGCAATGCTGGGCCAAGTTTGGGTTTTGGATGACTGCTCTATGAAGCTGTGGTGCTTGACATTTAATGTGGAGACCCCATGTTTCAGTGCTCCAGCTGAGCACCTCAAACTCCACAGCCATGGCAAAAAGAAGTGCAATTTGGTTGTCCTTGACTTCTCTACCAGTTACTGATGTTAATGTTTTGAAACAATTAGCTAGAGTTTAATATTGAAGAAACCTCTGAAAAGCTTAGATTAAGTAATCTGAGCTGAAGTGCTCTGTAGAAATCATTCATTTCAGATGACCAAAGCACACTGAAAGTTTTATTTTCTGTGGCTGGCATAACCCTACAGGGGCAGGCAAACCTTAAGAAATACTGAGATCAAGATAGTATTTTTCAGAGTTTTTTTTTTTTTTTTAAAGGGCTTTACCTCAAGTACTGGGGTTCCTCCCTCCTGCTTTCTAGAATAAAATCCCAACAAATTTAGGATCAAAATTATTTCATCGAGACCCTTCGGGGGGACTCCCCAAGTCACCTGCGTAATTACATGGATGTATTCCAAGTAAATCTTCGTGTTGTTTCTCTCAAGTACAAGAAAGCAAGCTGTGATTTAGATTACTTTCCTGCTCAGAGCACCCAACCTATGCCCACAGACTTAGGAAATTCCTACGAGTGGCACCCAAAGAAGTTAATACTCCCATGCAGCCACGGCAAGCAGAAAACATTGCTATGGTGACAGTTCTTCATGTGAGGAAAATCAGTGTAGGATCACAACTCTCCACAGATATATGCTGACCACTGACCTGCTGCCCTCTGAGCCTCTTGCTCTCTGTTCTTTATCGAGATTACCCGAGCGAGAAAATAACTCTCAGAAATCCGCCGGCACATTGATCAAAACACGACATGCACCGAAGGAATCGGATCTGCCTGGAACACACTCTCACTCTGGCTGCAGATTGTGTATAGGATGGCAAAGACAAATAACCTGACACTGCACCTTAATAATACTGCTTGCTCTTCCAGCTGCTTTCTCATTTGGTTTTGTTTGATTATTTCTTAACTTTAAGAAGGTCAGCTCTGGAGGCAACTCCCCCACTAATCTGAAGCCTCTGCAAAAGCTGCTTGTACAAGCCTCAGAGAACTGCAGAGCCCTGAGGAGACAACACTGCTGCTGATTAGGTGCACGCCTTGGTTTGGCTGTTGCCTTTTGGTTGGGTTGGCCCTATAGACAGTGAGGCTGCACTCACAGAGAGCAGAGAGCCACAACCTCCCGTGGCTGCAGTTCTAATTCATATCCTGGAATACAACATTTTTTATTTTCCCCTTAAAACCTTCAGACTATCTCGGTTATCTGTGGAATTTCTTGCCAAATTATTCTCTGTAGTGCCTGCTCTCACAGGCTCACCCCCTGGCTCCTGGCAGCGCAGTCCAACATCTGACCTGTGCTTGCTGAGCTGTCCAAATGTGTTTTGCACATCACTTCAATTAAATTATCCCCTCCAGAACATCTGGACTGCCAGATATTCTCACAAGACTATGACACAGAGCCAGAGGATATTTTAGGAGTGAGTGGTTATGGTGCTCAGGCTGTGGAGCACAAGCAGAAATGATGTGCTGGGTATGCTGGGTCCCAACAGAGGACCCAGAGAGAAGAAGGTCTAACCCAGCTGACATTCTAAGCAAGGAGAGAACAGCTGCCAAAGCCAGTGAGATGGCAGAACACACAGAATGTTGTGTCTCTTACCTAAAATAAGAGCAGACCATGTCCCATCCCTTTGGGTGGAGCTGTCAGTCCACAGGAATATTGAGTCATTTAACAGGATACCTCAGGGATAAGGCAAGTATGAACAGTCCTGCTCATTCCTACACGCTGTGCCCCCAACACCTGTAACCTTTGCACAGCTGTACAGAGAGAAGATCCCTGCATCTTTTCTTCCCAGGGGCGCTTCTCAAGTACACTTAACCCAGACATGTTCCATCCCAAAATCACCTGCCCACAGTAAGGGTGCTAAAAAAAAAATATATTGAAAAATCACTTTTACATATTTTACATACAGATACTTCACTTGACCTCGTTTTTTAATGCCTGGTATGGATTTCTATAAATCAATTCTATCACTTGATTTTTGAAACATGTACTTACACATAAGAAGCTTAGAATCCAATTTTAATGGGTTGATGTTTCAAAATGTTTTACTATACAGGCACCTAAGGTTTCTTCTAACACTTAAGAGAGGAAAAAAATCTGGGTACAAAGTCTAGACCCATGGACTGAGTCAGAAATCCAGATCTTCAGGCATTCCAGAGTTGCCTGATGTACTAGGCAGAATGAGTCTCTGCTACCAGAACATGGGGAAAGCTAGGACTGATTATGCCTGCATCCCTAACATTTTACCAGGAAGAAATCTGGTCTCAGTTATACTTCTGCTGTCAGTCTTTAACAGAGTGCTGGGAACTATAGGTGTTTTGCATTTGGGGAGGGAAGGAAAAAATTCAACTGAAAACCAAAGCCTACTGTCAGTTAAACCAAACAATCAAGAATAAATTTCACCTAGCTGCTCCTTAAAGAAATCAGAATAATAGTAATTGCCTAGAAACCCAGTACCTTTTGGAGTGCAAAATAATGACTGAATAGATGGTGTAGTCTGACAGCAAGCAAACAGAAATTAGACTGAAGTATTTTCTTACATAGTTCTGAAAATCCAGATGTGTCTAATGAAAATAGACTCAACATTTCATTATTCAAGCACAAATAATACAGTAATAAAAAATGAATGCCCAGAATGCTATCAAGAGGGTGTTCTATGGACTGTAAGCCACACACTTTGTGGGCTATTCAGGAAAACGTTTTAAAATTAGAATTTCAACTCTCACTTCTTAAAGACCCCCATTAACATGTTTCTCACCCAGACTGTTTGATTGTGTCCCTGAGGAATTAGGGAAGTGCAGAACTGCAGCCAAGGAGGCACCTAACAGAGGGGAGCTGCTTGGCTCTGCAAAGCTCTCAAGGAGCATGGATGGAAACGTTCTTTCCCAGCCTGGCTATTCCTAACCCTTGTGTTCACAGAAGGATGAAGAACTGGACTCTCCCTCCCTCTGCTCAGCTTACACAAACTCCAGGAAAACTTGCAGCCTTGTCCCTGGGTGACTGTATTTCAATGCCCACATTTGAAAGATTTAGTAGTTTTATTAAAAACTGTTGAGAACAGAGTGAGGGCTTGAAAAGACACAGCCTGATTCCTGCAAGCTGGAATCCTCTACAAGTAAGAAGGTGAGAAACCTGCGGGTGATTTACCCTTGCGAGACATTGAGTGTACTCGCTGTTGGTTAAGCAGTGACTAAGGAAGCTTTCCAACACATCGCTAGGATAGTGGTGTGTTTAGCTGGAGTAATGAAGTTGCTTTGACACGCGTAACTGATGAAGCTGTTGAGGAAGGCAAGCTGTTTTGACTCTGCATGTCTGGCAGCTCTTGGCAAGGTTGGGTAAAAACAGCATTCTTGTCAATTAAGCACGACACGAAAGCAAATCAAATTGCTCTGAGCCAGGATGATGTGGTGTGGGAGCTGACAGTGGAATCAGAGGTGCTCCAGGTGGGTAGGTACACAAATGAGCCGGCTGGGTGGGAAAAAACGGACCTCGAAAGAACGGCTTTGGAACTGCTCAGCCAGGTGACATCTCGATTCCCTGCCATTTGGTTCCTCCCACGCCGGGACCACGAGCCGGACAGCTCTGTGCTTGTTTGACTAAGAGCACAGCATCGTGTTCTATTGGAACAGCTAGTTAATTCATTGGGTTTTTTTGCTTTTGCTGGGCGGAACTGCCAAAAATAACCAAATACAACCGAATACACGTGTGGTGGAAGCAACCCTGCCGCAGCTGAGCTCACCATGGGCTTTTCCTCTCTATGAGCTGCAGCAGCTTGAAGAGGCACGCAAAGAGAAGCACTGAGGTGGGGGCAGCAGTTGCTCTTCCATCTGCAGGAGCTGTACACGTAGCTGGTAGAAGCCACGCCAGGATGGAGCGCAGCAGCCTCGGGATGCCGGTAGTCCAGCAGGCACTGCTCCTGCCAGGCTGTGCACCCCCAGCACAGCAGCTCTGCCACAGCCTTTGCTGTGCCCACAGGCACCTTCTGCTGCATCTCCTCGCTCAGAGCAAAGCCTTGCTCTGCAGCAGGCTCTCTGAACTCACACTAAGTAATGTAAGCAAGCCAGGAGTAAGCACTGGCAGGTAGCATTCCAAGAGAAGGTATGACTTGGGGAACACTTGTCAGAATCCGGCCTCTGTTGCAGACCAAGCAAAACAGTCTTCAGCTTCAATCTCACATGTGAGATGTGACATTACTGACTCTAAGGAGAGAGCACTGCCCTCGGTTGCTGCTACAGGAATACGAGAAACACAACTCCTGGTTCTGCCATTTACACCTGTCAAGACTGGCAAAACCCCCTGCTCAGTTCCTCGTTCCCTCTGCCCAGGTACAAATGACTGCAGATGGGGCAATGAAGTGGAGATGGAAACAAATGCAAATGAAGATGAAACATTTTATATTTCAATAACTAAATAGAGGAGAAGCCAGGGTTGGCAGGGAAGTGCTGTGTTTTCACATCACCTGAAGATTTCTCTGTTTCCCAGAGCAGGTGTAAGGAAAGAGTGGGTTTGTTAAAACGTTGGCTTTTTTTGTTCATTCATTTGCATCAGCCAAAATGGTCTCTTTTAAATATATGTTCCTGTGACAAAGAAATGCATTTTAATTAATGCTCAATTAAAACGGTGTTTTAATGACCAGGCTACTGAATGTAATTGCAACCCAAAAGTTAACTGGATTTTTCAATGCAAAAAGTAACAATACCTGGCAACATTGCTGTACTCACCATCACCACTCCATTATACGGATTAGTCATTACTGATAAAACATTTTCCATACCTAATGAATGTAAACGCAATAATGAGCTGTGAGTTTCTTCCTCTACAACAAAGTGAAAACACGACATTTACGCTCAGAAGACACCTGGATTCTTACAAAACTTAAAAACTGGCAGAGTTAAGACCCATAAGATCTTGTGTTCAGGGACAGGGTTTCTCAAGCAATAGTCCAAGAGTAGCAGATAGCCACAGACAAAAAAAAAAAAAAAATCCTCCCACCAGAACTCATCATTTGCTTTACAAGGCGCTGCTCTTCCTAAACACCTATGGGATATAAAAAACTGCAGCCGGCTGCAGCGATAACACTGAGAACATGTATTGTGCTATAGCTGGAAGACACACGACTTCGTGCGCCTTGCGCCCTTAAACACATACACATCCTAACTTTGCCAGCAGTTAAAGCCGGTACCAAGATGAGCGGCCAGGCACGGCGAAAGCTTGGCTCTCGCTGAGCATCTCCATCAGCCCGCTACTCCCGGCCCCCGCGCCGCCTCTCCCGGTACCGAGCCGCTCGCCCGGCGGGCGCATCGCGGCGCAGGCAGCGCTGCTCGGGGAGCCGCCAGCCCCGTTCGCTCCTTCGGGCGGGCGGAACGAAGCCCAGCCGCCGGCAGCCGAAGTGTGCTGGGCAGGGACGGGGCTCCCGCAGCCGCGACGGCCGGCGCTCCTGCGGACCTGCGGGACCGCGACACTCGGGGCGGGAGGTCAGCGGGGACAAGAGGGACCCGGACGCGCTGCGAAGCCCCGGTTGCCACAGCAACGCGGCGGCGCCTCTCCCCAAACTTTGGTCGCTATAACGACGGGGCCGCGGCCGCGGCATCGCCCGGGCGGGCGGGTCTGCGCGGCGGAGCCGTCGGGGCAGCGCTCACCTATGGTGGAGACGACGGTGCCCACGAAGTAGAAGGCGCCGGGGAAGTCCCAGCGAGGCCGCAGGGCGTCGACGCGGATGCCCGCGGCCCTGGCCGCCTCGTAGCTCCGCAGGAAGGCGCGCAGCTCCGGCGGGCTGATGTTGAAGATGCGGCTGAAGTTGTGGAGGGTCCGGTTCCAGCGGAGCTGCGCCGCCGCCTCCGACGGGCTCTCGAGGGCCGAGAAGACGGTGGCGCCGGCGCTCAGGTACGCCGCGATGAGGGCGGCCAGCAGCAGGAACCGCCCGTTGTCCTCGTTGAGGGGCGCGAGGCGCCGCCGGCGGCAGGAGCCCACCGCCCCCCGCGGGGGCATCATCCGGTGCGCGGCGCGGCGGGCGCGGCGGGCGGCGGGGGCATGGGGCG
>VZTE01005200.1:173946-259652 GCA_013397775.1 Eulacestoma nigropectus
GCCGCTGGAGCCGCCGCTGCCGCGCCCCCGGGGGGCCGCCGCGCCCGGCCCGGGGGAGGGATGGGGCGGGACGGGGCCGCCCTGCCCTGCCCTGCCCTGCCCTGCCCGCCGCTTCCCACTTCTCCGCTCCCCTCTTCTCCGCTCCCAGCGCAGCACCGGCCGGGCAGGGGGGACACGGCGAACGCGCTGGTCCCTTGCCATGTGTAGGATGCGCCTTGGCCGGTGCGGGGGTGGTTTGGCTTCGGAACCCTTCCTGTACGCCCGGTGCCAACAGGGTGTTTTTGGGGGAGTTGGTGGTGGTCGGTGGAGCGCTAATTAATTAATTTCAGCCATTTCTAGGTGCACGAATCGTTGTTTCTGATCTGGCTCCACAGAGGTAGACGCAAGAAAATTATACATTTTGGGTTCGGTGCCAAATGCCCATTTAATCTTAGCTAGTGTCTGAAAGGTGATTTTTTTCCCCCCTAAGATGTTGAGTTCTGTCTTTGCTGTTTGCCTTGGAACAAACACTGTAGCCTTTCTTATCTGTTATGCTGCAGTGAGAACTGCAGTCCTTTCCTGGGAGGCTTGAAGTAAATAAATAAATTCATTTTTTTTTTTAATAAAATGAGAATTCACACTGATAAATTATTGCAAAGAGGATGGGAGTGATGCCAGTCCTGCAAACATATGTGTAGGGGTTGATAACACGTGTAGGAAAGATCTGTGCTTGGAGGAGGAAATGCTCCCCACAATTTACAGTTGCCAGTGTCAGTCTCACTGGGATGGGAGCTTGTGCCCTGGTTTATGGTTTTTTTTAGCCTAGGTTCTATTTTTTCTTTTTTTTTTTTTTATACGGGAAAATATTTGCCACTTCTTGGTAGCTACATGATGTCTTTTAGCAAAGGGCTATTTGCCATCACTAGAACCTCTCCATAGCTTCACACATTTGTTTCTTATTTTGGATCTGAGAGATTTTGCTTTGCCATGAGATTTCACGTTATTGGCAGTTATCTCTTGGCCACATCCATTGCAAGAGAACTTCCTCCCTTTCTAACAGACTGTTCATACTTGTCAGGTGAAGAAAATGGTTTGGGTTTACACCTATGCTTCCTAGGAGCAGGCCACAGATAAAATGCAGTTACTTAGTTCATGAAGTACTCTAATCAAAGTATCATGTTTCGGTAGCCACTAAGATGCCTAAACTTTGTTTTTTTGCCATTATTGCTTTTGTGCTGAAGCATTTTGTTCAGTAGAGGTGAAAAAAAACTATCTAGAAGTATCAAAGAAGATTTCCAATCTCCTGTTGTGTTCATGCAACCCTTAAGAAAAAAAGTGGCTCCTATTTCAAAGTGTCAGTTGTGTCCCATTATAAATAGTAAAACTGAATAAAAATAAAATAATTAAACCAATAATTCACAAACCCAATAGCTGTGGGAAGCTATAGCAGTTCTCAAGGACAAAAGAAGCAGAAAAAAGTTGGGAAAGTGTATCAGACCTAATCAAAAGCCCATTGAAATGAGTGGAAAGTCTCCCATAATAGGTCAGATATGGGCCATTTAGTGCCAATGGCTATAGTTAGAAATAATTTCCACTCTGGTAATCCAGGAATGATTACATGCAATCCACTGTGTCAGATGATGTAAAACTAAGATAATTTACCTGAATTTGCAGAAATTTTGTTGCTGCAGATGGATATAACAGTTTAGATTCCTGGTGTTTCTGTGTTTGCAGGTGGAGTAAGACTGGAGGTTTTTTTGTTTGATTGGTTGTTTTTGTTGCTGTTTTTTACTCTCCTGTTGGGAACATTAGAAAATGAGGGTTCAGTTCTCTGGAGTCCTCAGCAATTTTATCTACTGTAGAGGCCTCTGATATTTTTAGTGAGAAGCCAGTTAGCAAAGTTTGTGTAACTCGTATTCTCACCACACCATGCGTTGTCTCCTCTTGCGGGGTGGTTGGCCCCTAGATGGGGACCGAAAAATTGGCCATTTCCTTGGGTCACACAACTGAATCGTTTCCAAGCAGTAGAAGCTGACTGGCTCTGGAGTCTGCGGTGGCCTCTCCGGAGATGTCCTGCCTGGGAAAGGATGATGCTGGTGGGATGCTGATTAGCTTGAGGAATCACATCATAGATATGAAAGCCTACCAGTAACTTTCCATGAAGAAAAAAGCTAAGCTGAAGCAGCAAGGGATGTGGTTTAGCTGCTTCAGCATGGACAAGATTGTATTTCCAGCATCACCGAATCATGGTTTCTAAGAATTCGAGCTGTTGACAGATTTTCAAAATGTTTTGACAACTCATTTCACTAAGACTTTTTTACTTGGAGTCTTGAAAATTTGTCACCGTTTTGCAGAAATGCTTCAGGTTTTTTTTGGTTATAAAGTAAGGGGGAAAAAGTTCTCTTTTTTTCATTAAAGTCCCACTGAAAATGTTTGGCCCTTTCCAAAGTAACTAGCTCTTCAAAAAACTCCATTAGCTGGATAAAAATCCTCCAGAGCTGTGGCTTAAAGGATGGTGTGGTTTTGGTTGCTCTGATCCAGTTACCAGAGTTAGAGGAAACATCTTGAAGCTGCTGCTGTGCCCCTGCCTGGGTAACACTCTTAAAGGCTGTTACATGGTTAAATGAATGATGTTTTTCTAAATTTTCTTGAGTAATTGAATCAAGTCTTGAGGAACTTGGTGAAAGCATCACTGTCTTTAAAACTGCCTAGAATTTTTTTAAAAGCTGATGGTCAGCTGTAAATTGGTCTTTATGCTAAAATTGGATCCCTGAGATGTGGGAGTTATTGTATGCATGGCACCAGCCATTTGGTTTGTCAGGAGGTCAGTGTTTGTGAAAGCAATTATTTTAATAACCAAAATGTGATGTTTACATTAGTAGCTTGGCTGTTTAAAGTGAAGCTCGTGCAAAGAAATGAGATGGGCTCGTTAAATGTTTAATTAAACCATTGTCTGCAAATAGGTTGTACTGCTAAACATCACATCTCTTTATTAAAGAATAAAATTTAAAATGGTATTTTAAACCTGAAAAAGACCAGTTACTGTTATTCCTTTCGAGGGAATAGTTCTTTCTTTTTTTTTTTTCTTTTTTTTTTTTTTTTTTTTTTGGGTAAAAATTCCTTAAATTTCTACCTTATATTTANTTTTTTTGGTGGGTAAAATCCTCTAAATTCTCAACCATGGTTTGACTGTGTGACTCACAAGCAAATTAGCAAGACCACTTTTTTCGACTTCAGGGATACCAAGACCTCCACATTTGTCTTCTTGGTTCCAATACAAGCTTCACTCATACACGTCCCCACTGACCTTGTAGCAAATATTTGCTAAGAAAAAATATCAAGTACATCATTCAGGAGCTTTTTACCACTATATTGGCATGGAAATATCTCAAGTAGCTATTTGAAAGTGTCTCATACCGCTTGAAGGTAAACATGCCATACAGTCCCTGACCTGAAATGTACTGCTTGTTTGCAGTAGCTGGACATATTTTCTACCTCGGCAGTGACCAAAGGCAAATAGATTTGTAACTGCTGCCGCAGCTGGAATTAATGTGCAGATGGTTTTGTGTTGCTCTTCATACAGGCCAATATGGGCTGTAAATTAGTTTTTGCCTGTAACATGTACCAAGGAAATTATTTTTCACTGAATGGCCTTATGGTGAACCTGGGTGCTTGATGAGCTGCACAGGCAGTGAGATGGTGCTCTTTTTCACTTGTACCTCCTATTGGATTTCGGGGGACAGTCTCCTTGGTATTACCTTGTAATTAAAAGAAATGGATGAGGTAATTGGTAGTCTATGCAATCAGGGCCTTGGTAGCATTGTGAGCAAAGGTTTCAGTCATAATCCATAACAAAAATGAATATGCCTGTTTTTTAAGTTAGAAGTCTGGATACTTTAGGATAGAGGCTTCTTCCCAGTACCTGACTTAGTGTGATGACAGATTGAGACAGTGAAAAGTATACTAACAACAAAGTATTTAGGGATGAGTGTGTGTTTCCTTGGAGCCTGAGATGTTACTAGTGTCTCCTCACCCTCCCCAGGCACTTCTGTAGGTTTTGAAGCAGAAGACCAGTCCCGTGACCCAAATGGCCTTTTGTATTCTCATGTCTCCTCTCTGTATCAGGGTGAATTTTGGGGAGGGGGGAGAGAAAACAGGCAGGCTTGTTACTGGTCTTGAAGCCACGAGTTGCCTGTTGCAGACAATTTGGTTGAAAACGAAGACATTTTATGGGTTGACTAGCAGGTGGTCCCTGTGGAGTCTTGGCATGAATTGCTTCCAGGTAGCAGGGCTGTGTAAGCCCCCATTGCTCTGCCAGTAGCACTCTGGCTTTCATGGGAGCGGAGCTGAAGAAGCTGCTGAGATAAACTTGAGAATCCTTTGGGAACCATTTCTTGAACTCCCAAACTCAAAATCAAGTCAGGGTGAGTGGCGGGAGTCAGCCAGTGCAGATTTTGGGTTGCTAGGTCGATGCTGGGGGATGCTAAGCTGTAGGGAAACAGAAGTCTTGTTAACCAAAGACATGGTTTTACCAGGAGAATATTTGCACAGGTTTAAGAGAAACAGGAAGCAGTCGCTGTTTAAATCAGAGATTCCCTCATTCTTCCTGCTAATTTATGAATATGCGATGGCCTTTTGTTTTTATTTTTCCTGAGGCCCAGTGATCTAACTACTACTTTCTCACTTTCACTGCTCTCACTGAGAGAGAGAATGATCTAATTAGTGCTGCCAATTACATTCAATTTAAATCTGATGAACAGCCAGTTTCAGAAGGCCTGATTCTGTCTAGTGCTCTGAGTATCCAGAGCACGTTAATGTGTTCTCACTTGCCTGTACTGCCAATGGAAGCTGGAGGCACCCTGCATCTTGTGCGGGTAGTTCTGTGTTCACATGACTTACTTTCCTCACAATTTTGGTGGTATGACATCTCACATTTTATGGGAAAACCTTCCACTCTGGTGGCTTATGTTCTTCCTGCATTAGCTTTGCTAATTTGTTTTTTCTATTATTGCTTTGCACAGGGAAATTTCGGTCAGTGCCTTGGCATGCAAGGGATTTTTAATACATTTTACTAATGGAAAGCTGCTATTCTACTACTCAGGAAGATGCAGCTCTGCAATATTTCTGAGGCCCTGCAAAGGATAATTTCTGAATGCACAGCCCACTGTTGAGTTCATGTAGACTGTTAGGCAACAAAGCAGTTACCAGATTTTCTTTGGATCTCACCTTGTTCAGCCTAACCAGGGCCTGGCCTTTCAGGAGAGGTCAGCATCCTTCAGGTCTCCGGGTGAACAGCTCAGTTTTTGAAAGGACTGAAAGACCAGTTAGGCAGTTCTGTAACCTTCCGTTTCTCTTGACAAGAATTTGGAGGAAAGAAGAAGAGCTCTTTGTAAATCTCTGTGTTAAGGTTAGAGATGTGGCCCCTGTGTTCTGTGGCTGAGCTTCACAGTGCAGAGGGGAGGGATGGACAGACAGATGAATGGATGGATGGATGCAGAAACCTGCAGAATGGGATTGGTGCAGCTCCTGAGAAATCTGCATCCTCCAAGTCCATGCTTGCCTGTGTACCGATGAGCTGCAGGGAGCTTGCCAGGAAGGGAAGTAATTTTAGAATGTGATTTGGAAAATGATTCAGTTTAAAAATTGCTATTTTTGAAGGGCTACTTTCAGCTGGGATCCAGTCCCCAGCTTGTTCCCAGAAGCACTTGCCTTGCTGCAGCAGAGCGTGGTGAAAAGTGGAGGAGGAATGTCTGTCTGGGAGCCGGCAGCCCTGAATCTCGTGATGCCGCTGAGGAAACAATTCATGGGGATGGGGCCTCCTTACATTTCACATCCCTTCCTGCATTTGGCAGGTGAGTGTTTTACCCAGTTAGGTTGGTGAACATGGCAAAGGTCACTCTGCCCACCCTCCCTCCACGCTCGAGGTGGGTCTGGAAATGGGGCTGCTGGGCAGACAAAGTTTCGAGACAGGAAAGCCTACTTTATCCTGTTGACATAAAAGCCAAGGACAGCATGAGGAATTTATGAATCAAAGTTGTGAAATGGCAAACACCTTTCTCATGTCGTTTGAAGATGTACTGTATGTATTTGACAGAGCCTGTGGCTGCAGCTCCTGCAAATCTCTCCAGCCAGTGGCACTGTAATGAAACTGGCTAAGCTGACACTCACTCCGTCAGGCTGAGGCTTTACAGAAGTTCGGGACAGGCAGCTTTTGATCACAGCACTGAAGAAAATACTGGCAACCCCTTTGGCCTGTTAGATTTGCTTTCTAGGGTGAGAAGTTTCAGAGAGCGATCCTGTGCTGATTACACCTGTCGGTTTTCAACAGATGGGTTAAAATGTCCCTTCTGCCCTGGATTTGTCCCTCTTGTTTCTTTCAGGTGGGTGCTGGCTGCTGCTCCTCTGAGGTAATTTACCCTGGTAAGCTTTTCATAAACAGGTTCCACTTGTGACTAAGCAACTTCACACAACTTGGTTTGTTCTCAAGGATGTGTGGAGTCGAAGTGTATGGCTGAAGACTTTGCTCTGCTTCCTGTGCAGGTATCAGGCACATACAATGAAAACAACATATCATCTTTAGAACAAATTCTAAGCTCCTGCTAGGAAGCAGAAGGTGAAGAGAACGTCATGATGAGGAAGGCTCCCTTTTACAGCTGTCCATTTTTGCTTCAAATACAGTGAGCAAATGGAGAATTGTATCAAGCTTTTTAAAAAAATTAAAATTCCAGTTTGCTGTGTAGAGGGTTTTAAAGGACCTTTCCAGATTAAGATTTTCTGTTATTTATGGCCGCATAAATGGTGTTACGTATGTAATACCAAAACGTTCTTTGTGCATGTTATGAAAGAAAGACAACTGCTGTGCCACTGAACATGCAAAACTGTGCCAGGGAAAACATTCAGGACCGAAGTAATTTTCATCTCTGTTCTTCTTAGCCTGGAAATGAACTTCAGGCTCCCATTTTCCTATTTTTAGAGACGGCCGCTGCCCATATTCACCTGGGCACTAGGGGAAAATGAAATGAAGCTGTTTGGCAGCGTTTTTGCAGTAATTTCACAAAGGAGCAGTAAAAGTGGTGTAAAGTGATTAAACTTGTTACAGTGGCTTTAATCCATTGTAGGTATACGGTGGCCAGCCCTCTCACTTTGGTTTTAGAGCACTGGGGTATTGATTTAGCATTTAACAAGCACTTATCTAGTGAAGATGCATCAGTGGACACATTAGAAATAAAAATGCACAATGAAGAACATATGATACCGAATCCAAACTACACGTTGTGCTTCAGGTCAGAAAGGGCTTAGGTAAGGAATGAGGTGAACACAAAGGAATAGTGGGATGAGGGGTGCCTAAGAGTGGACACTGCAGGAGTGGAGTAAATAATGGTAACTCTGAGGGCACTCTGTGTCTGGGGGATCACCTCTGTAGCTCTGCTTCTGTGAGAAGTGCAGGAGGCAGGGATGAAGAATAGAAAGGAGCACAGACTTTGAAAGCTTCCTGGAAGCTCAGGCTTAGAGTCCTCACAAAAGATTTCCTTCCAGCTGCACAGTCCCCTTGCTGGCCCTTCAGGTGTGTCCTAATTAAGCATGGTCTAGTGCAGAGGTTGGAAAGTTTTCAAGCAGCACTTGCCAAAGTGTATTTTAATTTTCTAAATCAGAAGTTCAGTGGGCTAACAGAGGTTTGGGAGATACGGGATTTGTCCCACATGGAAACGAGCTGCCTCCAGGCAGCCGAGTGTCGTGTCCTGCTGGCACGAGGGAGCTGCTGGCTTCCCTGGGACTCTTGGCTGTATCTCAGGATGGAGCCATTCCCATTTTAGAGTGACTCTATGTCAGGTTCCACCCATGGACCATCCACTGCTCTCAGCTCCTGACTCCTGGTCTAACATCCAGGCTGTCTGAGTCAGGCTTAGAAAACATGGATTTCTCACCAGTTATAAGCTGATACATTGCATCACCTTGTTCCAATAATGTCTCTTCAGTTGCCTTACTTACCCTTCTGACCTTAGTCCTGTTTCTCTCCCTAGGAAAATATTCCAGAATAGAATGGCTTTTATTTTGTTGCGTTATCATAGCTCCATTGGAGATGCAAAGAAATCATGGCAAGCTTCCCACCATCCATGAAGGAAATAAAAGAGAATCCGGCTGGTGTGCGAACCACTGTACTGGGGAGACCTTGTCATGCTGATAATGATATAAGGGGAAAATACTCTGCTGTGAAAAAGATGTGTTCTAGCAAGCAGGCTTTGTTTCTGTCCAAATGCCAGCGTGGCTTATTATTTTCTAATGAAATGAAATATAGTCATGCTCTCTGAAGCTGACTGTGTTGATTTAATTTGTGTTTTATGATCAAAATTCTAGATTTCATATCTTTTATGTTTTATAAGTAGCGAGCAGGGATTTAGCTGCATAAGACACATTAATATCAATACAATATAACTCCCCAGGCACTTCTTTAAAGACTATTTTATACATAACAACATGGAATTTCACCTCTATATTTCTCTCATTCTCTGCAGGAAAAAACAGTGATAGCTAATCTGAAAGCAAGCACACATTTTATTATTGCTCTCAAAGCAGTAAGCTTTTTTAGTACTCTGAATTTTTCCTGCTGACAAACAACAGGCAGTGTATAACGCAGAAATCAAACAACTGCTTTTTTGTGGGCTGGGCTGGGCTGGGGAAAGCAGCAGAACAATCTTAAGCAAGAAATCACAGCTTATTATTTATTTTACATGATTTCAGTGGTCTTGCTTTCAGAGGTTTTTTTTTGCTTTAGAGAACTGATATGCACTAAGTGAGGGAGATCCTTCTCCAGTATGAAATGTTATTAGAAAAGAAATGTTCACTTTTCTAGAGGAAATTTCCTGGGTCTGCTTCCTTCCTCATGAGTAAAAATGATCCAAATACTGTTGAGAATGGAAATAGGGAGGAAAAAAAGACATGTTTTCCAAGCAAAATATGTTAATTTTATTTTTGCTTTGTCCTTACAAACCACGTTTCTGACTTTCATCCCAACCACTAAATTTGTCTCTCTGTACTAAAAGTCAGTTGTCACATCTTAGACATTTGTTCATCCAGGAGAATGGAACAATCTGGGGATGATCCTAAATGATTTTGAGTATTTTGCAGCAGAAGGAAATACCTCTCAGCATCACCTGAGGACTGTTGGTGGGTCCTGGACGTACCGAGATGTTCTGTTTGAGCTCAGCCTGGTGAGAACTTTTGCCAGAACAGGGTGTGTGCTGTGGGATGAACCAGCTGGCTGGACTTTGTAGGGTGTACCTGTGGGATCACACCTGCATCATGCTTACCCTCAAGTAAGGAAACATTGCACTTGTCAGAGTTTAGTCTTCCTAAAATTTGGCTTTCCTGATTTAACTCATGATTCAGATAAATAAAATTCTGGTTATTCTGATGACACTTCACAAGGGGCGGGCTCATGATGGCCCACAGTCACGATTTTCCCTGGTTTGGGATTGCAAAGCATTCCTTTTGCTCTGAACTGAGTGAGTAGGTCCCATTTGGCAAGTATGGAGTGTCTCTGAAGCTGTGCTGTTCTGGTTCTGAAGAAGAATGTGCACTACACCAGTCAATGGAACTGTTGTGTATTAATCCCATGAACCAAGTTCTCCCATCTCTGATCAAGTGCTGAAGTTCAAAGGGGATGTTGCAATACAACAGAGTATAAATCATCACCTTAACTGCAGCCTGTGGTAGCTTGTGTCATGGGATTCCGCCAAACAACAAAATAAATCCATAAATCAGCTGGAAATGACCGAGGAGACGAGTGCCTGGATTTTATCAATTGCACATTGAATAATTATGAGCTCCCAGTGTGTATGCCCAGGTCTCTCTCTCACACACACACTGGAAGTGTACAGCTGATAGAGACGTAGCCCAGAAGTTCATTATTTGACAGCTGTAGGAGTTATGAGTCCCAGGGACTGCCTGACCTTAGGATTCTTCTTCTAGGCTACATCATATCTAAGTAAGCTTGGATTTCTTGGGTCTGGTGAATACATGAATCAGAGGGATGAAGGTCAGAGAAAGAAAAGGTATGTTTAAGCTAAAGAATAACATTGACCCAAAAGCAAATGAGTATGTATTGCCTATGAATGCACTGAGAGTGAGACTATTTGAGACTGTTCCTAGCTATTAAAATAATCAAATTTCTAAGCAGTCTTCCAATGGGAAGAATGAGAGCGAAAAGCTGGACTGCCTGTAAGGTGGAGTCTGAAGGGTGTTGTATAAAGTGATGTCTGCAATACCAGTAAACTGAATTTAATGGCTAAAGTGCTCTAAAACATGATCAGATATTTTAAGCTGGCTAATGTACAGGCCTCAGTCGTACACGGCATTTCTTCCCAATCACCACTAAAAGGGGTGTTACATTTCCACATTCTTTTTATGGCAATATTGACTTTTGGAAGTCAAGTAACTTTTGCAAGCTGGCTGAGGAATGCATATAAGAAGAAAGGCAAGGGATGATTTTGCTAGAACAACCTTATCAGTGGGAAAAAAAAAAAAAAAAAGAAAAAAGTTGTGTCTGTTATAATTTACCAACATGAAAGCTCCTCAAGGTCTCCGCTGTTCAGAACCCAGCAGGAATTTTCCAACTGAGGAGGAGAAAGAGAAATGTTTACTAAAAGACAGATTGCAAACATCAAGCTGCCTGTTCTGCAATTGATCTTTTACACTGAGAATATCCAGAAGATCTATACTTATGGTTAGGCTGTTATTTGGAAAGGCAGTAAAATACGTTCTGCTGAGAACTGCTTCATATTAAGCCTGCAACTTGGGGAGCTTTTAAAATACAGCAATTGCCTTGGATGTTCATTTCCAGGCAGACCCTGCTCTGTACATTTAAAGCGATGATTTGTCTTTCAGATCCACTGGAAGTATGTTGGGTTTTTTTCCTTGCTTGATTAAGAAGCATAAAAATATCACAAAAGGGGAAAATAGGCTATTAAATAGGGTTTTGTTAAATGCCACACTCTAGCCCCTTCCTGAATAAAAAGAGGCAAAAAAAAAAATTTAAAAAAATAGACACCTCTGTGCTCAGAAGTCTGGAAGGTAGGTGCAAATATTCTTGAGTAGGGAAGCTGTCAAATTCAGTCCATGGGCCTGCACTAGCTCAGTGAAACACAATGGGAAAGCCCAGAAATTGGGGAATGCTGCTGGCTGAACAACCATATTGTCATTTTTAGGAGAGGCACTTCTACACTTTGTCATATTGACCTTTAGTTTCTTATCATTGCAGATTGATCTCCTCTTTTGTGCTCTTTTCCCAGCCTCTTTAATCAGTATTTTCTTGATGAGAAGACAGCTCAGAAGAATTAGAAGATTAATTTCTACTAGGAAGAAATGTGAGTCTTTGTCAACTGCCCCTTCAATTGCTGCTGCTAGGAGATTGAGACACGGAAAAGAGATTTAATGTTTACTGTTGTGCTTCCTGCCTGGTAACATGAAACCACATCCACATCCCCTAGGCTCCTATCTAGTACTTATGCACAAACTTGTCTTCTATGCAGCAGCAAAGCTTTGCTAGAAAAGCAAAGAGGATGAACAACCCTGTGTTGTCTCAGCACTCGCAGTACCAGCTGCATTCGCCTCTTCCATTGCTTCTGTAACTCTCAAATCCTCTGCAATAAAGCACCTTTCACTATCGTTTTCCAGGAGAGATGTGATAGCTATAAGCTATCTCCTTGACTGTGATATTAAATTCCCTGGTATTAATGGATTATGGCCTTTGGCATTGTCAGTATTATTGAGAACAATATTATGACACTGGAAACTCAATCAAACCTCACCTTTTACATTACTTGTTACACGGTTTTTACCTTAGCACTCTGAAAAGAAGCAATTATCCTGGGTCCATGAAAACATCTCAAATGTGAAAGACAGAGAGTAATGATTGTTGTCCCTTCACTCTCAAAGAAAGCAGATAATTGGAAAAAATAAATAAAGACACTGGTGAAAGAAAAAGGGATATAGATGGGGCCATAGGTCATAAGAAATTCTGCCTGCTTGCATCTGCACAGTGCACTAACAATTCAGCAATTTCTCAAAGGCAAGTGGGTTGCTTTCACAGCGTTTTTTGATGCATCTTTTGGGAGACCTGGGGCTAAGGATTGCCCAGGTGTGATTTGTAATTCTACTTCCCGCCTGTTTCCACACATGCAGTGAAGACTCCTGTACCCTCTTCTTTTTGAGCATAGCTGGCTAAAGGCAAGGATCCCCAGGGAAATCTACACCAAAATTGTGTTCCTGCTTTATGATGACAGTTAACTTTGAAATTAAAAACTAATGAAGAAAATTCTAACTGAGCCCAGAATGGTACTGGCTTTTTGGACTAAAATTTCAGGGTTGAATAACTGGAATTTCAATATCATCCCATATGTGTTTGTGAAGCAGTATTGTCCCAAATGGCTAGTGATGCAGTGCTTTCTCAGTCCTGCTGAATAAATCTATTTTAAGTCAATTCCCAGTAAAAGAGTTTGAAAACCTCCTCTTGCTGTTGGCATCGTTTATTTGCATCAGTAAAAGTCTGCCAAATTTCAGGCTTCATCCTGAAAACACCAGGAACTCGGTCCCTTATCCGGCAAAGCCTTTCATCACAGGCTTAATTCCGAAACACACGAATAGCTCCCAGTGACATCTGCGGAGTAAGTCATCTTCAACAGCTTAGGTTAAGCACACCCTTCCCCTGGACCAGAGAGATTTTTTTGTACATTTTTCAGAGCACAGCACGGCAAGAAAATGCTCACCAATAGAAGGTACCTGAGGGGTTGGTGACTGGTATTCCAAGGAGGTGAGTGGGGCAGGGGAGGGGGGGATCAACCACAGCAAGCAATGCCATTTGGGAAGGACAGGAGGCTTGTCTTCATGCCTTTAACTTTATATTCCACTTCATGCCAGAGATTTGGCTAGTGGGAAGTTTACCTTGGTCTGGGAGTGTGTTCAGGCCAAACACAATGTCAGGCTTCCACAGGCTTTGGGGATTCCAAACACAATGTCAGGCTTCCACAGGCTTTGGGGATTCCAACTGGGTTTTGGGGGAGGTTTCAGGGGTTTCAATTCAGTTCACCTGCCCAGTGAGGGAAATGCTGCAGAGGTAGAGGATGGAATGGCACAGCATTGCTCAGCACAGAGATGTAAGTAGCTGCTGGTGAAGGAGGATCTGCTACAGACTAAAGCCTGGCACAGACATCGCTTCACTGCACTGAGTGATTTTAATCTAATGGAGCCTTTTCTATTCAAATCTCATCACTCTTGACTGGCATCAGGAGTAAAAATCTTGAATAGAAATGTTTCTGTCTGTAATTATAATTGGATTTTACAAACTTCCCCTCTCCACTACATCGACAATGCAACGATTTCTTCCAGTTCTATGCTTTATTTGGGAAGAAAGCCTGGTAGATCATCGGTATGAATTGCTCTGTAGAGAGTTTGCGAGGGCAGGTGCACAGGAGAGAAATGGATAGTATGGCCTTGTGTTGACAGGAACTGTTACTGGCATGGAAAAAGTTTAATTTCAATCTCACTGTAAAGCATGAAGCCAATGACTTTGTGGGTAGTGAAACTCACACCAAACACACTCATCCAAGCCTTACAAACATGAAGAGGGATCTGACTCAGATGGGTTGAAGGCAGGTCAAGGTGAAACCACCTTGCTCACAGGAAATGAAGCAGTGACAGTGCTTGGGTAGGTGGATGGCTTTATTTCAGTCCAGTGAATGTAGTGCTGTGCGCATGATGTCCTCTGGCTGTAGGATAACAATAAGGGGCTGTGGAGTGGAAATCGGCTTGTGCAGCAGAAGCCTTAATGTTCAGGAGCTCCGAGTGTGGCTCACCAGGAACGTGCTGTAATAATGTAAAATATGGCGGGGCTTTTTGTTCTGTTGTGTTGTGTTTTGTTTTGTGAGAGCTCACTGCTGCTTTTAGCGGCCTTCCCGAGATGAGCTCTCAGCTAATGTGGAATGCATTTACAGTGCTGGCTGCATGAAGTGCTCTCTGATGGAACAGTCTTGCTGCATCTCCAGTTTCTGCATCTGTCTTCCTTTGAACAAATGGGAAGGAAATAGTTAATGATTAAACTTGTCAGATAATACTGTTTACTGCTACTGAACATGTTAAAAATGGTTTTCTTTCCTCGGCAGCTTTGTCCCTTTGAGGATTCTCCTTGTGTACAGAGAAAAAGTAATTTTGCTCTGCTACAGGCAGCAGCACGGGAGTCCTGTGTTTGTCCAAATTCTTGTTCTGAAATCCTACTTCTGTTCATTCTCAGCATTGCTTGTTCCAACCCAGGGTCATTCAGACTGAAAAGATATCCTTAACCTGAGTGCATGGAAAGCATGAAAGGCAAAGGTCATGGTCTGTCAGTTAAATAAACTGGTATAATAAACTGAATAATGCCAGGGGAGAAGCAGCCACAGGACCTTACCTGGAATTTTGTGCTGCTTTTGCCATTCAGTCGGCCACCTCAGCCCTTGATATGTGAAACACCACCTTTGGCTTCAGTATTTTTAATGCAGGGGTTTTTGCTCCTGCATGCTGTGGGCTACTCGTGAACTGTCAGAACAGGCAAAAACATGTCAAATGCTCCTTAAGATAAAGTCAAAGTGATTGCTTTGAAAGACGCATTGCAAAAGGGTTGTTCTTCGAAGACATCAGGTACCCTCTCACAAAGTGTTGGGCATCCCTGTGCTCATTATCATTAGAAGGACAGGAAGAGCTTGATGGGATGTAGGACCAGGCATGGGGCTAGTTGTGGAGTTTGCAATTTCCTTCCCTTTCAGACTTTTGACATGAACCAGAAAAGTGAGCCTTTGTTTTAAAAGTAACTGTGGTGACCATCTGAATCATCATCATGGACCCTGAGGCAGATTATTTGCTCTCCTGATCCTTGCCTTGGCAACCTCTTTGCAAATCTATGGAAAATAGTATTACTGCATTTTTTTTTTCAGGGAAAGGTTTGCTCCCAACACAGAAGAATAGGAAAATAATTTCATTGAGTTTTATCATTCTTTGCCAGTACATGGCAATCTCAGCTCCTGAACCTTTAGTTTGTAATGAAATGCAAACTAGAGTGCCATGGTCAAGGAATTTTGCCCCTTAATACATCTTTAAATTGAGGTTTTAATGCATATAAATTACAAGAGTTTTAATCAGTGCACTATATATTTTTATTACTATGAGTGAGCTCTAGAGACATTATTTATGAGGAATCTCGTGAGATTTTATGACGGGAACCTTAAAGGGACTCCTTTCACATAATTAATTAAAAGCAGCTCCACCAAAATCAGCAAAATGATGTGACAGCAGGAGGGGTCAGAGCTTTCTCCTCCATCTTTAGTGAGCACATCAGAATTCCTTCACAGTCTGGTAATTAATGAAAGACTAATGTCTGCTGAGTGTCTGCCTCTTACACCAGGCCTTAAAACATGGTCAGGTTTTTGAGGTTTTTATGCTCAATGGAAAACCCAAGGTATCTCAGTATCTGAGATCACAACATGGATTCTTACATTGCTGTTATTGTGTTCAGAAATAGTAACAGAAGTTCTTGTCCACTGGGACATCTGGTCATCTATGCATCCCCCCTCGTTTGGGGAATATTTTAAGGACAAAAGACATGTGTTGACTTCTCAGAAACAGAATAAACATGTTCCTAATAAATAAGGACTGCTTTAGGGAAGAGGTTTTGTTGCTAAAGATTGAAACTGGAACTAAGCAACTAGAGTTACTTCAGCTGCGTTGTAAACTGTCCTGCTTGTACAGAACATGGGAAATAAAACTGGAATTTTATTCGATGTAGTTGTAGAAAGCACCAGGAAAATAGCCACTACTGACTGAAAACTGCCTCCTGTGCACTGTGGAGAGAAGTAAGTCCCAGTGTAACAGGACCAATAAAATGTCATTAAATACAAAGAAAAAGTCTGTGTCAGTGATTCTACAAAATTGTTTTGAGCAGCTATAGAATTTTGCTGGAGATTGCTTGCAGAATGGACTGGAAACCCTTTTCCTGATGACCAATGTGCAGTATAAAAGTCACATGGTTTTCCTTCAACACATAGGGCTGGAAGTCCAGAATCGTAGTCAAACCTTTTTCCCTCTGACTTAGAGCAGTACTCATAGCCCTAAGGACAGCTGCACAATTTGGACAGCTGTGTGAAAGAAGATGTACTGCCTGCTATAGGAACCTAGATCCTAAAAAAGTCAACATGCAGCTGGCAGAAAAGGCAAGCAAACACCCCAATGGTTTAATATAACAATGAAATGTTAAAGTTGTCTTGATGGAAGCTCTGTTCTATCTGACTCAACTAATGCAGACATTGTCACTTAGGACCAGAGGGAGTATTCTGATCATCAGGTAAAAGTAGAATTTAATCCAATTATTTTTCTGGGAAGCCCAAGACATTGAGTCTAACTCAAGCATGTCTTTTGGAAACACTTCAGTAAGTTGCAGTGATTAATCATACTTGAAGTTTAAAAATGTACATCAAGTTTCTGATTCAGATTTGCCTGGCTCTAGTTTCCAGATGTTAGTTCTTGTTTCATACTTACTGTTTGGGTTCTTGTTTAGTACTTACTATTAGTTCTTTGTGAAAATGTTTATAATGCAGACACTTTTTGGTTTTATTTTTGACTATGATGGCATATTTAGAGCTTCCTCAATCTAAATCTCATGTTGGGCTCCTCCATATTGTGACTATACTTTTGTAGAGTGGAGCTCTTCCCAATTTCAGTCTAGACCTGTGTTTAAGAAATAGAGAAAAGAAGGCAAAATAAAGAGAGGAAACGGGTTGCACAGGGAGAGATGTCAGAAGCACAAAATACTTGGTTCTGGCTGATGTAATGTCCAAACACTTGCCAGGCCGTCCATGGTAATGGCTGGTCACAGACATGGCTTCACAGCACAAACTAGAACAGAGTTTTTGGAAGGAAGCAGAGGAGCCACGAGCGATTTCAAGAGAGGCATGGGAAATCTTTAAAAAATCATCTGGGCAACCCTGTTTTCCGCGTGCAAAATTATTCCTCTGTTTTTCCCCCTGCTTCCTCTTCAGGAAAGGGAGTGAAGGATTAATTACCTGAGGGGATGGCATAAGGTTGTGTCAGGGAAGGTTTTGGTTGGATATCAGGAAAAGGTTCTTCACCCAGAGCGTGGTTGGGCACTGGAACAGGCTCCCCAGGGCAGTGGTCACAGCACCAAGCCTGACAGAGCTCAAGAAGTTTTGGACAACGCTCTCAGGCACATGGTGTGACTCTTGTGGCTGTCCTGTGCAGGGCCAGGACTGGGAGTTTGGTGGTTCCTGTGGGTCCCTTCTAAACTCAGCATATTCTATGATTCTATGAATTTCAGTATTACAGCCTCTGTTTGCCAGTAATTTGCATCTTGTTTACAAACCAGTGACAGGTACAATAATGCATTCTGTCTCTGTCAAATATTAGAAGTTAAAAAAAGGATATATATAAATCATATTGCAACCATGGAAAAAGCCATTGTATAAATAAGGGAACAGTGGAGAAACAGGGAAACTGTTAGATGCCTTGCTGTCCAGTATATACATTGCTACGTATAAGACACTTAAACTTCAAGAAAGAGTAAAAGACACTGAAAAATGAGGAAGAAAGCCAGGAGACAACCTGAGGACACAGACTGGCAAACTGGTCTCAGCTTACAAGGGTAACTGGAGCCATTCAGAAATGAAAAAAAGAATTGTTAAAGAGACAGTATCTGTTGAGAGCTGCAGCAGCAAAGGTGGCTGTGGAGCTCCCCTTGCAGCAGTTTCCTGGAGGGGATTGTGAATGACCCTCTTCCAATTGCACCTATGACCGCGGCCACAGGCCTACAGAACCTTTGTGCACTTGGAAACTCTCTCTGTCAAGCTCAGCTGTGGCTCTGTTTAAGCAGAGTGCCTGGTTGCAGCTCCAAGGGGGTTGCATGAACCTTGAAGGGACCTCCAGATGAAATACATGTTGGCTGCAGTATTTTGGGTGCTAATAACCCATCTAAACCTGTCTGGTTTCCACAGAGATTGCAGCAGGAGCCTTTTCTCACCGGTGCCATCCTGTGCCCTGCTTCCATATTTCTCTTGCGGAGCACTGGGGTGGGAGAAAGGAGAACTGTTCACAAGAAAGCCTCTGAAATTTAAAAACAGAAACGAAGTGGTTTTCCACTTTGTCTTTTATTCTTAGAAATCCCGGAGTGATGAGACATAGAGGGGTGCAAGGCTGTTCTGGCTGGTTTCTTTCGGTGCTCAGGGTGAGACCTTAGACCCAGTTCTCTGCCTGCAATGCCAGCCCAAGGTGGTGGTGGTGGGCTCAGTGTGGCAGCACAGGGGCAGCTCTGGGGTGTCCATCTCCAAGCTGGTGCCTGGAGCTCTACTCCACAGAGCTGCTCCCCCTGCATGCCTTGTTTTCGGTCAGGGCGGCTACAAACCCTCCAGGCCTCCCCCTGTGCCGCTCTGCAGGGCTGCACTGGGCAGGGGGGATGAAGCAGGTTGGGTCACGGCCTGGGGGACACCTCTGCAGTGCAGTCCGTGGTGTGGGGCACGTCCCTTGTCCACCGCCCCAAACAGCTGTTGGGAGGAGCTACTTCGGCCTCCTTGTCAGACATAACGTGTCCACAGGGCTTTTAGTGATTCAGAGAAATGTCTCAGGTAGGGGAACGGAAGAGAAAGTCACTGACAGCACCTTCTCAATCTTTTTTTTGCCAAGGTTAAAAAAAAAAAGTTTTGGAAATTAAACCTGGAATCTGTTTCACTCTCTCCTCCTTTCTCCTCTCCTCCCCTTCTTCCTTCTGTTCCATCTTCCCTGCAGAAAAAAATCACCATGCAGCTCAAGGGGGACATTCCTCCAGAAGAAGCTGGGAATTAATCTTATTGCTGAAATGAAGAATAGAAAAGTTCTTCAAAACTTTGTCATTTATTTATAAAATACGAAACTTATGATTTATTTGTCCTCCCTTTCTCATTAATCTTTGCCATCTTCAAGCATTCAAGAAATGTATGTCAGCTCCATCTCCGATTCATTAAAAGCAATAAAAAGGTTTCCTTTATCTGCCTTCTTTTGCTGAGCATTGTAGGACTGGACTTTATGGGTGTTTTTGGGGAACATAAAAAAAAAAAAAAAAGAAATGTACATAGAAAATTAAATAGAACCTTAAGAGGAATATCAGCTCTTACTGCATTTGTGATAAAACTGTATGATTTAGATTCTGGGTATAGTGTAAAAAAAAGGAAGCACATATATCTTTATTTAGTGGATGTGCCCTTAAGGAGTAAGGAGCCTTTGGGAACACTTGCTTTGAACCTGCTGCCAGAAGAATCCTTGGCCTGCCAACATGCGCCTGCATCTAATGGACGTGGCAGGGCACAGGCTCTCATGGCTTTGCAAGGGCACTGTGTAACTCCAGGATTTGTTGAAATGTTCTCGACACCTCAAGTTACTGATTGCAAGCCTCTCCCAGCATCACCCAATGAATGAGACAAAGAGGGAAAGGTGACACAGTAGGGAAAAGTGGTTTCCCTGTCACTAGTTGATGGTGAAAACCTACTCACATCATTTCCTGCAGCACAAATAAAGGTGAAAAATCTTGTTTCTGCTCAACAAGGCTACGGCTAAGATAGGCAGAGCTTCGATTAAAATGTGCTGGGAGAGTCAGGTGTGTGTTTTGGAGCCCAAAACATGGAACTGTATGTCAGCAGTTGTACTAAGAGGGGAAAAGCTTCCCAGGCTCCCAGCAGCACACCAGGATTGTATGAATATTTTCCTCTCTTTAAGCATCCACTCTAAACACAATTTCTACAGCTTTATTAAATGGACCTGACTGTTAAAGTGGGTGTTAGGTATGTGTATATTACGAGTAATATCAATGTAGATGTGTTACAGTAAATTTCTAATGCATTTTCCTTTCGTTCTCTTCTTTTCCCTCATCTCCATTCTAACATGTTTTTGAGGTGGAGCTGGTGGATCACATTTAGAGGGGGTGAAGGACTGTCTGGTCTCTCAGGTGTGTCCTTCAAGGCAGCACTGTCTCTTGCAGCCGTGGTGGTGAAGATGGGCCACTGAGCTCTTGCCAAGGAGCTGTGGAGAGCTGAACTTGCGCTTGTGTCCTGTGCTTGAGAAAATTCTCGGTACTGTCAGGGGTCTGTGTGAAAGTTATTGTTTGAATTTTTTGTAGTGAGAGACTCTCTCTCCAGCTGGAGAGGAAATCAACATTCAGAAAGTTAATTTAAGACAGTAAAAATGTACCATCTAGTGCAAGTAAAGGTGTGCATACACAGAGGGTAGGGGTCAGCTGTGAGCGTCCATCCTGAGTCCCAGAGACATGACCCTCTGCAGCTCTGCTCCCAGTGGATGCATTGCTCCACCTGCAAATGTATTGGATGCTAGGGCTTGAAATTGCTCTGTATCTGTTCATTTCCACATATATGAACATGAGTAAAGCCTCAGACCTGGGTACTTCTGTATCAAGAGATCTTCTCAGTAGTCAAAGGTTTCCATCCTAAATTTCCATTTAGGAAATAAAAAAATGATAATGATAATTTAATGATACAATCATAAAAATGATCCACTTCTCTTTGGTTTTTACCGTCTTTCCTTTCTCACCCAAAGCTATCCTGGATAATAGTGCATTTTTTAAATTGATGTCTTAGACTATTTAGAATTATTTGTGAGTAGTTACCATGTACCCTCTTAACGCTGCTATTAACTTGCCCAGCTGATGTGTGTATGGTCTTGTGAGGACCATTTGTGGGCAGGATTGCTTCTCCCCCATACTCGAAGCTGGTTTTGGTACAGCTTCCTGTAATTTATGTCTCTGTTTCAATGAATTTAGGACACTGCTGCCTCACCAGCATATTGCAGTCTTTACTAATTTTTGGAATTTTCCTGCCAAACTTTGATGGAGAATGATGGGAAGTGCGACATACAACCCTTTTAATCCCACTGTTACAAATCTGTGTGCTGTAGGTAACTAAGACTACCTATGTATCAGCCTCAAGGTGAAGGTAATAAATCTTGCTCATCCTTGGGACGCTTGGCCAAGTGACTGATTAAAATCAAATCTTCACAGAAATTGTTCTTTCTGCAACTGGCCCATAAAACCCCAACCAATCCCTCTTTTCTTAGTTACTCCACCACCTGTAGTAGAAGAAAGCTGTTGGTTCTCTGAGAAGACTCAAATATTCTTCTTTTAAACTTCTAGCACTGCTCTTCACTGCTGGTCACCGTACCCTGCAGGTATTCAGTTCTGCTGAACACCTGGGCTGCACAAGAATGAGAATTAATATGTTTTCCTCTCAATGCCATTAGGCTGCAGGTGTCAGTCTGTAGACAGAGTTTCTGGAGAAGGCATGTCCTGCCCCAGCAGAAAAAGCTGGAGCAAGCAGCAAGGCTGCCAGCAAAAGTGCTTTTTGGAGGCAGACAAGTGGCTGATTGGCAGTGTTGGGGAGGCAGGGGAGTATTTGGGTGGGGAAAAAAGGTATTGAAACAGAGAAGAGGTTTTAACTGCAAATGTATGGTGGGCATAAGGGAGATAAAACACTGCTTAAGAAATTGTGTGATTTAAAAAATACATTATTTGGCTGTCAAGTGAATTATAGAGGAGAAAGGGAGATTATTCATTAGATGCATCATAGCGACAGGACATAAAGGATTAGACATGCTGTGTGTGCCATGAAGCTTTCACCAAGCAGGGAAAGAGTAATGATCTTGGTTTTATTGTGCTGTTTTCAGGCTGACAAAGTTCTAATTTTGTTCCAAAAATAAAGTTATGAACCAAATAGAAAGGGCTCTTGAATTGTGTGCATTTGCTTCTGTGATGGTGTTGACTGTGCATAAGACAGTTTGATAACTATCTGTCAGAGGTGTAGAGAAACCTTGTGTTTCATGGGAGCCCAAATAATCCTCAAAATAAATGCAGGAAAAATTTCTTCCTATCGATTAGCTTTCTGCCTGTTTTTATTTGCTTCTGCAGCACCCTCTGTTAGTGCTGGATGAATACCCAGTGACTTGCAAGAACTGGCAGTCTGACCACAGCCTCTCGTGGGAGGAGGGCTGTGTTTGATGTGCCTGGGCTGGCTCTGGCTTCTTCAGCCCAGAGTCAGGAAATGCTGCTCCGAAAACTGCCTCGCCTGCCTCTCACCCCCACTCCTCTGAGTCACACGGCTACCTAATCATCCATCAGCCGTGGGGAAAGCGCTGCTGCCACCTCCTGTGGCTGTGCTACTCCAGCACCACTGACCCCAGCCAGCCAGAAACATCCAGCTTGCCTTTCACACAAATGCCAAGCCCAGTAAAAACAGGTGAAGGCTCCGTGTCAAGCTGGAGAATTAACCTAACAAAGGAATACCAGTGGCCTGGCTTCAGCTGGGATAGAGTTAATTATTCTTAGCAGCTGGTAGACCACTCTTTTGGATTTAGGATGAGAATAATGTTGATAACACACTGATGGTTTAGTTGTTGCTCGATTGCTGCTCAGGGACCAGCTGGGTTCAGCAGGTGGTGAGCAATTGTATTGTGCATCACTTGATTTGCGTGGGGTTTATTCCTCTCTTTCTTTTTGTTACCTCCCTTTTCATCATCATTCTTAATGTTGTTATTATTATAATTTACTTTATTCAAATTATTAAGCTGTTTGAACCTCAATCCACAGGTTTTACCTCTTTCTGATTCTGCTTCCCACCACACCAGGCCAGGGGGGATGGAGTGAGCAGGCAGCTGCCTGGTACTTAGTTGCCATCTGGGGTTAAACCATGACAGCCTGGCACTTCAATTCTATTGCTTCATATTTATTATGACTTGGACAGCCCTTTGATTGGCTGTGGGGGAAACTTTAAAATTAAATTCTAGAGCATTTTGTTTACTAGAATGTCAAGTACTGCTCTTTTACAACACTCAGAATGAGGTAGATGGTGGGGATGTAAAAAATGTACTTAAATCCCTTCTGTAAGCAAAATTCAAAACTCAGAGGAGCAATTTAACCTCCAGAGATCGCAAGAAGACAATAAAAGAGTGTGGTCACCTGCACTTTTTTGAGTCATTCTCTGTTTTGAATCACTCTTATGTGATTCACACAGGCTGAGTTAAAATGCAGACCTGACCTGTTAGCTGCTATCTTTTCTCCTTTTTTTTCTTCAAGCTTTTCCCATTTTTCTTAATTCTCTCCCTTCAGTTACTTAACAGCAAATTTATCTCAATTTCTAAACTGAAGTTAACAAAGGGAACAATCAACATATAAAGGCTGTGACACATGAATGAAGCACCAGAAAGATAAGGAGATATTAAAAAGAAGTTATTCTGATTTATAAGTACTGGAGAATTTCATTTTCATACCCTCTAAGCAATTTGAAGGCTAGAAATGTACTTAAAAGAAACTTCATAAAGGTATCTTATGCTTGCTCGTTGGTACTTTCATAATGTTCATGTCTTTCCCTTTCTCATGAGTTCCCACTGATGATAATTTTAATTAAATCAGAAAATTTTGTTAGCGCTTCCTAAGTGTATTATCTTCCTCTTTGGGTTGCACTGTACAATTGAACTAATTTCTTAGGCTGTATTTCTCAAAATTATCTGTTTCTTCCTGTAGCATATTCCCATTCTTGCCAGCAAGTCCTGTCAGCAACTGAAACAAGTTCTTTCTCACCAGCTTTTTTTTTCTTCTTCTTTTTGGAGAGACAGTTTGCATAAAAACAAAACATGAAATAAATATTTCTGAGCTTGAGCCACAGGAAACTTCAGCAGATCCTTTCTTCATCCCAGAAGTTTCTCTTTACCAGAGTGTGTTAACACTTACTCTTCAAGAGGGTCCCTTCTCTCTTCTTGTCTGCCTTAACTAATACTTCTTCATGCAGCTCTTCATCAAACACAAAAAAATGAGGTGTAGCGCATCATGTTTTGGAAAAAAACCCTTTAATCTCTTCTCTAGGAAAGAGATCACATTTATCTTTAGTAATTTTATTCTATATTTCATCCCTCTTTTTTCGTGTCTAGTTTTTCCCTTATTCTTGCATTCCATCTTCGTTCTCAATCCTCCATAAAGTTCTATTAATTAAATGCTTTTCTCGTTCCCTTCTTTCCACTATCTTAAATATGGATAAGCCAGGGAAAGGTCATCAGCTGTAACTGCTCTTTTAATACAGAATGGAGCCAGCTATAAAACAAAGCCCAGATAAAATCAAACCACACCTGGAAGGATTGAGCTGAAAAGCAGTAATTGCTTGGTTGTACCCAACAGACCTACAGTTGTGCTTAATTTAACCCTGAAAACAAAACCGAGGTGATTATTGGCAGGGACTTGATGAAAGAAATCGCTGTTGATAATATTGATTGTACTTGGCACTTTTTTCCTCCAGAAAGTGCTTTACAAACACTAATTAACCAGGGTATTGCGCAACCTGTGGATCTCTTCTAGGAGAGTTTTTAAGCTTTGGTGCTTCTGTGATATCTGGCCAAAGACTAAGCGAAGTACAGCAAAGCTTGTTCTGGTGGAAAAATGGACTCATTTTAATCTCGTGACCAGTCTTGGTGTGTGCTAATGTACTCTGCTTTATCAAACAGCAGTCAGCACTTCTTAATGGAGGTGCATTTGTTCTTGCCTAATTGGGCATTAAATAGGACTAAAACATCGTATTCAGTCCTAGTCCTTGGGTGAAAGGGCTGGGAAGGAGAAGGTGAGGTGCTGGCAGCGAGCCAGGGCAGTTCACATTGCTGGCTTTGCTTGGGTTTTGGGTTTTTCTTTAATTAAAGCTCCTTGGGGCTCTGTCCATTACTGCATATCCATGGAGGAGTCTGGAGGACCCGTCTAAGGTGTAACCACTGCTGAAAACCACAAGAGTGTTGCTGTCTCTGCAGTCTTCACTCTTCCATCAAGTGAGTCTCTACGGTGGTGATCGTGAGATTGGCCTGTAGAAGAGTTAAACACAGTTCCAGTTACTAATAGTGAATAAAAATAATTAAGTAACTATTACCTTTGCCTACAGTCAAATCTGTCATGCATCACTGATATGGAGCCCCTCAAGATCTGAGCCAAACTTCACAATATTTTTTTTTTTAGTTATTAGTCGGTAGCAATGGCTGGACAGTTATGATTAAGCAACTGCATTGTGAACCTTGTGCGCTTGGCTAATCTTTTGTTTTAAGGGGAAGGGAAGACAATCCCAAGATGAATGGGCTGTCTGGACCAGAGCCACCAGGAGTGAAGTCAGCAGAACTGAGCAGTAACTGGGGGAAAGGTAATTCTGGCAGTGGGAGACCACAGCCACCAACCCATTGACCACCTACTCAAAACAGATCCCAGAGTCAAATGAAGGGAAGAACTGTGCATGCGACTAATTAGCATGAGAAATGAGAGATAGGAACTAGCAAATAGGGGGTTGACTACTGATTAATGAAAGGGTTGTATAATCCAACCAATGGATGCTGATGCCTTTGTTAAAATGTTTAATTAGTGTAAAAGTTTGGATGGTCAGGGAGCCAGCCTTTTGTGGGTTACCGCCCAGCTCCCTGCTTTGCACAAACCAGGAAAAAAGTATTAGAAATACCTCACCTTGGTGTGTGAATTGATGTTGAGCACCAGGTAACTAGCCCACACTGAGGACAACACAGCTAAAAGCAGAGGAAGCCTCAGTTTTAGCTTCTGTCTCCATCTCTCATACTGACTGTGCAGCACAGCAGCTGTTTAACACGAAACACCCGGTGGCCAGTTCTTCTTTATGAGGGATAAATCACCAAGCCTCACAGGTTTCAAAATTCTTGGTAGCACACACACTGTCCTTACAATGCTCTCATGCATCCGGTATTTTTTCACTTTGACCACAAGTGTCTACCTTCTGTCTCCAGCTTTTCTCTCTTTGCCATTCCTAGAGATCTGAAATGAAAAGAGTCATATATTTTTAAGTGACAACATCAATTTTCTTCGCCCTGATAAGTAAAATTGACCTTTCATTTTGGGTAGAAAAAAACTGCTCTGCAGCCCCACCACAGCATGGTCCTTCCTTGCTGTTGTGCCAGGAGCAGCCTCAGCAGTGGGACTGCCCTGGTGCCATAGCAGGAACCACAACCTCATTGTTCTTCAAGCACTGAACACCTCAAAAGCCTCTAAAGTCTTGTGGTTTTGATGAAGACTTTGAGAAAAGGAGAGAAATCAAGAGTTTTGTCTGGTACCATTCTTCTCCATAAGTATTGCAACTGATTCCTTCTTAGTGCATCACAGCCCTTACCTCATTGCTGCAAAGAAAAAAAGCAGGAGTGGGGTGTGGGACCTCAAACCAGTGTGGTTGTGCCTCAACCTGTGCCAGGTGGACCAGTGTCAAGGGAAGAATTACCAGTGAAGGGGGAAGAAAGCAATCCCATTTTGGGTAGAAATCTGCCCAAATGCTAACTGCGGTCCCAGTGAGTGTGTTTGTTTTCCAGACTCTAATAAAACCCATCTGTATGCAATCACTGCTGGACTAAATTGAGAGAGGTTTGGTGAATACATGGCTAACCAGGATTTAGAGTGGAGAGAGAGCCTGCAGGACTTGTAGCTCATAGCTCCTGCCTCTGCCAGTGTGAAGGCAATGTGGGAAGCCAAGCACAGAGCATCAGACACAGCTGACACTGGTACTGTGCCTCGATTGTCACAACCCATTCATTTCCAAGCATTTTTTTATTTAGTATAGCTTATTAGAAACAGAAGGTGCTTGACTCCAGATGGTGTTACTTGGTTTTAAATGTCCTTTCAAGGCGAAGGACTGCTTCCCAGTGCACGGTTTTCCAAGTTCCACTACTTGGTAAAGTAAAACCAGAAAGGTTTGGAGAGGGGTAGCCTAATGAATGGCATCCCAGCCAGGAGTAATTAAACAGGATATGGCTTCTCAGCATCACTAAATTCAGAAAGATGGGAAAGGTTCATTTGCTGATCCTCGTAGAGCAGTGTCATGAGGCACCCCACAAAGCTGCTGGGTGGCAGGTTTAAAATTAAAATAATGAAGAATTACTTCATGTGGTCTGTAATTCAGTTGCAGAACTCATCGCCACCAGCCACAGGAGACCTATCATTCAAATGGCTTCCCGGAGAAATTAGCTCATTCAGGGAAGAGAGGTCTGCCAGGACCTGTTAACAACAGAGGTGTTCACACACAGGAGCCATGTTCAGGAGCCACAGAGCCGGTGTTTTTCATGGAAGTATTTCTGTACGTGCCCCTGCTTCTTCTTCCACCCCCTAAAACGTCCTGCCAGCTACCAGCAGGGGAGCTTTGGTCTGATCCAGTGCTGCTGTTACTGTGCAAGGATTCCTCAGCCCAGGTCAGGAAGGTGATATTAAGCACTACATGTACCTATGCAAATAACTGGACTGCATTACATGTGCAGAGTAGAGCTGGGTGTTGCAGGAATATGGGGACACAGTGAGATAAATATAGAAATATAGTAGTGAGATAAAGCACTTAATGAGCTTGCCCAAAGCTATGTATCAGCATAAAAGGGGACCAAGAGCTTCCCTGGTCTCAGTCTTGTGGTGGTGTTGTCCCTCAGAGAGCTGGTGCAAAGCAGCTGTGTGATGATAGAACAGGAAAATGAATTTTATAATAATCATGAATCACAGAGGAAAGAACCCAAGTATCTTTTAATGCAGGATAGTAGAAATACACTCATAATTTATAATGGTCCCTCTAATCTGAACAGGATCTGAGTTTTATATTTTGGAAGAGAGGGAGTGATCAGACATAATTCCAGTGCAGCTGCAGACAATACTCTTTTGTGGCTGATTATCCATCCTCAATTCAGGACAGTGAATTCAGCCTTTTCAGTTTTGCACAGCCCACTTGTTTCCAGACTACTTGGGCTTTCCACAGTATTTTAAGTGGTAGAAGCCATGCCAGAAGGTACCATCTCTGCAGTCTTACCCAGGTGTATGTTAGCTACCATCAGTGTGTGCCCCCAGGTACCAGAGTAGTGGTGAGAGCTCCTGCCTGGGAGCTGGGAAATTGGGATACAGCTGGCTCCCCAGCTTGCTGTCAAGGTGCACTTCATTTCTGTTGCTGAAACCTCTCTTGAGTGCAGGAAAAGCAATCCCCATTTATTATTCTGTAGGGAAAACGCCAGCTGGAGAGTCTGTGTAGCCTTGTGGTTTTGAGGTTTGTGTTTGGGTTGCCTTGAGAATACTGCAGTCTTTGGGTTTTAAAAAAAAATTCGTGGCCCCACTGCATTTTTTTGAGGTGGCAGGCCCCAGACTATGTGATTTATATACGATTTGCAAATCCTGGGATACTGAATTACTGTGTTTCTTTTCCATGTCCTGGGTGTAGTTGGCAACTAGACCAGCACTAGGCATAGTCAGGATGACCTGCAGCTTCTCTTACTTTACCTCTGCAGAAAAAGTTTTCTAATGATGCCCAAGTCCTGCTGACTCAGCATCGGATTTTTACATGCTTTTTTTCAGGAAAAATAGCAGCATTTTTCAGCCAGTTGGCCTCATCCTCCCTCCTGGCCTTGAAAATCCGTGAATCTGAAACACAGAAGATGAAGAAGGATTTTTGCTTGTATCAAGAAAACCCTTTTATTTCTCAATGTTAATATTTCTAATTTACATTTACTGCTTGGGGGTTTGGAGATGATGTGGAACAGGAGCTATGAACCCTCCTTCCACATATGTTGGGATGAGCAGCTATTTATAGCTTTTGATTTGCAGATGGAGGAAGAACCATAAATATTCCCTACTTCAGCAGGAAAACAGTTCCAGCACTATAAAAAAAGAACCTCAGTACACGGGAATGGCATAGGATTTGGGCTGCATTGATTATGCTGTTTCAGCTAAGATTTATCTGTTTGAAGTTTCTGAGGCTGGTACAGTCTTGTGTTCATTTAAAGATAGCACAGCCCTATGGGGCCAGTTGTCAACTTTGCATCATTAACAGAATGGTGTGCAAAAAATGCCCTGTGAAAACAGCCCAACTCCTTGGCTTTATGCTCCTGCATATCCTAGGAGGAGACCTAAAAATCACTGACGTGAAGATTTGCAATGTGTTATTATACCTTTGGGGACATGATAATAATTTGTGGTACCACACCTTTTAGCTAGTCATCTGTGATGAGGAGAGAGGGAAAAGGGCTGTAATTGTTCTGCATGTTTGTTAAAGGATTATTTCACTATGTATTTGATAAAATACAATCCTTCATGATCATGTATAATTTTACAGTGTTAAAAATAATTATCAGAATAACTTTTTACAGTTTTTTATTTTATTCTAGCTTAGCTGGATAGGTGTTTCATATGCAGTTTATTGATGTTGTATTTTTGATGGCTCCAAGGGGGATGTGGAATTGCTCTTCCCTGGTCAGAATTTCTCAATACATTTACTCACACAGTGCACTTATTCTTGGTATTTCTGTTGCATGCAGTTCCAGTGAAAATAAATGTTCTTAATTCCAGCCAACTGAAATGCAAACAGTATGTTAAATTAAATATAGTTACTCATTTTAAAAGGTCACTCTTGTCTTTTTATTAGTGCTATTTATTTCCTCAAACCTGTTTCCCATTCAGATCACAAAAATGAAGAGCGGTGTAACCCAAAACAGTCGGAGCTGTGGCTGGTAGTGGAAAGGAGAATTCTGGCACGTGTGGCTCCTTGGTCCTAAGTGTAGCCACTTATCCCTTGGGCTGTGCATAGTCTCCAGCCAGAGAGGTATCTATGTCTGCAGAGACATGCCCAGTCCTCTGTGGATCTTCTCATCCTCTCAAAGTATCTTCTGCACTCCTGAGTCACTTGTTTTCTGCAGTGATGTACACAGGCTCTGTTGTTCATTATGGATTTCTGCTCTGAGCTACACGGACTACAAAATGCTTTGAGATTCCAAACCAAATGGAGATTCACACCCTGTCTGATTCTCCTGAGCCCTGTACCCTAGGACATAGTTAACTCCTGGGAAATGCCAGCAGCTCCAAGCAAGGATGGGAAGCCTCTGAAAGCTGAAATAATGCTCAAGGCAGCTGAATGATTTTTATTTTTTTTTTTTGCAAATAGTCATAGCAATTAAGATATTAAAATCAATGTCACGAGCTGTCACTTATGAACTGCATTAGCTCTGCTCTGCCATGAACTTGCTCTTCTTCACCACACAAAACTTCTGAAACTGCAAGGGAACAAACATTTCTTACCAAGCCTAAGCACCCTCTGCTCTTAATCTGAATATATTTGGATTTCTCACTGAATCTGCCAACATACATTAGAGTCACCATTAACGGGCCATGGTGGGATTTGAAGTAATCAGTACAATTTACAAAATCGTTTGGAGCACAAAAACTTTTAGGAGCAGCTGAGTGGTGAAACCCTACTCAGGGGACAGGAGTTTTTCTAGCAAACAGCGGAGCAGGAAGGCAGATTGGAAGAGGAGCAATCACTCTGGCTCCCACCCCGATTAATGAAAACCAACATTTGAGCCTGTGATAAACAATGGAGCAGCCCCAGGTGTTTTGAACCTTCTCAACAAGCAAGAGAGGCAGAGGAAGGCATTGGGGAAGACAGCTAGCCAGTCATCAGTCAATCACTAAGAATTGTTTTAATTACTGAGGGGACAGAAGAACGGGGAAAAGAGATCTCTGGTGCAAAGTCAGAGCATGTCAGATTTACCATTCTTTCCATTTCCCTCTCCAAGTGCTGCCTCACACTGAGTGATGCTTTTGAACCCCCACATGCCCACTGATGATTTAGAACCCATATTTGCGTGAAGGGATTATAATTAAGCTCCTCTGTGGCTTCACATACAAATTTACCGCTCCCTTGCAGACAGTACCCATCAGCTTTGTGTCTTTTGGCTGCTGTGGGATCACTATACCCAGATCAGCTGTAGTGTGCAATGTTGATTTGATACTTTAGCAACAGCCAGGAGCCCTGTTTTAGCTGTCCCTGTGCCTCACATTATTCTGTTCGTACTCATTAAGCTGGGACAGCCAACCCTTGAGACAGGAGGCTACAGCAGAGCTGCTCAGCCAGCCAGCCCAGCTGAGAGCAGGGCTGTCAGAGGAGCTCCTGGAGATGGTGCAACTCCAGGTAGATCTCCAGCCAAAGCCTGAACCCAGGTGTCAAGAGCACACGAGTTACCCATCTCTCTCAATTTTCCGTTCATTTGGTTTTGAACCCCAAACCAGTATCTAATTGCAGCCAAGTCTGACTCCTACTTTTTTTAAATCCCATTTCTAGATATGTGCAGAGCTGAGTTGTGGGTTAAGCCAGTCCGATCTCAAATTGGGAACAAACTGCAGTGCCACTTGGTATTTGCTGCAGAGGTGCCATGGTGCCACTAGCACTGGGCTATCCTGGGAGCTGGGCTGGGCCATGTGCTTGTGCATCACTCTGGCTGTGGAAGCAGCAGAAGAAAATTCTTTATCTAAGCTCCATTCAGCTGAAGCAGTTCCTTCTTTGAAGTTGCCAGTCCTGATATGAGCTCAGGAAGCATGTCTGCCTGAAGTGAAGGGGCCACCAAGGGAATGAGGAGAGAATGTAACATGGCAGATGGTCGTTGGTTCCACACCCTGTTAAAAAGAGAGAGAGTGGGATTTGTATCAGAGGTGAGACTAGTTCATGGTGGCTGAGAGGGCTCACAGGGGTGCTGGTGTGGCACAGAGCTGCTTCTGAGTCCCACAGAGTCGTGCAGAAAGAGACAGAGAGGCCCTCTGCTTGTAACTCACTGTCCCTGTGATGCTGCGGTCAGACCCTGAGCCAGGCAGGAGAACGTACCTGTCAGGGTGATAAACATCCTGTGCTCAGCCACCTGTGCTCTGACTTCAGCAGACTGTCCTTCTGATGCCTTAGGTTTTAACTTTTATGTTTTTCAGATCCTGTACTGCTTAGTGTGTAACTCTGAAATTTCATACAGCCTGTTAGCTACTGTTCCCTCATTCTGGTTGGACATAACAAACCCTCTCTACGTTTGCACTCCAAGGACACCGTGTGGTCCCAGGCCCCAAAATATGTAAACTAAAGCCTTTGAATGGGAGGGGAAAACTTGGGGTAATGACTTCATTACCTGAGATTGTAGTTGGAGAATTAACCCTGATGTACAAATGGACAAAACTTATAGAAGTGTAAAAAACCCGTGACCCAGCGTTTGTCTTGGGTGTAGCCTCTTGACTGCCCGAGGTGTACCTTTGAAGGCCCTTCAAATAAATACCTGCTTTTATTCTCTTAATCTTGTCTAGCCTCTGTTTTCAGGTAGCCACTTCAAGGCATCAGTTCAAATGAGTTGCCAGTCTCCTGCGTTATTTTGGTGCAGGACATGCAGACCTACAGGCTTTGTCTGCATCAACATCCTCTCTCAGGAAGAGCTGGCTTGGAGGATGGTCCCAGCTGCAGTCAGAACCCCTCAGGGCTTGGGTGCTCCTCAAGCAAGGGTGGAAAAGCAGGGACACAGCTCTTGGGGACACAGTCCTACCAAGAGCTCCCTTTGCTTCTTTGCTTCAGATCATACAAGGATAAACATATTGGTTTCCTGAGCCCGAGCCTCAGCAGTGTTGTTTATTTAAGATTTAAGGGTGGAAGTGAGCTATTTTTTCACATGTTTTGAGGCGCTTCCTGTGAGGTGTCAAAAAATAAGAGAAACAGCCAGGGAAAGGTAAACAAGAGGTGGTTCTTTTTTAAAAGAAAGTAGTTAAATGGAAGGCACAGAAGTATTCTTTATTAAAAGAAATTAATTAATTCCTTGATCACTTAGCATGATCTTGTCTACAAGCTCTCATTCAATGCGTGTTTTAAGGTGAGAAGAGTTTCTATTTTTGGTAATCTTTGTTTGCCAAGACTTAGAGCTGTACAGACGGGTCTGTTTCTCTTCACCTCACCAGGATTTATAGCTGCAGTCAGCCGTTTGGGGGAACAGACACCAAAGCCTTCATCAGGTGTGCAGTGACCAGGAGACGTTGCAGCACAAAATCCAGAGAGGAGGTGACACAATATTTCCCCTGGGATGCTTGTAAAAATGACATGGAAAAGACAGGAGCGTTTGCAGATTGCATTGTGAGGGCTGCAGAAAATGGATCAGCCAAACCAGGAAATAATCTTGGAAATGACAAGCCTCATTGAAGGTTAGTGCTTACAGAGCTGTGGGAACTGGTCCCAGTGGCACATTACTAACCAGCCTGCAATAAAGGTGTTTTCCATGATCCTGTGTGCCAAAGGCTAACCATCAGTGTGGCACTTCTGAATTGCAGGAATGCAGCGTCCTGAGCCATGCTGAAGCTGAAAGTACCTCATGCAGCTGTAGATAACTGAGGGAAGAGCTGCTCCATAGCTCAAGAAGAAGGAGAAGGAAAAAACTACACCATTTAAAAACCTTGTCCAGTGGTGACAAGCACTTCCAGCACAAACAAAACAAAACAGACACAACAAGTAAAAGCTGTTCATCTGTCAGGACTGGATGTACATGTTGTCTGGTTTCCTAATGTGCCATTGGCATATGCCAGGTGGATCTATTTTTTGAGCTATGTGTCTGAATTGCATGTTGCAAATAAGTAGTTTAGTGCTTGTGTTGCACAAATACGTATTTTCTCTCTGAAAATGTCTTCTTGACTGGTTGGACGCCAAATAAAAGTGGTCTAGAAATGTATGCACACCTGAGCCAGCTGATAGTCTGGGTGGTTTCTCTGAGCTGGATGCTGTAGGTGGCACTAGTGGTGTAGCTGATGTTAAATTATGCAGCGTTTATCCCCTTTTGGCTGAAGTGGTAGCTTTTTGATTGAGGTAGAGGAGTTTGCAATTATCTGTGGGGCTGTCACGTGTTAAGTTGTTCTAGTTTTATTTGTTTTAACTTCATGAATACTCTATTGCCACTGGAATGACCTCAAAAAGCCCTTCCCAGAAAGCTGTGATTGACACGCCTCTTATATCCATGCAAAACGGAAAGGTATATTTGATCTATTGGAGCCATCATCTGCGGTCTGTGTTGAGTGAATAGAGCCAAACATATTTGCTTGAGCTGCAAAAATGTCTCACTAAAATAATTAGTTTCAACATGAACAGGAGTTGAAGATTATTTTGTAATCTGCTGCAAGCATCAGTCAGTAGTGCTGCAATTAAAAGGGTTTGCTGAGATGAAGAACATTTTGAAGTCACTGTTGTGATGGTACCTACCTGATGGCTTGGCCGCAGTAAATCAAGTGACACTACTGGAAGCGTGTGGATGGATGCCAGCTGGAGATCTGGCCCATTTTCAGACTATAAAATTCTCTTTCTGAAAGTATTTTACTGGGCAAGGCACCCAAATCTATATATAAGTTTCTTAATTGAAACAGATGGCAAGAGGCCATAAATTTTTGCGAAGTATAACGCAGACAGGTAACAAGGACACATTTATCAGCATCGTGGTGAATCACATGCACATAAAAGGGAGCTCAGAGAAATGTGCTCTCCTATAAAAGCAACAGGATGGACTCACAGCTTCAAGGCTTTAATATTCGGTATGTGTTCCTCTTTTTATGTACCTATTTCTAAATGCCTGTGTTTGCTGCTGCAGCTGCGGGTTCAGTGTGGTGGCAGGGTTATAAAGCAGGCAATGGTGTGTGCAGCGTACCTGGAATGACTGGATTTTATCAAGCATGCCTGCTAAATAGCTAGAGAGAGGAAAACTGCCGTGAAATCCAGAGGAATTGAGCTTGAGCTGCTACAAGTAGATGCAGAGTGTTTGTGTCTCAGCTCCCTTTATTTCCTGCTTCCTCGGCTGGCTGAAGACTGTTGAAGTGGGGAAATGTTTAATCTGGCTTTGCTTGTCAATATTACCCAGCCCAGCAGACACCAGCAGATAAAGTATTGATGCTCCTGGATATACCCAAGGCACACACGTAGGATTTCTTTTCTCCTTTGAATTTTAATATGTTTAATTTTCAGCACTCAAGTGCCAGAGCAGAGGGATGAGCTGGGAAGGTCTGGTCTTATGCTGATGCCTGGAGCAGGAGTAGCATGGAAGGTAACAGCTGGAGCTTTGCCACACTGCCGCGGCTCTTCCCTGGCTTGTGTGGTGGCAAAAGATCCGTTTCTCCCAGCTCTGCTGTTCCACATGCTCTGCTGATCTGGCCAGTGCCAGCTGTGCGAGGGATTCAGCAGCTGGAACAAACTCACATCTCTCCATACATTTCACCAGGGGTAAGCGTGAGGTGGCAGCACCGCTCTGGCAACAGCAAACATCCCCTGAGAAATGACATCCTCTGTCCCATCAGCCAACCTTCACGGATCAGAGCTGTTTTGTAAGCAGACCGTGTGATATATCTCTTTATTTTATCCTTTTTAAGTGGTAAGTTCAGGGTGTCGTTGTGTGAACTACTGAGTTCTGGATAATGAAGCAAGCAGCATTTGGGAAGTGATCGAGTTTGAGATTATATATTGTGTTGTTTGACTTTTTGGTGGGTTGATTTTTTTGTTACTGTATAATAGTGCTAATAAGTGAGTTCTCTTAATTTTCTTTTCTATTTTTTCCTTTTTTTTTTTTTTTAAAGTTTTGGTGTGTTAGCCTGCTCTTCTTACTAACGCTCCAGATATATTTTCACATGCGTCCATTGAGGGAAGGGAGGAAGAGCTCTGAAAATTTGCACATGACCTTGGGTTGTTCTCTGGAATAATGTTCTGTCACAGCATGATGCCTTCCAGCAAAACCATGACATTCTTGTTCTTCTTGTTCTTGTTCTTGTTCTTCTTGTTCTTGTTCTTGTTCTTGTTCTTCTTCTTCTTCTTCTTCTTCTTCTTCTTCTTCTTCCTTCCAATTGCAGCTAGCATACATTGGGATGCCAGTTTCTCTACCTAACAGAAACTCAGACCAAGTCTGGCTGCTCTCTAGCAGAGCTTGTTCAGTGCTACTGAGAGCAGGGTCCAAATCATTCCAGCCAGCAGCAAAGAAAAACCGCAATTGTATTTCCTGGCTCAGTATGATGCAGTCAATTCTGTGAATTCCTTGTCAAAATAATATGCATGTCGACACCTGTGAGCACACATCATAGCACAGCTTTCCAAAGTGCTTATGAAGAAATTGCGTGTAATTTGGAGGAAGCAGTTACCTAAATTTTTTTTTCAGAATTCAGACAGTACATCATGATTTCCTTCTTCCTATTCCTTTCTCTGCCTTACTTCTATTGACTTAGCTAACTTTTTAGCAGCTCACTTCAAAAAATCAGGTTTAAATTCATGCTTGATTGTCCTCTCCCCTGTTTGTTTCAGAGATGAAAACAGGAGATTCACACATCCCTCCTCGGGAAGCTGCTAGGAAACAAGCAAATATTGCTGCTGCAATTTCCCAGCTCCTGAAATGGCAACAAGTCCATTTCCATATCAGTGCAAAGCCCAGCCCATCAGTGCATCACCCTAGGGGTGCTGGGATGGGAGATGGAAGGAGCAGGGACTGCAGCTTGCTTGTGATGGTGGCACAAATCATGCGAGCATTTTGAGCCACCCCCTCTGCTGTCCCTATTCGTTGCCTGTGGCCTTACCCTGAGATTTGAAACTCTGCAGGGTGGTGGCCACTTTGCTGTCACCCACATCCATCAGGGAACTGCAGCTGTGCTGGGCTCGAAGTGATGCTGGTGATTGGAGAGCCAGCTTTACTCTTTGGAGTAACTTAAACTTCAGCCTGCTGGGCTAAACTCTGTTTACAGTTAAACCAATGATGTGTAATTAAAGAAAAGAGCCCATGGGGTTTTTACAGAGGGGAAACAGATGGTCCCCAGTTGGAACGCTACAGACACGGGAGTCAAGGACTTTATAGATGTTTCTTAATGCAAAGAACTTTCATGTGCATAAATAAGCATAATATATGCTGTCATAGCTACATGGCTGATATAAGGAGAGAAGAACATTTTTTATGTCCTATGCCATGAGTGCAAAAATGCTGACAAGAGCCTCAGCAGCAATTCACAGAGGAGCAATGCCTTTGTTCCAGTAAAATCAGCATTGGCACAGCATGGGCAGTGGGGGGGGACACTTAGCTCCTGTTTTCAGTTCCAATGTTGCAATAACATCCAGAGATACCAAAAATTGCCATCCCTCTGGCTGTCTTCAGCTGTAGTTGTGACACGCAGCTGCTCTGCTGGATGCAGTGTCTGTGTCCAGCTTGGACACTGCCTGAGGGGCAGGGTCTGGTGTTGGCTCACTTTCTCTTGGAGCCAGGATGGCTCGCAAGGCAACACAATCATTTTGCATCCACAAGATAAGAAAAAACTCATCTTCGCTCAGACAATAAATTGTAACTTAGTCTTTCAATCAGGTGTTGAAAGTATTGCCAGAAGCCCAAATTGGGATGGCTCAGGGTTCCTTTAGAAGTAAAAATTTGAATCAAGATCTATCATCCTGCTGCCCTGACAAAATGTAGCATTTAATGGTGTTTTTCTTATGCAGGTGTCAGCTGGTGTCTCTCCTTAGCAGCTGACAACAGAAAAAGCCAATGCATCCAACAGAGAAGCTCAGGAGTGCTGATGTCTGAATGTTGGCATGACACTAACAAAAATATGGAAGAATATCCCAACAATTTCAGTTCTTTTTCATAATTTATTTGCTTGCCTCTAATAATGTTAAATATCATTCTGATGTGAAGAATTTCGTGTCCAACAGCTTAGGGATATTTTTCAGTTATGTTGCTACTTCTGTATGGTGCGTTTGTAAGAACGTGGAAATAAAAAGGGGGCTCCATCATGGAGGATGTCTAAATTGCTCAAATAAAGGGTAAATTGGCACTGTTGGGAAGCAGATCCAACTTCCAGCAAGGTCTTCTGTACTACAGAGAACAAGAAAGGTTCTGGATGTGTAACGGAGAAATATTTTTTAAAACCACTCCATGCAATTTATTATTGCCCCATTCCAGAGAAACTTTAATGGATGATGGTAATCTGAGAGCGTATTGTACTCTGGGTGTGCTAGCTACAGCGGAGGGATTAGCCAAGACCTGTTTGCAAAAGTGACACTTCTCTGATATTCAAATCTGTCTGAGATATTTATATGCTAAGAGCTGTGAAGTACTGATATGCTTCTATATTTGTGGAGGGTTTCTCCATTGAGACTGTGAGTCTTCTGCAGGTGGACACAAGTGCCCCACACCCACAGGAGGTGCAGCTAAAATTTGGTGTCTTCCCAGACTCTTTGCTGAGAGGTCAGGGTACAGCAGTGCAGGCTTGGTTTCTGATTCAGTTGGAGTGCAGGAAAAATGCACTCATCCTTGGGAGCACACAGCTGGGCAGGTCAACCCTCTCTGAATTGCTCTGCATAATGGGATGGACAGTCTCATCTCTGTTTTAGCACTTTTGCAAAGCTATTGGCAAAAGTCCTCCTTTGGACTGCTTTGGGCATCCTCTTCATGAGTTTGATGACACTGGAGCAGGCTCAGAGAAGATCCTCCAAGATGATGAAAGGAAATAAATGAAAATGCACCACACAGGACAAGATAAGAAGTGTGGTTTGCTTAGCCTGGAAGAACAGGGATGAGAGAAGATCTGATTGTCTATAAACACACCAGGTAAACAAACATCCTCATTCAGAAGAAAGCAATCCCAAGAAGATATTACAGAGGCATCATCAGCCAGCTGAGTCGGAGGAAGTTGAGAGGACCCAAACCCTGCTTGGGAAGTGTACTGATTTTTCCCACTTAGTGAAGAGCAGATGGGAGAAAAAAGTTTGTCAGTCAGTTGGACAAGCCACGGAACTTTATCACTCTTGGCTCCAGATTTTGTCTCATGGTGCATTTTATCACTAGAGGTTTGGTGCCACTAACATAAGCAGGATTTTAGAAGCAGCAGCTAACTCAATAAACACCATTTCCTCCTACGGGGACAAGTCCTGGAGCTCTTTCAGTCCTCAGGACTGCAGCAGGATTTTCTGCATTCCTGCCACGTTCCTGCTGGAAAGCATTTGTCATGTGGAGTCCCACCACCACTGGTTCAAAGCCAAGTCCAAAATCCTTCTGGGAACAAAGTGACCAGAAGGCACCACTCTCCCTGGCATCTTCCCGAAGCAGATCGCAGCTTGTAGGTGCCCACAGGAGGGACCAGGAACTTCCAGTCCTTGTGTGCTTGTCCTAAATAAGTGCAATTAGGTAAAGTTAGGTAGGTGTGGGAAGGGTTATCGCCAGGAAAGCTGCTGTGTGGGAGGAATAGGGAATGGACCACGAGCTGGTGCTGCTGAAATGTGTCAGCTGAAACCGCAAATGGTGATTTGCTGTGCTACTTATCTCAATACATTTGTATGAAGGGAAAATTACATTCCCTGGGAAAACCAGTGGTTTTGTAGCCTGGCAGGGTGCAGCACCCTGCACTGACAGATGCTTCTGAGGGCTTTTTCTGTCAACTCATTTCGGATGAACTCTGCAATGCCAGGTGCTGCTTGCAGACTACTGAATAGATTCCTGCCAGAAAAACACAAGGCAGTTTCCAGGTGACAATAAATGTGATTTGTGATGGAAAAAGAATGGAATACCTTCTCTTTCACTACCAGTAAAACTTGAAATATTCACTGAAGTCAAACCTTTTCCTAAGAATTCTGCAGCCAAACCTTGCTCAGAAGGTTTTTAAGGGCTATGTTGCAATGTTTTAAACTTACTTCAATGGCAATAAACATGCCCAGGAAAAACATCATAAATGACTCCTTGAGAATAAGAAAAATTACAACAGGAAGAAAGCTCAGGATTTATCAGAAAATTGCAGGACCTTAGAACATCAAAGAAAAATATTCTGCCTTCAACATCTGCCCCCACCTTGCCCCATCAAAGTAAAATTAATTTAAGACCATGGTCTTTGTTCAAGGTGGGTAGCCAAGAAAGAGAGGGTAAATGTATGAAATAAAAATGGTCTTTGGAATTGGATAGTGCTGTATAAGTACATACAAAATATCTGGGACATTCTTGGATTAAGCACAGTATTGCTGTGACCATATTCTGACTGATTCAGTGTAGGAGCCTCCATAATCACCTCCCCTTCTTTCCTGGAGCCGCCTCCCAGTCCCTTCCAAAGCAGCTGAGGTGGCAACACAAATGGTAAAAGACCTCTGACAGCGGTACTGCTACGATGATGATAACAAAACATCATTAATGCAGGCTCTTGTGTGTGATTTTGACTGGGGTTCTTGGCCTAATGATTACTCAGCTAAGGATGATCTGGCAAAAACTTACGACTCAGGACAAATTAACCAAGTTATGGAGGAGAAATTGATGCCTGATCCCCAGCCCTGATAAAATGGTCCAGTGTCAATGCCATTCAGCTGGAAGGTTCTGTACGTTCCGAATTTGCTCTGGCACTTCGGTTGTTTGCCGAGAAGGTGATGAAGCATTTTGGTCACGTGCTCCATTTCGTGAAGCTGCTAAGGTGAACAGCACTGCTGCCCTGCCCATTTAGAGTTAATCCAGAAAAAAACTGTAGTGCTACGCCCAGAAGTGGTGCTTGGAGGGAGTCTGGCTGTGTGAGACACGATGCTGGACCTTGTAGGGTGGCACGGCGTGAGGGAAACCCCACACACAGCTGGGTATGTGAGGAGAATACTGACCTGGTCTTAAGATGGTTTAAGCTGATTTTGCTACAATTTTGTTAAATTGCTTGCAGCATCAAGTTCACTAATTTTTTAGAGTGGTGTCTTTCTCAGGCTGTCCAATGGATACAGTATGTAAAGGTAATATAAGGGAAGTGAAAGCACAATTTGATAAAGAACAGGAAGATCGCTGGGGTGCTGTGGCTGAGTTTCAAGCAATGTTCAAGTTTAAATGGTGGGCAATTCCTAGCTCAGTTCCTGGGCAGACTTAGCCCACGACTCTCTCAGTATCCACAGCACATCTATTGACTTCACTTTTTACCCAGGGGACACCACAGTAGACGCAGTTTGCAATGTCACCCAAATTAACTCTAAATTTAGAGAAAGGGAAGAAGAAATTCCAATTCTATGAGGTCTTACACAAATATACCTATCTGCACCAAGGAAAAGTCAGCAGGAGGTGTCACTATGTGGCTGTTTCTCTGAGGCATTGTTATCACTGAAGATTTTATTACACCAAGAAATAAATCACCTCTTTTACCGTTAATAAAATTTAGGCTGTAGCTCTTTGTCTCTGCTGTATCTCTCCAAGAATGGAATGGGTCAGCAAATGGTGCATGACATTATCAGTTGCCATGTAGTCTTTATATAGAAATTGGTCAATGTATCTTTCCAAAAAAATTAACATATATGAGCATGTGAATATAAATATCAGGCTTGCCCTAATTTTAGGCAATTGTTAGATATCACTATTTGGAAGTTCTGAACAGATATTAAGGATATTCTGGAAATACGAGCTGTTTATAAACTTTAAAAATTATTTCTAATCTATTGAATGTATAGTTCTCAAACTTCACTAATGTCTAAAGAGGAGGATTTTCAGCTTTTCCCTTTCCATCCTATTTGTACACGCCAAGCATGTTCTTCCCATCCTCACAGTTTGCAAACAGTTTACTCCTTTTGTGCTACATTTTCTCTTTGCCGACTGAAGTTTTCACCTAATTTTGACCTTACATCCTTGTGGCTATAAGTCCATATCTTCTACAGCATCGCTTTTGCTGGCAGCAAATACCAAAGGGAAATGTTTCTTTTCATTCTGTAATTTTTCTGCCCTCAATGATCTCTGTCTATGGAGGAAATTGGACTTTTATTTCTGTGTTTCCGTGGGAGCTGAGGTGAAGAACAGCTTCAGCAAATCATCCTAACAGCTTATTATTTCCAGTCCTCCTACATGATCTCTCTGCTTATGTAAGTTTATGAAGGATGCATTTCAAGCCATTACAGTCAGTGTGCCCATCAGTGTGATGCTTTTCCTTGCCTTGGTGTGACGAGGGTGGGGTTGAGCCCACCAAGGGCATCGTTGGCACCGTGGGGTTCCACAAACACAAACACGGAGTGGCTGGGAAAGAGGAGAAGTGGCTGTGGAGGAAAGCAGGTGTCCCTGGAGGCAGAGGCATGGCAGCACCATCCTGACTGCCAGCACTGGATCTTAAATTAGCCATGAGACAAGAGGATTGAAGCCAAGATACCATTATGAATATTGATGTTCAATGGATCTTCTCTTTTTCAAATTTTTTTTTTATTTCGCCTTTCCTCAAAATGTTCAAAATTGCAGGACAACAGCGTAAACTGCTTGCGATATTTGCCCTTCTTCTTTTCTAACATTTCCAGGAGATCTTTGATATTGTTGCCATGAAGATGTGAATACACTCAGAAGTACTTGATAACAGAGCCAGATACTGACCTTTGTGCCTCTGCCTTGACACCAGCATGACCTTACCTCTGTGAGTTGGCCTCAATGAGGGCCAAGAGCAAGCACAGCCACAGGAGTAACACAGAGGTGAGGAACGATAAGAAAAACTGTAAAATAGATGAGCATGCCTTGGTGGTGATCTCACCAATCACTTCAGCTTCTCACCCCTGGTGTTTGCAAGGACTCCATCCAAAACACCAGGCGCGTTCGTAGCCTTGCACCTCACTGGTGTCATTGCTGCGTGAAGGATTTTGGGTGTAGAAATGGAGACTGAGCAAAACCAGTGTGTTTTTCTCTCTGCAACATTATCAGTCCCTGGCTGGTAGGGCTGTTTGTCGTGCACTGGCAAGGTCTACCCTCGTTTCCAGAATGATTCTACGTTCAAGAAGGTTTCCCTTCTCTCTCGAGCTCACCTCTCATCTCAAAGTTGTTTCAGTAGAAGTCTCTAGCCTCTACCAAATTCTGCACTGCTCTTCTTAAAGAGCAATGTCCACGTTTTGTCCCCTCCACCTGGATTTAGCTCCCATGCCAGTGTCATGCAGGCAAAGGCAGGATTAGACCTTAGATCTGGTATTTGCATTAGGCACAGAACCAGACTTGGTGTGTACAAAAGGATCCATTTTGTTGAAGTGCATTCATTTTTAGGAAGACATTATCAATTTGTATCTCAGCTGAAAAACTGTTTCAAGGGGTAGGCTTCTCAGCTGTTAATGAAATTCCAAGTCAGCAAAAACAGCCACCAAATGAACCTTGAGAAAGTCAAGGTTTATTTTAGGAGTCAGAAATAGTATATTGCCCAGAGGAAGATTAGGTAATCATCAGAAAAAAAAACCCAGGAACTTGCACTAAAGAATCAGTAGCAAGAATGGAACCTTTAACCCGATTTTCAATGAATCATGTGAATCTTGGAGGAAAAAAAGAATCTTATTTTGCTCCCCTTCAGCTGGGATTCATTAATGAAAGATCTTTCAAAGAATGACTAAGAAAGAAAAAAGCTGAAAATGAAAACAGCCAGTTGATTAGGATCATTGCACACATCACGTGGCAGGACGCGGGGAGTATCCTGAAATGAAGCAATGAGAATTAGAATCATAGAATGGTTTGGATTGGAAGGGCCCTCAAAGATCATCTAATTCCAACCCCACTGCATGAGCAGGGACACCTTCCACTAGGCCAGGTTGCTCAGAGCTCCACCCAACCTGGTCTTGAACAGTTCCAGGATGGGGCATCCACAGCTTCTGTGGGCAACCTGTGCCAATGTCACATCACCCTCACAGTAAAGAATTTCTTCCTAATACCTAATCTAAACCTACTCTCAGTTTGAAGCCATTCCCTCTTGTTCCTGTCACTACAGGCCCTTGTAAATTCTTTCTTTCCAACTTTCTTGTTGGCTCCCTCGAGGTACTGGAAGGCCACAATTAGGTCACCTCAAAGCCTTCTCTTTTCCAGGCTGAGCTAACCCGATTCTCTCAGCCTTTCATCATAGGAGAGGTGCTCCTATGGTTTTCCCATTCAATGGAAATGTCCTTCAGAAAAATGTTGACATTTTGTTTAAAACAATTTTGGTTAATGGGGGGTTTTGCAATTCACAGGTGAATAATTCTGAGTAACTTCAAGAAAAATGAGTAAAGCTGCTTTTGCAATAAGTTGAATATGCCAGAAGTATTAGTGCTTTCCGAGGGGAAAATTAAGTCAATGAAGCCTGGACTCCTTTCTGCTCCTGCCAGGAGGTGTTATTACGTGCCATCAGGAGAGATAACGGCGCCAGCCACTGATAACAGATGTACTGGAACAGTGAGGGTGTCTCGTGCAGTATCACCGCTGTGATGATCACAACAGTCCGTAGATACAAATGACACGCTTCCCATCAGTGTCTTTCATTAAAACAACTGGGGCAAAGCAGAAAGCACTGTCAGACAGTGCCCTGATGGAACATTTGTCACAAACCACTGATGTTCAGTATCCCAACACAGGTAGTGCTGCCATAGAACATTCGGCAGCTCTACTCTACTCCGTAGTTTGCCCTGGAAGCTGTTAATTTTTTTTAACACCTCATCCTATCTTTCTCCAATCCTCCACTTGCTTTCACAAGAAAAGGGACCTAGTGTGCTTCCTGTTGCTGCTCCTGCCAAGTATTTCCTTCCCTGGTGCAGGAAGGAGGAGTGCATATGGCAGCTCATTTGAGAAGGTGCAAAAGATGTGAGAAGGAAATCCCTCTTCATTCCCCATTTTTTCTGGAAGAGCAATGTAATAATTAAAAAAAATCAGTAGAAAGCACACACTCCTGTAGAAGAGAACCCCTAGCATTTTCTTCAGAACTGTAGGAGAAAGCCGAACAGAGGATGGAAAGATACTGCAGAGCAGCAAGGAAATGGGGAGACAGAAGCAATAGGAATGCTTTCCTCATTGTAGCAAATTTCTTGGTGAAAATGAAGTATTTATACACAGTGACTGATTATTACAAGCAGTGGAATAAAGGCCAAAAGGACCACCTGAAATCAGATATATTGAACAGAACTATGCCAATACTCTGATATACATCACGTGACAGTTCTTGGTCTCTATAGTAAAATCAAAACATCCCCAAAGATCTGTAATATGTTATTGACAAAATATCCTGCTCTAAAGAAACCAAAACTATTCTGTCATCCCTCTCTTAAAATGTCTTCTTGAATGCAGGAATTCTTTAGGGTCAGATGGATTCAATTCACCTTGCTGTTCAGCCAGGTCTCCTTCTTCATTCCCATGGTTCAGCTCATGTCTACAAAATACAGTATCAGGTAGGATACTTGTCCCACCTCTGCAGGTCTGAACTGTGCACTTCTGATTAATAAAAGCTCAATCCATTCCTCTCCAGACCAAAACTGCCACAGTTTCAATCAGAGGAAAAATATCTGCTTAAACAAACACCAAGGAAGAAATCCAGTGATGACTGCGGATCGAATTATTTCTACCTTGGCAATTTGGTAAAGAAATCAAAAACTGCTCAGCTAAACAAGTCAGTCTGCAGTTTATAAATACAGAGTTCCTTGTTTATAGCAAACTGTCCGTCCGTGATGTCTGCAGCAGCATCTCCCACTGCTTCTGCTGGGGTAGGAGATCAGCTCCCATGCTGATGAACAGCAACTCCCCTGTCATTCATAATACATAACAAAACTAGTATTTCCTTATGCTTCTGGTTACAGCTCTGTTAACAGATGAAGACATTTGGAAAAATTTATATTCAGCCCTGGCAGTCAGTGTCTTTTAAATAATCTGGTCTGCTTCCATTCCTTTAAATAAACTTGCATTATTCATAGACCTAACACCAATCTCATGACTTAAGTGCTATCATATACTGGAATTAAATCATAATAATTCAGTTCTGGGGGGTTGTGGTTTAGTCAAGGCTTGAAAGGACTTGGTAATGCTTGCCTTTATCACCTCCCAGCAGCACCAAAATACATCTGGGCATGGAGCCACCAGAGTTGAGAAAATAACAGCTAGCACAGGATTTTGCTGCATAAGCTACTATGAGTTCCTGATTAATCTACCACACAATATTTTAGATATCTTCCATGTATTTGAAATCATGGGTGACCCAGCTCTAAACGCTTAAAACATCACCTGAAGGACCCTCATCATGCTTGACCACTTCATTCCTCAGGCACAGCATGTCTCTTCTCTGCAAGTACAGAACTCACTGGTACAAAATCAAACATTTCCTTGGAGACTGCTCTGTGGCTGCAAAACAGATTTGTGCAAAAATCTGAGCACCATCTGAAATTCAGCACGCTCTATTCAGAAAGCAAGGTGTTCTTCAAGGGGTTTTTTCCTAATAAAAACATGCACCACAACCAAAAATGTATCTACGCAGTGTATTGACGATGAAAACACAGTGTGTGCATTTTTAAGGAAGGCAGTAACTACAAATGACAGTACAGCATTGAAAGGCTTAGATATTGCTAATTATTACCAGTGGCATGAAAAGCCAAAGCAAAACAGAATGGGCGGCACACAAAATTTTCATGTTTGACTCTGTTTTACCTCTCAGGACTCTTCTCTTGTGCGGATGTAGAAAAGAGAATGCCTCTGATGCTTCTTATGTTTATGAGGTGAATTAGACACACTCTATTTGGTACATGCATGACTTCCCTTTACACTTTTTTAGTCCCCTGCCCCCAAGTTCTGGATGCTGTGGATGCTCAGCCTGAAGCCGGAGAAATGGGACCCAGATGAAGCAACTGCTGCTTCAGGGGAGACTCCTGGGTTGTTGAAGCTCGTGCACAACTTCATATCTCTACACAAAATGTGCCTCATGGCAGTACTGGCATATGCAGCTTTTTGGTGAAGAATAAGAAAACACTTCTATTTTACAGGCCTTCTTAGTAATAATTTTGCAACAGCTTTCACTGTTCCATTGGAACAGTGAACATTTTGAAGTAGTTTCAAAGCAATAGGCAGCACACTCCTATTACACTGTTGTAATTATGATATACTATATAATATTTTTACAGCATTTCAAGATAAGGAGCTTCATTTTTTTCTGAATTCATTATTGCTTTCATTGGAAAAGTGCCTCAGCATTATTTAATTTCTCAACTTTTAAGTTTCTCCCAGAGCTTCAGTGCACTTCTCTGCATTAAAAATAAAAAATGGCAAGGCAAAAGACAGATTTCGGGGCTCACTCTGACATTAGCAGCCAAAGCAGCAGGCAGATTTCTGACATTTCTCTTCAGAAAGGGAGAGTTACCGTGTTTTTGTGGGCATAACAAGTGAGATATGAATGGGGACCTCAACTTTCAACTGCTCTGCTTTTTAAACCAGATGTTGATGTATGCTCAGCCTGTGTCCTGGTTGGGAGAATTTTTTGTGGTTATGGCAAGTTACAAGGGCAAGGGAAAATGCAGCAAAATTTTGTTAGGAAAGGAGCTTGTGTGTTTCACTATATTAGCTTTGGAGACATGTTTTCATGTTACCTCCTAATTACATAAAACTTAGTCATGTGTTAATTGTAACTACCCTTTGTTACCTAATATCTCACTTTACAGACTATTATACCCTTGTGTTAATATTTTACTGCCTTCTTCTTAGCAGCCCACTTTGTTTTAAACAGGAAACATTTCATATGGTGAGGGACTAAAATAATTCCTAAGTGTGAAGATCCTTAACGACATGGCTGCGTGGCATGAAACGGAAAAAGAATAACATTTCCCTCAGAGTGATTTTCTCAGAAAAAAAAAAAAAAAAAAGGTGATTTGATGAAACCTAAGTATTTCGGGGCAAACACATTCATTGGAGCCAGAGCTTTCTGCAGAGTGTAAAAACATTCTCTCCTTGGGTTGCCCAACTTCCCTGCTGCTACGGGGAAACGCTGGCAGTGGCCCTGGTTTCCTGCAAAGCCCCTGCCTGGTTTTGAACTATTTGGTTACAGAAAGCAGCCCTGTTTCCTTAGAAATCATGCAGGGCATGTTTTTTTGTTTTTTTTTCCCCCATGTCTTGTCCCATTGCCATAAATATGGACCTTTACTCCATCTTAGAAAGACCTCCTTTAATTATTTCTGCTGCTGTCACCCATATAAGTGATGGATGAGGCTGACCTACACATGCAGAAGGGAGCTAACAAACAATGTATAATATCTCTGTCAGCCTGGGACATTATTCTTCGCTCATGTCAGCACTGACAGGGCTGCTTGCTCAGAGCAAGCACACCAGGGAGCTGAGAGCAAATCTCTGTGGAGATGACTAGGCTCAGAATTATGTTTCCCTTCTGGAGGATATTAAAAAAACCCCACCAACAAACACAGCTTTTTAAGAAGGCTGCCAAATGTATAGGAGACAATCAGGTTAGCAAAGCGTAGATGCCCTGGTTTCGACTTGGCGAAAGTATTTCAGTGGGAAAAGCTACTTTGCAAGCAACTTCAGAAATAGTAAGGAATTTAGATAAGAAAAACATGCGCATTTTGCACAAAAAGGAAAAAAAAATGGCTTCAAAATTACAAAGCAATAAGCACAGAGCTAACTTCAAACGAATCAATGCTCTCATGGAACTGAAGCCCAAAGTGAACCGTGTAATTTGTCTGTGCTCATTGATTTGCTTTTGGACATGACACCTATCAATGCAAGACATTGAAATCAAACACTCCACTGCATTAAGAAGGATTTCATTCTTGGGAATCTCTCTGAATAAAATGGATATATCAGCAGGGAATGACTCCCAGCATTTCAGAGCATAAAATATGTTTTCATGAAGACCAGCACTACCCTTGATGTTAATATCAGTAGGGTAAAGATTTCACCTTTCCTTCGCTGAGCTTTTCCACTCTTCATTTAATTTTCTTCAACTCATTTTATTAATTTATTTATGTAATAAGGTTTTACAAAGGCTGGACTCCGTGATGCTTGTTTTGATGAACATGTATATGAGCGAATGGAAACCTTTTGCATTACTGCACGTAGGTGCAATAGTGGCACTGAGGTCACTCAGCGCTGTGCTGTGCTGCTTTGTGGATTTACCGGATTTATTCCTTGTGAAAGTGGTGATTTATACATTAATAGGAAAAGCCAACACAGGCAATTTACATGGTCCAGTAGCTGACTCTGTGTCAAACTCAGTAATGCTGAGGAGCCCAAGATTTCATTATCCATTTTGAATGCATAAATCTTCCTTTTTCTTTTTCTTTAAATTGTTGCAAAGGGTGCTGAATGAGGGCTGAGTTTTCTTGTGTTATAACACCACTTTCAAATCCATGTTTTGGATCATTCTACTGCTGCTATTTCCACGCTGGCTTTAATAAAAAAGAAGGGAACAGTAAATTAGGCAGAAATTACAGATACTTTTGTGAGAAGAGTAGGAAAAACGCACAAGATCAGTCTTAGTGGATATTTTAGCTGCAGAGAGTCAAAAGAGGACAGACTAAACAGCAGCTAAGTGCTGTTGAAAGTACCAGCCATGTAGATAGTATTAGAAGTTACCTCAGTATCCTAAACAAGCCCCTCCATCCACAGCTGTTTTATAATTGTCAGAAATATGGAGGAGACCATCAAATAAGTAATTTTACAGTTTTGGTGATTATTAGAATGAGGAAAATGGAAAAGAAAAATGATAATGAAAATGAAAATTAAAATTAAAAAATCCTGTACTAAAGACATGGAACAGGTATTCCAAAAAGAGCCTTTGGAATTTTGAATACATGTATTTATGCTGTTTAGAGGGAACTTAGAGCAGAATAGAAAGCCTTATGTCACATTTTTGAGGTGGATGAAGCCAGTTTGGCCTTTGGCAGAGTAGGAGCCTCATTATTTTAAAGAAAATTTGGAGAAAAAACCAAAACTTACACACAACTGCTCAGCAGATCAGCAAATAAGAATTATCTTGCTTTGAAAATCACACAGCCAGCTGTGTTCCAGTGAATTTGTGCTCTGAAGTAACAGGCTGTGCAAAGACACTTATAGGAGCATTAGAAAACGGGGCACAGATCTCCGAGAGGCTGTGTAGGGTGTCACTGTTAACACCATGATGAGAGCTCTGAGTAAAGCAGAGATGGACTTTAGCCCAAATTTCTCCTGTTCTGAAAGAGAAGATAAAGGCTGTGACTTGGTTTTGATCTTGGATGTATCATGTACTAAAGCCTTTCAAGAGTGTAGGGTATGGATAGCAGGTGAATTTAAGAAAAAACTAGCTAAGGTCATCTTTATTACTACAATTACAGTGAAAAATGGGAGGTGGCGTTTTCCTGCCTTTGTCTCAAAGTCTTCAGAGAAAACAACTTGTAATTGAGTTATCTTTATATCCCATGAATTTCAGCTGAATACAGGACTGCAAGAAAACAGCCAGGATTTCTGCCCTTGCCTTTGTATGCCACAATAAATTACTTTTTCCCTCTGATGCTCATAGACCTTTTTTTTAATGTACCTTGCTTGTTTCTTTGTGAGCAAAGAGCAAGCACATTTTCGATCTTAATGGCCTTTATTTCAAATGAGAGAACACTGATAAGAGGAAGAATAAAAGTCTGTGCAAGAGAGAAGAGCGGTTAAATGTTACTGTGAGACACTGCAGAGAAAAGGGCATCTAAGCACTGCATCCTTTTCCAAATCACTTTTAAGAGGCAATAGGCAGGAATGTTCAGCCAGGTGTCACAGACTGGGTGCACCAAAAATTCCCGCACTGTTCTGTCGAACATTGGTGATTCCCACTGGGTGTTCATTTGCAGGAGCCAGCAGAAAGCTCTCCTTGCTCCCTCCTGCTCACCTGGGCAGGTCCGGCACGGCAGCTGAGCATGGGAGTGCCAGGGACTGTGCCTCGAGGGCCACGACCTGGCTGACACTTCTCAGCCCTCAGTTTGGGCTTGGTCCAGCCTTCTGTTCTCTTTGAATCTCTCCTTTGGCTTCCTGTATCAGCATCTCCCTGCTCCTCTCCTGGATGATTTTACACTTCTGTTGTCACAAGAGAGTCCAGAGGAGGATCCTTTGAGCTGGGAAGTTGAAGGCAACTAATTCAAGCTAAAGCTTTGCCATTTTGTTTGTTTGCAAGTGGTTACAGCTTGTCCCTCACAGCTCAATAAACCTCAAGAATGCTAGTTGGCAGGTTTGGGGAATTAGAAAGCTTTTATTTGTGCTGTGACAGGTGGCCATCGCACAGAAGTGTGAGAAGAAACCATCCAAAAGTAGTTACTGCTTGCTAACAGACTGACAAAAGGTTTCAAGGGAAGCAGGAAAATGTGGTGGCAGAGGAGACGAGCCAAGCCAGGATGCTCTGTCAGTAGGAGAGAAAGGAGAGCCACCAACCCGTTCCTGGAGTTAGCAGAGCCGTGTATTTTAGTGATGTTGTTTTCCTTCCTTCCCCATCCTACTTGCAGTCACTATTTACTGTGACTGTGCTATAAATAACGCCGGGGAGTGAAAGCTGATTTCAGTCCAAGGTACACATCCAGGAAAGCTCATAGAATTCAGATGCGTTTCTTGAGCTGAATGATCTCCCCACCAAAGGGCAAACATGGAGAGGTGATTCTCAGAGAATAAATACAGAGTTATGAATAGATTAACCTTTCTTCTGGTTTCACTGGCAATGTATGGGTCGGGTATGATCGTGGGTATAATAGCGGTCACCTCCCTGTCCTGCTCTACAAAGGGCAATGTCTCCTTCCCACTGGACAAAGGAAGCCAGGGGTTTTCTAGAAGGTCTTTCTCAATGTTTTCTAGAAGGGGGAAATACCCTCACCCATGAACCTGAGGGGGCTTATGGAGACACAGAATACAGCTTCAGTCATCTGACGTAACTCCACCTTAAAATACCATCTTTAAACAACCCCAGAAAAGCCTCTTCTGGTGGCTGGTACATGAGAACTGTGCACATCAAAGCACACAGGAAAGCCTGCTCACTGCAGCTTCTACAGAAATATATCCAAGGCAGAGGTCTGAATATTTTTGGAGGCCTTTTTTGCTGCTGTGTTCTGCATGGCTCTCTTTCAGTGAGTGCCTGGTGCGAGTGTCTGCATGAGTCACAAACTCATTTTAGAAATCAGAAGCCTTAGAGGATCTGTACGTATTTGCTGGACACAGTTTGTCTAAGCTTAGGGAAAAGAGTGTGATCATTTTGGCCTGATGTCTTGAGGTTTATTTTAGAGGATATATCATTGACCCAGGAAGAATGCAAATTAGAGTTAACTTCTCTAGGTCTGAAACTTCGGGGCTCAAGGATTGGTTTGTTCTGAAAGAGCCACAGATTTAGGAAGGGTCTTGCACTCACCTGCAGATCCAGCTCCTCTTTTTCTTTTTCCATGGGATTAGTCATGTCTTGAAGGTAATTTCAAGAGATATCAGGTCATACACACACATACACACATATATGTGTAAAGAATCAGCAGCCCTGTGCATTTTGCACATCCGTAACTGCTCAGAACAGGGAAACTGCTGGTGTCAGGTTGAGCCAGTGCCTGCTCACCTGTGCAGAATTCAGTTTCAGGTTACTTATAGGGATTGGATATTTGTAACTTTAATCTTGTGGGTTTTTTACAATGCCTTGTTTTTAACGTGTTTCCATTAATAAAGCATTTTTAATGAAGTCCATTCTGAACACCTAGTTTCAAAAATCAGTGGAAAATACTGGGAGAGAGAATAATTTTGGTACTGGAATATATCTGCAGACCCCACTAAACATCCAGTCTCAGAAATGCACTGTTGTCTAAGCTGATATTTTAAGGTGTATCACAGAAAAAACTTCCCTGTGATGTGGCATGGGTGCTCAGAGCAGTGAGATGGATATAATGGTATCCCATTATAACAGATCAGCTATTCCCTCTATGGACCATTTCTTAAGGTTTTCCAGACACAGAACAGAACTGTGCTTGCCCCTTTTCCTAATTTTTGACTTAGATGCTTTTACTGGGTATGGCTGACCCAGTGGGAAGGACATCAAAGATGTTTCTGTGGGGCACAGGCAGTCACTATTAGGACTTCACTCCAGGAGAAACACTGTGAACAACCAGAAGCAGCAGAAGTTCCCAGTGAGAGGGAGAGGAAGGAAAATAGCACTGATGCAGGAACGGGAAGTAATGGCACTGAAGAGAGGAGAGCACATGGCCAAGCAGCAAGGAGTGGAAAGCAATGCTCCTGATTTGTTCTGATTTCTGCTGTTCTTTTTCCTCTTCAGCTGTCTGCCTGCAGAGAGGAACAGAATGTGCCACAGCGAGTGATGAAAGGAGGAATGCGTCTCCTTCAGGAGTAAGTAAATTCAAAAGGAGCTCTGCTCTTTGCATTGCTAATCTTGATGGTATATACAGCCCTTGAATACACAATCCATTTTATTAAACCTGTGGAATACATGCAAATTGCTTTTTTAATGTGGTCAGATTTCTCAGAGCATCTTCTTGATTTATTCAGTCAATTTTCAACAATCTGTCTAAATGTATTTCTTAAATAACCATTTAACAAGTTATTTTCCCTTTCTTACCAGCTCTTAGGTGGGTGGCCTGAATTTGCTAATGAAGTTGCCAGAGGACGATTACAAAAATAACTTTCCAGTTAATGCAAGAGTTCTGTGTTGGTTACTTGTGTTAGTGCTCAGTGACAGCCTGGATTGACTTTGCTTGAGCATACATTAAACTGCTCACTCTTCCTGAGTATTAAGAAGTTAAAACAAAGTCTTTCAAAAAAGCTGTAAAAGGTTTATGCCTTCTGAAGAGACATGAGCTGCATTACAGCCAGTTGATGGTGAGCAACTGCTTTTCTTTGCATCACTTGTTTTTCTTGGGCTTTGCTTTCCTCTCTGGTTGTTGGTTTATAGCAGTGCCATGAGTGAGGGACTCCAGAAGAAACTTCCCAAGATTAAGAATGAGAGAATGACAGCCACAGGGGACATGCAGCAAGCTGCATTTCTGGAGAATGTTTTTTATTCATCAATGTCATTTCATGAAGTTTGAAGATTAAGAAGAAGGACTTGGAGAAGAAAACACTCTCAGTAAGAAAAACTGTACCATTTTTGTAATCCACTTACAAGGTGTTTTCTCACAGGAGAGTTGATCCTAAAACAACTTATTCCTGAAGCCCTCTTTCTCCATAAAAGGTATAATATACATTTTCACTTATTAGCTTCACCTGCAACTCTTTAAAGTACAATTCCTTTATAAACCCCTGTTTTCTGGAGATAAATACCATGGCCCTATAAGCTGTGCATCTTTCCGATGGAAGAGGTGTCCTGTTGTTGCCAGCATCACAATTTCCCATTAGTGGCATATTTGCAGCTTGTAGCTGAACATCAAATAGACTATGTTAAGGCACAAATCCCTATAGAGCAGTTGTTCTGGTCGAGCATTTAAATAATTAACAAAATCCCTATAGAGCAAGGCAGGCCTCTCAGCTCCTTCACCATGAGGGGCTGAATGATTTCTGAATGATTTATTGTCATTAAAGGGAATGTTCAGTCTAGTCTCTGGAGATCATATGCATGAAATAAACTTAAATGGCTTTGTAAAGAAATAAATACATTTGTATCACCCTTACTTTATATAGATATGTTTTATGGTTTATTAGTTATATTTTTACCACAAGTACTTGGGATTCTTCTGCAGTGCATACACTTTTTGTAAAATATTTTTAAAAAATATGGAATCTTACCAACCCGTTTAAAAGAAATTGGTTTTATTTGTTTTTGTATATTTCTAAATATAATTCCCCACCATGAGCTGCAATGGCACAGAACATTTCAACTCCTTGTGCCCTTTTTCTTCCCTTTCTTCTGGATTTTTGGAGAGAAAGGTTAGAACTCTTATTCCTAGCCCACAATAAATACAATCTCTTAATGCAATCTTAGCTGTTCTTTGCTGCTGCTTTGCTATAATGCAGGCTAGACCTTGTTTACTAACCTCGGGGTTAGTGCTGGTTAATACAATGTAAGTACTTGGACAAAATGTAAAAGACAAAAGGCCCCCACACACACAGAGAAATAATTTTCTTCAGGTCACAAGGCAGATGTAGCAGTAGAGCTGGACCTAGAAATCTGTGGGGCCACATCCTACAATCCAATTGCTTGGCAGCAATATATTGTACAGTTTTCAAGGCTTTTGTTTTGTTTTTTACTGCCACTTCATTCTGTTACCTGCCCCTATGCATAAACAGTCTTTAGTTTTTTCCTCAGCACCCCTTTTTTCCAACAAAAATCCAGGTGGAATGTGCAGCTTTCTATGAAGAAACATAGATTTTGTGTCTAGGCTTCAAGACAGCACTGTATTTTCTCCATATGGCAGGCAGTTGCACGTTAATAAAATAGTTTTCCCAACATAATAAGGGTAATAAAGATAAGTATTCATGTAGCGTGACTTCCTGTGTCTCGAGAGACATCCTTAGTTTTTAAATCCACTGCTCAAATGGACACATGGTGTTTCATACAGGTTGCCACAGTGATCCCACATCAAACCCTGCACGGGCGCTGGCTGCATGCGTGACTCACAGCAGGAAGTTGTAGCGGCACCTGTGAGGGTGATGGGGAGTTTGAAACACCCCAACATAGGTGCAGTGCTGCTCCTGTAGATGGAGATATCAGTGTAGACATCAGTGTTCTGTAGAGAGGTGTCAGTGTTGAGAACAAGTCCCTGACCACTTCATGTTTTCCCCATGTCGTAGTGCAGCAAAATGAAATCCTGACTGTGCTATAAGCTGAGAGCACAGGTCCCTCACACAAACTCCTGGCCCTGCACGGAACAACCCCAAGAATCACACCATGTGCCTGGGAGCATTGTCCAATTTTAAATGATAACAGCCAGGGGTCAATCTATTTTCTTTTTGTCCCCAAATTCAGTTGTTTGCTTTTTTTTTTTTTCCCCCAGAGCACTTGTAGCAGGATAAAATTAATTGGTTTGTCAGTGCAAGCCTAGAATTTATTGTGAAAAAAACAACACAAGCAACAATATTTAATCGTCTACCTTCCTCTGCAGGACTGGAATTAGTTCTGCAGAAACTCTTCCTTGGCATTAAAATGAGACAGGGGAGAACTGGTGTGTACTGGTAGGAATGAGCCCGTAAAAGATTCCAAATTCTAACGTACAGTGAGGCTTTTGAATGTAAAATATAAGTTAATTTGACAGTAAAGGGAGGAGCAGGCTCACCCCAAAGTGCTGTCAGGGCTGAAGAGGTTTCCTGAGGAGACACATAGAATCTTAATGAGGCAGCAGATCCCTTAAATGTTGCCCCATTTGTCCAGTAAGTCACTGATCTGTAACACTCCCTTCAGCTATTTATTGTGGGTGACATAGGGCTTTCAAGATAATCCCTCCTATCTGAGGTTCAATATTTCATCCATTCTAAATGGGATAAGGCTGAGACTTTGTTCACGAGGTCTCAGCTTAGGCAGAATGTAATTCAAAATGCTGAAAATCGCTTAAGCCTGTATTTCTTACCTACAGATTTAAGGAAAGTTTCTTATTTGGTCTCAACCTCTTTTTTTCCTCCTAACATGAAACAAATACAATTTAATTTTAAAAAATTGGAATTATGTATAGAATAGCAAGTTTTTCTTTTCCCGAATGACACTGGTTTGAATCTAAGTCAGGCTGGGCATATAATGTAATGAAAGATGTTCTCCTATATATACATACATTTATGTGAATATTTGGATATACAAACAAACACATCAATAGCCAAACTCTGAAGGTGCCTTTGCTTTCACTTCTCTGCATATTTTCCACAAACTTCCCCTGCCCATGCTTCCCCTGAACGCTGTGTTTTGCACACCTGCCTTGACAAAGATCTGAGCAGCACGATGGTGCTTTTCCTTTTGAATCTGTGCTGTGCAGGAAGTCGTGAAGTGTTACAAGAAATACACCAGAAAGTGAATGCAAACCACATTTCCAAATTGTGCTGACGCTAGAAAATACCCTCCTCTCCAGCTTTAAAATGAAAACATGCATTAGCTTGGGCTGTACAAAATAGGGCACACCTAAGAAAGTATTAGTTTCAATGGTTTTGATATCCAGTTTGAAAAAAAATCCACACCAAACCTCTATTTGCATCTGTATTTTAAAGTATTCCCACTCTGGCACTTTTTTTTATGCTTTGCTTCATACCCATGGGGGACACGTAGGGATTTTATGGAAGCATTATTGAAAATGAAAACATAACTTTGACTGTAAGAATCAAAATACCTTAGCCTTCAAAATTTACACATATTGCTTTGAAATTGCTAACTCAGGGCTACCTGAAGTGCTTGTTTGCTAACTCAGCAAACAGGGAGTTAGTTGTACTTATCACCAGAACAATGCCTACACACAGAGATTTACCCTTCAAAAATCGCAAGAGGGAACGAGAAAAATGAGGAGGGATGTTAGGGCTAATGGAAATGAACAGCTACATTGCAGTTTTATTTCCCAGCCCAAGGGAGGCTGGGGAAACGGGCGTGAAAAAATTGTTGTACACTGACAGCAACTGAATCTGTGCTCCTCCGACGAGTAGCGCTGTTGAGTGGGGAGAGTGCCAGTCACTCTGACCCAAGCAGCCCGTGCTGGGGTCTCCTCAGCTGCCCACTCATCCCCCCACTCCATGGCACCTTTAAATGATCCACATCCAGAGCTTCAGCTTCCTCACCCTAACTAAGGAGGGCTGTTGAGAAGTTGAGCAGTTGGGTTTCTTGGTTTCATTAGATTTGGTCTGGGTTTTTTTTTTTTTTTTTTTTCACTTGAAGAGTCAGCATCAGTGAGATTTGGACTGGGGGTGCTCTTCAGCCTACTTGTCACCAGTACCCCAGAGCCATTAGAGAACAAATGAAACACTCCAAAGATTAAATGTCAGTTTTTGGACTGACTGATGAACTGCTGTGCACTACACCGTGCTGCCAAGCAGATGTGGGGTCTGGAGAACACAGAGCCAGACTCTCCCTCAAGTGCACAATGAAAGGACAAGAGGCAGAGGACCCAAGCTACAATGAGGTCGACCTCACTAGAAATAAGAAACCTCCTCAGGAAGAGGTGAAGCACTGGATGCCCACATCTCCTTCCTGACTATTCTCAGCACTCAGCTGGATGGTGTTGAGCAACCTGTCCTAACCTGGCAGGCAGCCCTCTCTGGAGCAGGGAGCAGGAGATCAGACCCCCACAGCCACCTCCATTTGAATGGTCCCTCAGGACACTCAGGAGAGAACAAAGTTCCTTCATCCTTTGCTGAGTTCACCCTGTGAGTGCTCACCTCCTACAGGCTCAAGATCACAGTAGTCATAACACAAAAATATAATATACCTATTTTTTAAACACCCACAAATCAAGCAGTGATGGTCTGCGTGTTTCTTGTCTGAGAGCTCAGCATCTTCTGGTCTTTCCTTTGTCCCCAAATGGCATGCCAGGAGCTAACGCTGACTTCATCCAGACAGCAGGGTGCTAGGGTTGCTGTGGCAGTGATTTAAAGCTGCAGCTGCTCCCTTCTGCTGCTGTTGATCTGTTCATGCCTTAGATGCACCATTCCCAGCCCTACTTGCTGTTCCACAACAGCTCTTAGTGCTCTTCTGGGAATGGTAGTGCTCTTGGGAATCATAGTGCTCTTGCTGGGTGGGATAATGGGTAACAAGTGCAGCCTCCTGATACAATATCCAGTATTCTTGAAGTTCAGAGGAGATTTGTTTCCATATATTCCTCTTCCTGCATTTGAGTCCTTTTTCCTCCCCACCCATCTGGTTTCTGATCACCTCGGCATCGTCAGGGCTGTTGTGTCCATCCTCTTCCAAAGGCACTGAGGGACAGACAGTGGCACTGCAGTGGTGATGGGAGTGCAGGGGTAACATCATCCAAGCTCACCTTACTGGGCTCTCCCTGTTCTGTGCTGGTGTCAGCCCAGGGTGAAAGCTGAAAATGAAGATGTAGCTGCAGCGTCTTCGGTGTCAATGTGCAAGAGTGATTAAAATCTCCATCCAGTCACAGACCTGCCTGTCCTCAGACTATTACAGTATTACCCATTCCTTATGTTCCCCTAACTTCCTAACAGAATTTCAGTTTTCACATTGAATCCAGATCAAGCAGTCCCATTTTTTGTTAGCTAGTTTCCTCACAGGCAACTGCTTGGACATGTTTATCTTACCTTCCAGTTATAAAATCCAATTTATTCTAGTATTTTAGAGCTTGTTATTAATTTCATTTTAATGCAAGGAAACAAAACAAAGCTTGGAGGAGGCATATATTTTTAGGAAGGACCACATAAGGATTTGCCTGGCTTGGTCAGTACTAAATACAGGCCGAATTTTCTAGTTCTCTGCTCCTTCTATGGCAATATCAAAGTCAGTTATTTTAAATTCCAAGATGTGCTGAAGGTCACAAACACATTGTGTTTTTCCACCATTCTCTATGGCAAGACATATTATAGAAGAAGAAAATTACTTTCTGTGCACCAATTTGTATTCTCCAGGGAGCAGTGCTTGCAACACTGTGCAGACCTTTGGTCCACACTTGAATCAGGATGGGAGAGGGTGTTTTTTCCTCTAGACAGTTAATTAAGAACAGAACACTGTTCTGAGCTTGCATGTTAAACTTGGATGCAGGATGGGTGGCATCAGGCTGCGTCCACCCTTGCCCATCTGGACACACTTGTGCAAAATTAGGGCTACTGGTCACTGCAAAAATCAGATTGCAAAGGACTGATCATGAAGTCAGATCCCACGTGTATGTCTTTTTCTATTTGATCCAAACATTAAAGGCAGGTTCAATGTCTTATTTGTTAGCATGATCTCCTAAGTGTTTGCATGCCAGTTTAGTTCATTATCTAGTAAAGTTAAATTTAACTTGTTAAATTAGATAGTATTATTAGAGTGGTAAAAGTCACTGCCAAACAGCAAGTTTATGTCCATGATTGCTTGCCTGGTTGTGGAAGCCATAGAGCATTAAAAAAAAAACCCCTGCCTCTCACACTCATGCAAATTCCAGAAATTCTGAATCAAAACTGGATATTTACATGTTTCCCCAGCTCAGGTCCCGGAAAAAGTCCTTTATGTGCTAATTGTCTGGAAATACTGAGAATTTACAGCACTTTCTTGAAGTAACAGCCACGGCAGCTCCCCAGTGCCTAATTATTCCTGTTGCTGATTTTCCCTGAATTCACTTAAAAAAAATATTTTTACGTTCTTTTATTACCAGATGCTCTACTGGCTACAAGTACCACCTCAAAGCGAAAATCTACTGAGATGTTTTACTCCTACCAGTGGGAAGAAACAGAAAAAGAAGTTACTACTGCCTGTTCACTGGTGTGCAGGAGTCCTACATACTCTGTGAAGGATTTCTGTCGATAAATTTCTGGCTTTTTGCTGAAGAAGGGGTTAACTCAGGGGGTGACTCAGCCCAGCCCAAGCTGGTTACATCACTCTGTGCCTGGAATATCTCAGGTTTTTGTTTCACAGTGTCTATTCTCATCACCCCATCACCTTTCTGCAGTCTTTTGACCTCTGGATAAGTTATAATTCAGTGGGTCGCAGATAATAAATTATAAATTACCTAGCTGCTTAATTATGAATGAGCGAGCACACGGATCAGATGGAGCCTAACCGTGACAAAGCCTTAGCTCAGAGCTCCAGGCGTGCCCGGAGTGCTGCCAGCACCCTGGCTCGCTCCAGCCTGCAGTTAGCCTGGGGCTGTCCACACTTCCCTGCAATCCCTAGTGAGGATACACCTTCCAGCAGAAATTGCTAACTTTTGGTCGAGAGATAAAGCAGACAAGGAAGGACAAAGTCTGTGTAAAAGCTCATTAGAGAGAATCTGTTTTATGGGCTGAATTGCTCCTGTGCTGGATGTGAAAGGTCGGGGTTTAGTTAGTGCTTGGCGTTAATCCAGCATCATTCCTACCAAATGGGCAAAATTCTGCTCAGTGTTGAGTGTTTCTGGAAGCCCCACAAAAGCAGACGGAGTCTCTAGAAATCTGAAGAAGGCAATGAAAGACATAGACCCCATGCCAGAAACACTACTGTAGGTCTAACATACCCTGAGACTGAGTTCAGAGTACAACTGCGAGGGAAAAGGAGCTGCAGGAAAAATTCAAACCAGTGCTGAGCGTTTCTCTGTGAGAGATCTTTGCTTGGAAAAAAACCCTAGTGATAATTATCATATTCTCATTTTTCCCATATTCATATAAATGGCAAGGAGAATTCCCCTGGAGTATATTATTCAGATTAGCACTTCTCACTGCAAGGGGACACAATGTTAATTCCTTCTCTGTTCTGTCTTTATAATAAATTGCTAAAACACCATCAGACAAAAACAGCTTTGTTTTGGAAAATGATAGCTTTTAGAGCAGTTGTCTCACATAACTTTAATGCCTGTTTTTCAAAATTGCTCCTTATTTAAATGCCACTTATTATGAAGGCTATTTTACAGCTTATTTTTTTTTTTTGTCAGAAATATTTGCTTTATTTTATTCAGGACAAGTGGATGTGCTTAGTGCAGCATAACGAAGAAAAATGTCCTACCTATGTGATGTCATGTATCTCCCTCTACTGAAGGGCCTTCCTGATTCTTGAAAAGACACAACAGTTCCCAAAGAGTCTTCTTTTCTGGGGACAAATGATGCAGAATTAGCTCACGTTTTGTTTGCCAGCAGCCCTAAAGTTCGAATGGCTCTATTTGCAATTAAGGCTTGCCCAGCCTCTCAGACGTCTCGATTAGAGGGATCAGATCACCCATAGCTTGTGGTCCACATGTTTTTCAGTGTGATCATTTTCCCAGCCAACACATCCTTGAATTCCTTATATGAACACTTTTGATCAGGTGCAACAGCTCTGATCCCAGGAATCGGTGCTCCCCTGCTAAACAGAGGGAAGGCACGAACGTTACTGTGCAAACTTCCTGAGAAACCTTTCAAAAAGCTGATAAAGCCAATGCATTGGTGTGGAGGAATTGGCTCCTGCATATCTCTCCACAAGGGTCTCTGAGGGTAAGTTCTGTTAATTAGAATTTGAATTAGAATTGTTCATTAGAATTTTTTTTTTTTTCTTTTGCTCTATCTTTCTTCATAAAGTATTCCCCAAACATTGAGAATGACAACTCAATGGATGTTAATAGATGGTATGGGCCTGTTATTTATGGGCATTATCAGTGTATGGTATTTTAAGCACACTACAGGGTATTACAGATGACTATAAATCACAGTTAGAAGTTGCCTGCTTTATTCTTTCATAGTATGCAGTGATTTGCTACAGTTTATTAAAATATCTATTAAATGTCCTTACTCTTGTAAGCTGCTGTAAATGGGATTAAAATATTAAGTAACTAAAATGCAAAATTAAAGTGATTTGAATATATTCATTCCTATGACATCTTATTATCTTCTGCTCATACTTCTGATAAGATGCTTTTAAGTTCTGTATTTACTCAATTGCAGTTCCTCCCACGTTCTCACCTGAAAACTCAATCAGCTAATGCTTTTTCTATCATACAGATTATTGATGGAAGTATTAAATAATGCCAGGCACTGTGCAATCAAAATTACTTCAATTATAGATATTAAAAGATTTTAATAGAATTTTGATAATCCGGGCCAGCACTTTCCTGGGGGTTACATCAGTTAATCTGTAATTTAGGATACTCTTAGCAGAAAATTTCAACCACGGTGCTGGGGAAGGAGCTGAGGATGGCAAACCCATGCGATCTCACCTTGATCCTCTGACACAGACACCTTGCAAAGCTGCTTTACAGCACCTTCAGGGCCCACATGGCCCTGCAGGAAAAGGCCTGGAGCTGGCAGGGGTTGATGCTTTCCGAGCAGTGGTGATGTCCCCTGGACAGCTCAGCACGTCCCGAGGAAGACAGACAGAGGAGAAGGGCACAGCCACAACCACAAAGGGAAAACTGTCTACAAATCAGCTCATTCCCCTGCCCTCTCGGATGTAACCTCCGCTGAAGTTTGTCCAAAAGATGAATCATGGATTGTGAATGATTTGGAGTAACGTATAATTAATTTACAGCTTATCATTAGTAAGGGTATTTTCACAAGTGCATACGCATATCTATGGCATACGCATACAATTTCTCACTGCCGTTTTTCAAATTACATTTCCTGAACTGAAATGATTGTCTCTGGTTTATTCTGTACCCTTCACACGCCATTTTCTGAGTGGAATTCATGAAATACAAACTGCTCAGCAAAGCACTTAAACAATTTTTTCTCTGCAAACATTTGCTGTTGGAATTTAAACAAAAATCCTTCGGGTTCCACTGTGCTGAGAGACTTAATATCCTGTCATGCTTTTTCTTATATTTAAAAATTAATGACTTTGTGTTTGCAGCCAGTTTTGCATCAGAAAATTCTTGCTTGCAATTAATTCCTTGTAGTCTCTCTCAGCGATGCTCCTTGCCCTGATTCCTGATAATAATCCAATTCTAGACTCCACTGAGCCTTCAAATAATCAAGAATGAGGAGGTTCTTTCATTTTTTAACAAGCTGCTTTATTCATTCCTACTAAGCATTTGTTCCAGTTGCTACCTCCCATCCTCTGATATATATATTTGATATATATATATATAAAGATCTATATGTATACAGACATGCATATATATATATGTGTGTATATATATATATGCTGCTAATTAAACGTTGCAGTATGGGATGACCTTCACAACAAGCTGTTTGAATACTGGGCTTCATTCCACTAGACTGAAATGAATCCAGACCAGGAAAAAGGTACATACTTCACTTTGGGTAGTGTTATTTTGGCAACTTCTTTGGCAAGTCTGTTTCTTGTCTTTGCCCATGCTGGCTTCAAAGTAACAGAAGGAAAGGACATATCAATAAAGCAAGAAAAGGAAAGTAATTTGGTCAAAGTGTGAAGACAACTAGTGTTGGAGAAAAGCAAATTATATATCTTGCCTTGACTGAAGCCTAGTCATGCTGTGTAAATTATAATTTCCCAACTCCCTTAATTTATTTCCAATTTTAGCCCACTGAGCTAGATTTCCCATTGCCTTTTCTGGTGTGGCAGGCTTAAACACTGTTGTTAAAACTCAGGGGTGTCCTGCTTTGCCTTTGCTGCAATAACTACAGGAGATGCAAAGCTGCTGACCCAAATCGGTTTTATAAACATGCTTTGTAGCAGTGGGTAACTGCACTCTAGAAGACCTGCCAGCATGCACCTAATTTCAGTAATGCAAATCACTCATACAAATAGAGTAAATGTTTAACTACTTCCCTTACTAAAGAGGCAGTTAGAGGTTTTGTAGCAGTGCAAGGACCAGGGGGTTGAAAGGCTGCTTGCAAAAAAACTGGCAAGCTTTTTCTCTCATGGCCAGTAACACTGAGGGAGAAACAGAGACTTCTTCATGCAGCATGAGAAAAAGCCGTGTTTTACTGCAGGATTTAAGATGCTAATTGGTAGACAGTAACTTTGACAAGAAAATATGCTGCCTAGAGTCAAAATCACATGCTGAAGGAAAGGCCATAAAGATGTTACTGTGAAAAGCTGAAGAACAGCAGCATGAATACACAGAAGGAATGTATCTGCACCTTCTTTAGCCTAAGCAAACTGCAGGGAATGAAACAAATCCAGCTTCCCAGAATCAAGATCCAGGCCATCCTTGAATGATAAATCAGATTCCCAGATGCAATCTGGTGTAACCCCAGTGCCACCAGTGGTGCCATGAACAAGATGTGTGCATATCAAGATGTACAAGGTCAGCCAGTTAGAAACTCCCTGAGGAACATCCTTCCCATCGAAAATAAACCCAAGCAAAATGTTCTGCAGAGACAGGAGGATTCTGGCAGAATTTCTATGCCTCTGTTTTTACTGACCTGACCTCTCCTTCAGAAACCTGCAAGGTGGGTTGCCTCGGGAGACTGGAATTTCTAAAAACCAAGTCTATGCCCTGTGGACTATGGTCCACTTCCCTGAGTGACCTGCAGGCCATGGTCCTTGTTTTTGGAGGAACAAAACTCTTTGGACAGAGACAGAGCAGTGCAGGAGAGGAGACAGGAGGTCAGGCAGATGTGGATTGGGCAACACTGAGGGGTGGAGGACAAGGCCAGTGCCACTTGTCACACCCGTAACAACTGCAGGTAGTTTCAACATAGTTTTCAGTCTTCCTGTCCAGCCAGTTGGCAACTGATTCTGTCAATATCTTCCTAGGATTTCCTGAGGAAGAATGAGTACCAGGTCACCAAAACATAAATATAAATGTATAGAGTGTAATCAGAACAAATTTTAGGAAAAGTGCTGTGCTTATCCTTTTTGTTCTCCTTCCAAGACCAGAATTTTAAAGGTCTAATTTGGATAGTAAACTTGTAAAGAAATTGGATATGCTGCAAAACTTCTTTCAGAAGGTTAATTTTAAAATAAGTATTTTTAGTCCTTTGAAGATTGGTAGGAACACAAAATAGGAAAGTTAGTCACGTCACCACCATTTTCTAACTCACTACTGCCTTGGCAGTCTTTTAAAAGTTTATTTACAGTTCATAAAGTGATTCAAAACATCTCTGTTACATTCATGAAGATGTTTGTACCTTTCTGACATTTCCTGACAACAAGCTCTTTAAAAGTGATCATGAGCATTGTTCTAAAGTTAAATTATCCTGACCTGCAATAAAATGCCTAAAAAATGGGTGCAGCCTATCTTGGGAAACAGTTAACGTTCCAATCTGCGCTGCTGCCAAGGCTTCAGCATCTTGCGAACACTTGAGGGAGAGAAAGACACTATCAATTGCTGATTTAAAAATCATAGTTATTCAGAACTTGGAAGACTGTGGATCTCTTAAAGGCTGTTGATACCAGCAATAAACTTTGCAGTTGTCTGCCCCCTGATGCTCAAAAATTCAAGGCAAATCTTAGCACCCTCTCCCTTCAAACACTACTTTTTGAAAATAGCTTTCTGAAGGATATCATTTCTGTATGTTTGCTGCCTAGCCTGGCCCAGGAAAGGCAATTCTTTCTTGGGGAGCAGAGACAGACTTCGCTATCAGTGGACTCAGAAAAGCATGGGTAATTTAATTTAACTGGTTTTGGGTTTTTTCCTAACAGTATATATAAAAAGATTGAGAAGTCCAATTAAACATTTCTCTAAATACTGTCATTTTCAGGGAGCATTTGGACTTCACTTTTTATTTGCCTGAGTGATAAAACACTGTCACATGTGCAAAACATAAATATAAAAGCTTGGCCAGTACTTCTTCTGAACAGCAATGGTCAGAGAACCCTTTTGCAAGGTATTTACAAATGCAAGATCTATATGAAAAAAAAAATTGTATGTGATAACTTCTTGATACATTAGAAGAGTTATTTTTTTGTTTAATAAACACAGTCTCTTCCAGAGGAAAACAAATATATCAGTAACTGTCTTTTGCATCGACTATGAATAAACTCTCATCCCTTGTTACTGTCAGGTGCCATATATCCTCTCCTCCTTCATGGGGATTTTTTTTTCCAGGCGTAAGAAATAGCACTTTAGGGACATTCAGTTTTCAAACCCCGGTTCTGATTTACGAGGGGTTGTACGAACCTGATGCTGGAACAGCCGTGAAAGAGCTCACCCACAGAGCCCTTAGTGCCTTGGCTGCTGGAAAGGGAACGGTCAGTAAGAGATGGCCAGAGCCCAGCAGTTCTGCCGATTGCTTCAGAGAGGTGCTTTATCACTAGGAATTCGGGCTAGTTACTTGTCCCTGCAGCTGATGGAGAAACTGCACTCAGGTGTAAACTGGCAGGGAGGAAGATGCAGACCTTGGGTTTGTGGGTGAGTACGAAACAAGCTGCTGGAGAATTAAGGTCCTTGCAGGGTAAAAGCCTCTGGAGAATAGTGCAAGAGCAATTTTTACTACAGCTCTGCCCAAATAACCCTCCCTGATCTTTCCTCTCTCAGGCAGTGCACCAGCAAGCTCATGGTCCTTCTGTGCATGGACTAGTATTGGCTGAGGAGAATGAGAAGGTCAGGCTTGTAGTATATATTTTAGGGGAGCATGCACCTCCAGCTGAATTTGATCTTAGCAGGATAAGACAGTTTAATAGGCTTTTCCTGACTTTAATACACGCTGGAAAATCCAGTTGACCCTGTGGGTGCCACTGAATAGGTTTACTACATCTTGAAGCTAACTTTCTGGAACATTTAAATTTGGAAAAGCTGAGACTGAGACAAATTCATAGCAAGGCTGACTATATTTAATCCCAAAGCCTCAGGAAAATGTCAAAGATGGCATTGCAGTAGGAAATACTATTTTTCTTAAGAACTGTATGTGGCCTAAGCAGACACATTGTTTTCTCCTGGAACACCAGATGCTGTGGAAAATGTCAGTTTAGAAGACAGGCCTTTCAGGTTGCTAATACAGCATTTATACAGATTCAAAAGCCTGTAAAATGGATCATTACACATTGTACAAAAATCCATACCATCTTCTTGGCTTAATATAGTACCGAAAGAAATATTTCCAAGATTCCACTGGAGGAACAGATTGGAGATCATGACAAAGAATGAGCATGTAGTGTAATTTATAGCTTGCCTGAATTAGACTTCTCATGTCTGATCTGCAGTTAAAACTGGATACAGTAGGCTTAAGTTGGCTTCGTCAGCTAATGAAGAACTTATATCAGGAGAGTGGCTGTTCATTTAGCCTGGCTGTGTGCTGCGATCCGGTCTCTGCAGCTGTTTCCTGATCTTGTTGATGTGTTTAAAGAACACACATTTGGTACTACATGCTTCTGGAGGTGGTGTATCTTCACACTTCCTGCGGAGACTTAGCACCATACTTCGCAGAGTAGTAGAAACAAAAGCCTGGAACATAAACAATCAAAATTCTTCTGGGAGAGGGATCTTAATTGAAAGCAAAGTCTCAAAGTTCAGCCCCACAAAGGGGCTCATGGCGAGTTCTGCTGTAACTCAAAATGAAGGTCTGAAGAATGTGTGCAAGACATTGCTCTACCTTAAGCTAGTTTGTCAGGGTAAATATTTATGTACTTTGAAATATAAAGTAGATAAGAGTCATAGTAATAGACAAAACAATCCAACAGGTAACATTTACATTTAAGATTCATGTATGGATGTGGAATTTTATATAGGACACCAAGATACCCCCTACTACCATCAGTAGTAAAATAAGGTATTGGACATTTGACTTGAATGACAGATTAACACCATACATATTTATATAAAACCTGCTTGTTAGTTGAATGCACCCTAAAACAGAATGACCACCTGATTCTCCATTAGAAATACTGTCTTGCTTCTTTAACTAGAGAGGATGGCAGCCTCATGGTGTTTCCACAAGCTGCAAGACTCTGGGAACCCTTGAAGGAAAATTGGGTTCCCAGACAGCCTTGTGCCCTGTGCTGCTGCATCTGAAGGGCTGTGGGTACCTGGAGCAGCCTCCTCCCTCGGGCTGCAAATGCCCCTCTGGCTCTGAGGGCAGTTAATGATCAGGGCCAAGCGTGACAGGGATGCAGGGGACACATGAGTGTGTGGGAAACAACAGCTGCAAGGAGCGAAGGCAAAAAAAAAAGATACAAAGAAGGAAACAGCAAAATCCAGTTTGGAAAGATGTATGAGGACATATGGAAAGGCAGAGATGTAGTATACAACAGGAGGATAGTGCAAATCAAACCAGTGTGGTGGAGAGGCAGATGGGGGACAGAATGCGCACAGAAAGCTTGGAGAGGTATGTGGCTTGGGCAGCAGCTTCTCCCAGCTCAAGTGAAAGTTACAGGGAAGGAGGGAGCACTGGAGTGGCACTGCCTAGGTTTTCACTGAAAGGCATTGCCAACAGTAGATGGGAAAACAATCATGAATTTGCAATAAAGAAAAAAGGCAATTCGGGAGTCATGAGCTGAAATGGCTTAAACTTGTGGGGTTAGTAAAGCTTTAACACCATTGCAGGGGTCTCTTGTATGGAAAGGAAAACTGAGCTCTGCACACAGACTGTGTCTTTGGAGTGGTTGCAGCAGCTCTGAACTGAGTACCTTTCAACACCTGGTAGGAAGAGTTGAAAGGATGACCAGCAGGACAAGGTTTCATTTTTTAGAGGATTTGATTGCTTCTACCTAGCACTAACCTTCAGATTCCCAACATTCAATCAGTATTCAAAACACGGTGGCATCTCTCTTGTTCCTGAAAGCAGTTGTAGAAGTGGTACTTTTAAGCTCTCTAATTGTAAAAATAATTTTCAGTTGCATCAGTACAGGGGGAGGATATGTGTAAAGAAGTTAAAGGGTTCACTAAGATGAGATATTTCACTTAAAAATTTTATCTTTGAAAGAGGCTCTTACAAAACTCTGTTACCATCACATTGCTTAACTTGCCTTATTCTTGACCCATGACACTGAAAGGGGAAGGCTACTTTTCTTATTTTGGGTGTGTGCTGCACCTGGTTTTTTTCTGCATTGTTAAATCCACAGCCTTCAGGACCTCTAGAAACCCTTTCTGGATGCCCAGGCAGAATGGTGACACTTTCAACAATTTTTTTTGTCAACCTGCCTGCAACTCCCTTTAACAGAGCATTCAGAAATTATTTCTACATTTGTGCAGTGAGGACCACGCAGAAAGTTAAGTGCAAAATGTAATGAGCACGAGGGTACAGCGGAGGCAACATTTGTGCCTGCTCTTGCCACACTGCACTTATGTGTGGGAATTATGTCAAAAAAAGATGTAAATCAAAGTGCCTGCCAGATAAAGAAATGATTTGTGCCTGATATATAATGGGAAGAAATGCAGATATGGAAAACTTGTCCACCAGGACTCAGTTTGTTGGAGATCTAGCTGGCAAGGATTCTTCCAATCCAAGGAAATCGAATGGACAAGGCAGACTTAAGATCAATAGATATGACATCAGCAAAACAGTATCATCAGTGCCTGGGATTGCTGGACTGCTCATCATGGAGAAGACTAAACATGGCGTTATAGCAAGGGTGTCAGAAGAAACAAAAAGAAATTCTGTGTAATTTTGGTCCAAAATGGACAGCCATGGATCTTGTTCTCCTACAACTTGAAGATCACCAACAATGCAAACTTAATTTTTCTGACCAACAGATCCTTCTTCTTACCATGGTCATCAAAGCCTTTCTTCCCCATTTTCTGTGAAGAATGCAGGAAACGATTGGTGACTCTTCCATGCTGCTGCTGCTGGGACATGGCATTTCCATGATACAGGACAACATGGAGACATCTGCCAGGGAAACAAGATGTTTCCACGTGAGGTTTTATTTTAAAATCTGTTTTTTTGAGCAAATCTGGGGTTCACAGTCTGTACCTATGAAGGGAATATATATCTTTTGCAAGGCTTTCAAAAAGGTCTGTCTAACTGACAGTGCAGCAGCTATTGCTTCAAAAGCTGGTCTCCAAGGCAGTACCACCCAAAAGCCACAGAAATTCCCTTGGAGTACGGTTGAGATCAGCATTTGCATTCATGTGTTAGACCTAGTCTTCCAACTTTCTGGAAGGCAACGTACTTTTGTGGCCATGGCTCCCTGGGAAAATCAACTTCTGCTAAAATAATGAACTGTCTACCCAAGGGAGGGAGCAAAAGTGCAGGGGACAAAGCTGCCCTGGGAAGTAAATTTGGATTATATCACTTATTTTAAAATATATCAAAGTGATCCCAGTTCTCACCATTTTCAAACCCCCTTTGAATTAGCATTTCCTTAAAAATGCATCCTCATATACAGCCTTATACACTGGCATCACTTTTTTTAAAGTGCTCAAGCGGTTTCTTCCCTACAGGCTGGGGGACTGGAGAGACTGGATTGCATTGGATTGGATTGGAGATGTGGGACTGGAGAGTCTCAGTGACTTGACCACCTTTAGCTACTTAAAGCAGCCTAATCCTACAACTCTGAGGTGAAAAAGAAGCTCTTAATGCCTGCATAATTTCATGTGGTCTTTTTATACAAAGATAAATTGCCTTTTCTGTGGAGCCTTGCCTTTAGATTAATAACAAATGCAAAAGAATCGGTAGAATTGTATTTCTGCAAGAGAAATTGATCCGTTAACATTTAAATTCTTTGCCACGGGCTTTAGTAAATCTTTCAGTTGAAGGTAAGATTAACTTCTTCCCTACGGTTCCAACATCTTGGCTTGCAGTGCTTTTAAAAGATGCATGAAGGATAGATATCTTTGCCTTTCAGCTTTTTGATCAGATCACTTCCATTTGGCCAGATGCTATCATGGCCATAAATTTCAAAGCTAAAAATAGACTTGACTTTTTTTCCCCCTTATCTCTTAATTCTTTCAAATAGGTAATGATCCAGTGCTACCTCGTGACCTTTCAAGTCTAGCTCACTGCATGTTAAGTGAACACACAGATTTGGATAGCAGACGTCTTGTAGCTTAAGGTTTTTAAGAAAGGAGTTAGGTTTTCTGATCTTTTATTTAAAGCAGCAGTTAAGAGCAAGATGATTTTATTCCCTCACTGCAGGATGCACATGTGCCAACTCTGGAGCCTAAAAGCCTGAATCTGGCTTTTCACTTTGAATAATTCTGTCACAAAATCTTTATTTTTTACAAGACCACTTCATAATACGTAATACTAATATTTAAAACATTAGGTCCTGCTTTCACTTGTACTACCTTGCATCTTGAGTAATTGATCAAGGCAAACTGACACCAGATTTGTGTCATCATAGAAAAGAGCAAAGTTCAATTGCCAGCTATTGTCTGCTGTGGCTGCAATATTAATTGCTGCAAAGGGACTTTGTTATCATCTTCCTTATGCCATGATAGGAACTCATTATGACAGGCTTTTCAGAAAGAAATAGCAGAATATTTGCTTAAGTGTTTAAGATGAAATCCAACAGCACAGTGTTGAAACTTGAAAGACCAAGCAGGACACATCAAAAAATCAATAATTCAATCTTTGTGGAGGATGCCCCTCAATGCCAGATTTTCTGCCAGTTTCTTCAGCATGCCCTTGTGGGTTATTTCCCAAAATTTCCTGGCAGCCTTCGACAGCTGGTGTTCCACACACACTGACATGATGCATCTCTACAGAAGGGGCTTTTAGGAAGCTGGGGAATTCGAGACTGTAAATCCATTTTGCTGTTTTATTTTCTGTTTATGTGCAAGAAGGGAAAAATTGGTTCTGGTCAAATCTGAATCTGAAAAGTAGACATTGAGTACGAAAAAATATTGACAACAAACTGAGCACTGGGTAAAACTGGGGTGGGGAGGGACACAGAGGGATTGAGTTTGTGAGAGAAGGTGGCTGTGGCAACCAGGATACTTACAAAGAAACTGCACTGAAAACAGTGCATTGAACTCTGATCTTACTCCTCTAGCAAAGGTTTTGCTGTTTAAAATGTCTCTTTCCTCACTCACACCCACAAACCAAGGAAGAATAAAAAAAACAAACCCAAAAATCTAGTTTCTATCACACAAGATGATTGATGTTTATAGGATACCTCATCAACAAGTGCTGGATTGGAATAAAGAGCTCAAGCAGATAGATTATTTATATGCCATTTCTTTCTTCTATTTTCTGTACCATCCACCTCCTTTGTCTTTAAAATCCCTGTGGGAAGGAACATCTCAGTATTTGTAGTTTGCTACAGCACAGGTGTGTTTCTTGCTTTGTTTTTGATGGTTAATGAATTGACTTTGCGTCTTAAATGGTGAAAGTTATAACTAAGACAAGATATCAAAACAAGAGTGCTTAGAAATTCTATGTCAGTTCACTAATACACACAATTCAGAGAAATCAGTGAAGTCTTTCCAGAACTGGTTTTGTTTAGCTGAATATCAGTTGCTGTGGTAAATGCAGTCCTGCTAAAACTGTTGTGTTCTCCATCTCTCAGCAAAACTTGAAAAGCATCTCTTTCTGAGTGCTTGCTACTCTCAGTGAAGTCATGATGCTTTGTGTATAGTAGAAATCAACTCAAAATAACACCTAAGCAACCCAGAAATGAACAGTCTGGGCAACACCTGTAGGGGGGGATCAGTAACCTTTTCCTTTCAAGTGTGACACAGTCTGGCTTTTTTACCACATCACACAGGAATTCTGTCACAAAACAAAACCGTGAACCTGCATCACAAAACTGTTCTCAGGAGTTTAGAAAATGCCAAATTCATAAGCAAAGCTGAAAAAATAAACAAAGGACTCTATTTCTGTTACCACCCCTGGTGAGACCTGGGACTACATATACCCGTTTGATTTTGTCCATAAAATAAAACTAGCAGCTTCTTCGGTGTGTCGAAAACACAGTCACTACAATGTGTGCACTGGGTGAAAACGATTTGTTCGCACTTGTCCTGGTTGCCTTCCTGGTGTGTCTCCACCTTTCAGCTGTGGGAGAGAACAATGGGACTGCTAGAGTAAGGAAAAATACAGTTCTAAGAGCCACTGCTACCAGGTTGGATGCAGCTCTCTCCCATTTACTGAGGAACGCAGCCAAGCAAACAAACACAGAAACCAAACCAAAAGTGATTGAACTATCACATGCATTATTCAGAACTCCTTGTTCCATATGTCTGTGACATCTTCCCTGAAGGGACATACCTAATACTCAACTTGGCCCAAATGAATTTAGGAGATCCCCAGCCAAAGGAATTTCTTCAGAGGCAGGAATAAATAGTTCATTCTCCCAGCTGTCTCCTTCCCAGCTCACCACTCTCCCAGGGTGCTGTCAAAGATCACTCTTTCTTTGAGAAGTAGTCCCTAGGTAATGTGTAGAGAAAACTGTGCCATGGAAGAATTTCTGCTTGGAGCAATCCTACAACAAACTAAATGAAAAAATGACAACTCCTTCACCCTGGATCTTTGTTTTTTTCCCTTACTCCTCTAAGCAGGCACCCATCCTCACTATCATTTTATCTATTTTTCAGGGGACAGATATCTGTGCTGGGGAGTAACCATCAAACTCTGAATTGTGGCTAAAAGGTATCATCAATAGTATCTCACATATCTCATTTTAAGTCATGGACATGAATTCCAGGAAAGTAAATTAAATTATCTATTTAGAAGAATATCCAGATTCCAAAATCTCCAAAACAGGAACTGCTGGAATCAGTGCTGCTCAAGCAAGCAGACTTTTTAAAATGCAGGCATAAACTACTGGAAACTTCCTCCTGGCCCTGACAGTTTCTCTTAATTACAGATCTCTGTCCCAGGAGCTGCTCTTGCAGAATTAAAAGTCCATGCAGAGAAAACATCTAGTTCAAATCCTGTTAATTTTAATTTGTTTACATCTCCATTTTCAGGCCTCAGTTTCTTGTCCTTGAGCCATGCATTTTGGCCATGTGTTATTTTAAATTTTGCAGTTGAATACAGGGAGAGTTAGTTCTCCTTTATCCAGAGCTCAGCTACCTGGACCTCGTGAGAGGAGGCTGGGAAGAAGTTTACGAGATTTTCCCAAGCCATGATGCCTGTAGGATGTCAGGGCGGAACTTTTGCGCAAGAGGTAACTAAAGCAGATGAAATGTCCTCCTGGAATGGGGATTAACTCACTGCAAAAGGAGGGGGATGGAAAATAAAGGTTAAGATACACAGAGCACTTCTGACTCCTACAAACAATCAGATGAGTGGGTACCACAGAAACACCCCTTGCTCACACTGAAATTTTCTGTCGAAGAGAAAATACTGGTGAAGAGATGCATTTGGCATTGCTGCTACAGGAGAAGGTAACTCTTTTCATCAATTTCTAACACAGAAAGTATGAGCCAGGGCATCCTGCACCTAACACCAGAGAGCTGCAACCAGAAATGCCCCACACCCTGGGTTTCTGGAGTCAAAGCCATTGCTCATCATGCACTGTGCACTCAGGCTGCCACTTTTGGTCTCCAAATTGCTCCAGAAGATGAGTGTAGCATGCTTCCATCAGACTGGGGTGCTTCCAGGATTAACCTTATTATAACAGACCTTGTAGGTCTTACTATTGATAAATAATACTGCTTTGTTGCTGGCACTCTTCAAGCCAGTGGTTACTGGCTAAATGACCCATCCTTACCATGAAAAGAAAAATGGGAGCAAATTTGCATGTGGGGGATTTCAAGGTCCAGTTTTTGGAAGGAGACAAATGCCTCTTAATTCTATTGACTGTCAGGAACACAGAGAATTTTCAGCATTCCTTGTGACCTGACCCTGCATCCAAGTGTTTAAATAGAATTAAGTTACGTTTACAAAACTGCTATTACTGTCAGATGAAATAAGCACTGCTGGCAGTCAAGAGACCTTTCAGAATGATAACAACTCACTTTTTATTTGACATATAGAGAGACTTCTTAAGTAACTCAGTTTTCTGTACTTGATGCTTTTGTTACTCGCTGATGAAAATACGCCCTTTACTGTTCTTGGGAAATGGTTCTAAAAAATGACCTTTTTTTCTACAAACTTCCCTAGTGAAATATTTATAAATTACCATGCATCACAACATTACACAGTAATAGTGAAATAAAATAAATCCCTTCCCTGCCCCAAGCAAAAAAAATGCTAATCAAACCCTAAATGTCATTATCTTCATAGCATGGCCAGTGCAGGAGTTCAGTTTAAAATCATGGAAAAGAGGTCTGGTTACAAAAGCTGTGGTTGTTCCGTGGCTGAACTACACTCAGCTGTGGAATAATTGCAGCACGTCATAACCTCCTGCCCCACCACTCTGTCCTTGAAAGACTTTGGATCATGACCTGATTTAAAAGCCACACCAAGTAGGCAGGCAGGAAGGAGGCTCTGTGCAAACTCTGCGTGGTGCTGTCAAAACAAACGTGACCGATTTGGCAGGGTTTTCTGCCAAAAAACAAAGGTAGGACTTGACTGGGGGCAAAGAGAAGGAAACAGAGAACAAATGACAGTCTGGCACCCGAGCCGGGAAGGGACAGTGCACGGCGTCACCAGGGTAGGACTCTTCAAACCAGTGGTCATTACAGGAGGACGTTTCCCCACAACTCAACCAGGAGGCACCTTGGCATCCTCAAGGATGGAGACACAGAGGCTTTGTTGCTCTGGCAGCTTCCTGTGGTTCCAGCAAGTGCCTCGGAGTGATCTGCATCCACCCATTAACATTTCTACCTTTAATCTTCAGCCATGGGATGTTCAAACAGTGCTCAAAGACAAATATCTGTCACTCAGCAGCCTGCTCATGGATGTGAGGCTGGACCCTGATTTTTGTATATGGAAATCTGTTGCAGATGCTAAACTATATTAATTTATCCTCTTTCCCCTTCTCTTTTTGGGAGCTTGATTTGATGATCCTTGTAGGTTCCTTCCAGCTTGAGGTATTCTAGGATTTCATGATTTCATGACTTATTTTGCTTAACCATTTAGGTGACTTGGACTTCTACCATTGCCACCTGAGGTCTTCCGGAGCTCTGCTGATTCCCTTTGATTTGCCTGCTCCTCCATATGTGACAACAATCTGTGAAACAGGTGAGATTACAGCAGTCAAAGTGAGAGCTGGGGAAGAAAGCAAACTCCACAAAAGCTTTGGGCATAGAGAAAGAAGAATTATTTAGGGACAGCTTCAGCCACCACCTGTTCTGCTGGTAGCTACCATTGACAAAGGGGAGGCTGGAAGCAGTGAGTGAAATGGTTTGTGAAAAACATTTCCACTCTTCCTGAGCCCATGATCAGCTCCAGCAGTGATGGGACATGGAAGCAGAGAGCACAATTTCTCAACAATCTGCACTCTGCAGCACAGCAGCAGGTTAGTGCTGGGAAGGGTTACATTGCCTCTCAATAGGGCTGAGCTCAGTGAAGGAGGAGATGCAAGATCTGAACAGAGAGTTGGGATATTTGATCCTACATTGAGACATTTTCAGCTAAGGGATATGCTTCTGTAAGCCAGGGACAAACATGCCTTCTGGAGGGGTTCTAGGTAGAGCACAAGTGCTGCATATCGCTGCATTTTGAATATCGCAGCTTCATCATGAGGCAAGGGACATCTGGAAAACCCTCCTCTGGTCCGACCTCAAGTAACCTGCCCATGGATTTACAGGACTTGTCATCCAGGAAAACATGACATTGTAAAATAGAAGCAAATCCAAATCTTGCAGATTGTCAAAACAGTCTTCCCAGCACAAGTGATAACAGACTGAAGGAAGAATGTAATACAGGAGGGGGTTGATGCAAGCAAGCAGAGAGCATTGAAAAAGCAGCAAGTACTTTCCTGATAAGCTCTCAGGGAACATCTGTACTGCAGGCAAAAACAACAGAGCTGGCAGCAGTGCATGATGGATGTTATAGAAAATTTAGTTAACACATATCTGTACACAGGCCAGAAGCCAGTGTCGTAGCACTAAAGCTACGGGAATTTTGACAAGGAAAACACAAGCCACAAATGTAAAGATCATAGGTTATTAGAGAGGATTCAGTGGTTTTTTCTTCAGTTCACCTTTGCTGCAGCAGCAAAAATTCAGTGAAAGCCTAGCGGAACAAAAGTAGTAATGAACAAACTCTTTTGTTCCCCTGATGTTTTCTGATCCCATAACTTCCAGCGGGCCAGAATGCGGGGAAGAAGACGGAGCACTTCCACATCTCTCACCTTATCTTCCTCCCCTCAGTCTTTTCTATCTTTTCCTTCCTACCTTTTTGAAAAAGCAGCCTTCCTACCTTTCCAATGCCATTCCTGCCTGCTCGGCCTGCTGCCTGTCAGCAGTGGCAGCAGGAATTACAGTCAGAATGCAATCTGGCATTCTTGCAGTCCCTTGATACCCCTCACGTGGGTGCAAGGTGCATACCTTTCTTGCTCTGCCCCGGGGAAAGCAGTAGGACTTCACTGCACAGGAGACGAATGCCCAGGAGAGATCTGACCCAGGGTGCAAGAAACACATTGGATTCTCCTCGCTGGCAGGAGCAGTGTAAGCTGTCCCACTGGTGAGCTCTGTCTGGATGAGGTTCAAGAAGCGCTTGAAAAACTGTCAGCCTGCCATTGAGGCATTTCCCTGTAGCCAGGCTCCAGCAGACAAGCAGAACCAGCCTGGAAGCACAAGCCATGGCCATAGAGCAGTAGCCAGCACTTATTAGGATCTCAGGAAGAATGAAGTTGGCAGGCTCAGGGAAACATATTGCTAAAAATACACTTGGCAGTTGGCAGGAGGAAGCGAGAAAGAAAGCTGCTTCACTCAGCACTCTTTGGCCACATGTCCTTAAACCAGCAGGAGGCCCCGCAGCAGGCGTGCCCTGACATCATCCTCAGTGGGACCGAGTAGTAAATCTGTATCGGTGAGGGCACACCTCAAATCCTGTGTCCAGTTCTGGGCCTCTCACTACAAGAAAGACATTGAAGTGCTGGAGCATGTCCAGAGAAGGGCAGTGGAGCTGGGGGAGGGGCTGGAGCACAAGCCTGAGGAGCAGCTGAGGGAGCTGGGGGTGTTTAGCCTGGAGAAGAGGAGGCTCTGGGGAGACCTTAGCACTCTCTACAACCACCTGAACGGAGGGTGTAGCCAGGTAGGTGTTGATCTCTTCTTTCAAGTAACAAGTCACAGGAGGAGAGGAAACAGCCTTAAGCTGTGCTAGGGAAAGTTCAGATTGGCTATTGGGACAGATTTATTCACCAAAAGGATTGTAAAGCATTGGAACAGACTATGAAGGGAAGTGGCTGAGTCACCATGCCTGGAAGTGTTGAAAGAAGTCTACGTGGCACTTAGGATATGGTTTAGTGATGGGCTTGGCATTGCTCAGTTAATGTTGGACTCAATGATCTTACAGGTCTTTCCCAATCAACACAATTCAATGGATTTCACCTGTCAGCTATATCCTGGTCAAGGGGTGTGGGGAAGGTATCAGGTAATTAAGGAACAAGCTGCAATTGCATTTTAACTGTCAAAGTTATTTCTCCAAACTTCCTAAAAGGTCTAATTTTGTCATCACAGCCATCAGCTTCATTTTGAAGGCACTGAAGCAGGTCAGTCTTTGGGTTTTATGAGGAAAGTGTAAAAAATCCTCGTCAATAGGAAAGCTAGAAAGGAAGAGAACTCAGGGTAGGAGAGCAGATATGGAGGAGGAGTTGAGGGGGAGGTGAATTTTATTTACTGTCGGGGTGAAATTGTCTCCTAGAAGAGGAAAAGTGTGCAACTCTTGCAGGGCTTCTGCTGCTCCAAGTCTTTGTATGCTGCCTCTTACTGCCTAATGTGTGTCACCCACGCAGTGTGGTAAAACATTTGACCTCCTTTTGACATTCCCTTCTAGGAAATAACATCCAGTGGCAAATGGAGAGTGTTTGTGAGACAGACCAGGGCTCCTTGCAAAGACCTTTAATAAATCATCACACCTTCGTATCAGATTTTTGCATCCTGGATGCTTCCACGGAGGCAGACATCCTATACAGCTTTGGGGAAAATAAGTCACTCCATCCCAGTGGCAATAATGCTTAAGGAAGAACTTTTTCTCCTTTTTAAAGCATCACTTGCAGTGTCTGACCAGCTGATTTCTGACTCTTCAGGGGGTAGGCCTGGTAAAGCAAACCCAGCTTAGTAGTATCATCTTATTTTTCCTGGTTATTTTAAGTCCTCCACCTTGCAGGCCTCCTCCTTGGTCTGGTAAGCAGAGTGGGAAGGTAAGGAAAAACTGCTTCTGGCAGCAGACTGGGAGGAGAGCACGTGCTGTCTCCTGCCTTGCAAAGTAAACAGTGCTTCTGTAAGAGTGTGAGTGTCCACAAGTCACTGCTGATCGTGGTCTCTGTTGGAGTTAAAGACATTCTTCAATTTATGAAAAACAGCAAAGCACCTGGCAATCCTGAATGAGTCCCGCACAGTCTTTTGGGGAAAGGCTATGTAGTTTGTACTCTTCACAAATACAAGTGGCCAGACAAAAATGTGCAGGGACGTAGTCCTCTTCATGTGGCTCAGAGCTTTAAATCTGTCCTCTTGCTTAATCCGAGAGCTGTGATTGCAGCACAACACTTCGCTGGCAGAGCAGAGCTCTGCTAAAAGCAAGCTGCTTCCTATGGGCCGTTCTGTGCAGAGAAAATCTCCTTGGAGAGCTTCTTAAAAGGTTAGTAAAAGAGATCACCTACTAACTTCTGCTTCACAATATAAACCCTTGTTACCGGCTATCCAAATAACTCCTGGGAGGCGATGTTTCACTTCAGCAAAATTTAGGAGCAAACTGTAGCAAACCGACATTCTTACATGAAATTGCATCTGATAAACGAGTTCTTGTATTTGACCAATTCTTGGTCAAAAAATTTATGACTGATCGAAGTCTAGATTTTCTGGCATTGATCCAAAACAAATCCGTGTCTTTGTGTGTCAAGAAGTTTATATAAGGTTGGGATTTGTTTATGGCATCTGGAGAAGCAGCATAATTTAGCCCATTCAGCTATTTCTTTTTGTAAATGTTCCTCATATTTGATGAAATGTTTTCATTGTAGCTATTGTGATGCCACATATGTGAAAACTCGGTAAACTGCCTGGAATACTGGAATCAGATGAGAAAACCTCAGGACTTCAAATGATGCTTTTTATCTCTTCTGTAAGGTACTGTAGACATCTCCTGTCCCATATACTCCTTGCTGCTTTTCATCATGGGTTGTCAGTTTCATATGGTAAAAATGTGTAAAATCCCAGCAGTATATTAATTCCATTTTTTTCAGTGATGCCTTGGGTGGCTACCTAGAAACAGAGACTAGACAAGAGTAAGGGAATAAAGGTGGATATTTATTTGAAAGGCCTTCAAAGGCACACCCTGGGGAGCCAGAAGCTACTTCCAAAATGGACCCCAAGATGGACGACAAGTCACGAGTTCTTCACACTGTCATAGGTTTGGTCCATTTGCATATCAGCATAAATTCACCAATTAAAACTTTAGCTAATGATGTAATTTCTTCAATTTCTCCACCTCTCTTGAGGCCCTAGTTTACACCTTTGGGCCTAGGACAGCCTAAATGTCCTTGAACAACAAGCTCACAGAAGCTTTGTTGTGTCTATCTGGCCTAGGAGAGCAGCTAGCAAGCTACAAGAAACTTCAGAGCTACACACTAAGCGAAACAGAATTTGAAAAATATAAAAGTTAAACCTAAGGCATCATCAGTGTTCAGAAACTCTGAAGAGTCTACTTCAAAATGTCCTGCATTTTGCCCGTGGTAGTTTCAAATCCTCGCTACAGGACGCTGATGTCCCCATTCGGAAATGAGGAGACAGCAACCCTGCAAACAGAAGTGCTGCGGTTCCCTGCCTGTCATTAGTACATGCCAACCCTTCATTAAACTGTCCAGAACCTGCAAGCATAAGACAAATGGACTTGATGGTGCAGAAGAAGCAGAAGCAAAAATAATGATTTTTCATCCTCTGTGTTTCGTGGATTAATTGGACAGACATTCAACTGATTGGGGTAAGAATATGAAAGGACAAGAAAGGCAGCATTTTAAAATATTGTATTCCTATAGATGGAAGTTGAGTGTCTGTGAGCCATTAGGCCTTGTAAAGGTTGAGAGATTGATGTTTCCTGGCATGGGCCGTGAGATAGCCACCTCCAGACACCCTGGGAAAATCAAAAACTATCATGAGGTCCATTAGCTCCAAACTCCAGTCTGTAAGGTCAGGGCTGAGGCACAATGGATACAAGAGCACATGAGACACTTAAATTGGTGTTGCATCTCTTTTGTAGACAAAAATCTTCAGTTTCTGGTGGTATTTCTCTTGCTGAAAGCCATTCTGTATCCCTGAGTGTTCATGAGTTCTAAATGTAAAGATTTGGAGCTGCTGAATTGCAGTGGTGCATTATGTGTTGGGCAGAGAGATCAAGGCATTCCAAGGAAACACACTGACCTCAGAGCTGAGGAGAGAATAAAGGCGAGAGAAACGAAGCAGCAAAACAAGCACATTTATGAACATGATTTTGAAAATGTGAAGCTAAAATAATATTTTGTAAAAAATAATTTATTGCAGACTCTGAATATACTTTTATGAGGTTAAGAAGCAAAGGCAAATCATATATAGGGACTGAGCTTATTTTTAGTCTACAGGAGGAAAAGAATCTAGCAAAGAGGATAGAATCGTGGTGAAAGGATGCCAGATAATAGCGTGAGTGAACATAGAGGAGAAAAAGGATAATTACCATCCTGCAGTGGAAAATGAACCTTTGGGATGACAGGGGTTACTGTGTAGGATGACTCAAAGCCTCTTTATGCTGTTCAAATTCATGAGTGACCAAAACCACAACTCGTTTGAAGTCATCCTATGTTCTCAAAGGAAATCTAAAGTGTTATTTCATTAAGACACCTGGCCAGTTTTTAACTGGCTGAAAGATGACCTGTTTTCCCATGTCTATCTGATAAAACCTATTTTTTCTCATCACCCTTGGTGCTTCTCTTAGACCAACAGTACTACTACTGGTGCTTTAAAACACTTGGGGATGAAAAACCCTGAAATATTCATAGTAAAAAAGTACAAGAACATTGAAAGTCAGGGGGGAAAATTAGTTGTAGCCTAACTCTGTGACAGTTTATGGGAAAAGAAATTCTTTAGGTACAGTTAAACTAGATTTCCCTGAAAATCCCAGATTTATTGCAGGAAGACAGAAACTGTTCAGAAGAATGGTAACGAGTGCACAGTCTATGACTGTGGGATCCCAAGGAGATGCAGAGCTCTTTGGTCCAGCCATGTCCCACCTCTACCCTAGGGCACAACATGGGCATCCACCATCCCACCAAGAGCAGAAAGCTGGGTGAAGGTGCAGGATTTGCAGATCTACGTAGTTTTGCTGTCTCCTGAAAGAATAAAATCCTTTTATTTTATGTTCTGTGTCCAAAGGGCTTTGCACCATCTCATCCTGTATTTCAAAATCAATTTTCTCCTGCTCTGCTTGCAGAAGTAGCAGCTTTAGCAGTGGAAATGTTATAAACAAAGGCTGAGGGAGGAGACTCATGGCTCTAGCTCCCTGCTCAGTTTTTATAACATAGACCTTGCTATTTGAGAAAATGGAAGCTTTTTTCCCAGTGCCTCTGTAAATTTTTTTCTCCTGAATCTCAGTCTACTTACAGACTGGAAGAAGACCCAATTGGGCAAGACAAGCAAATGTAGCACCAATGGTCACAAAAGTACAGCAGATATTCATGACCATCACACAGGTTTCAGAAAGGGAAAGGCTTCCCAGTGCTAGAAATTATCTACCAGAATATTTTTATAAGTTTTGACACTTTTGACAAGCGTGAGACTACCCCTAATAAATTACTTACGAACTCAGACCTATCAGAACTTATGCAGCAGCTGTCTGAGAATCTGAGAAGGGATAGCAAGCTCCTGAACAACTGATTTAATTGAATGCAATTAAGGACTAAGAGCTTTCAGATGCATGCAATCATATTCTCTTGATCTAGAAATTGGTATTAACAACTCTCAGAGAACATTTTCAAATTTGCTATTTGCTGGTGCTCAGTTTTTTTGCGTGTGTGAGATTTGTTCCTAGGATACATCTCATTGTATCTAACCAGCAAATTCTGCTTTATTGTGTTGTTATTTATTAAAATTCTCTCCAGGGAACACAAGCTAGGCCTAGGAAATCCAAAGAGCAAGGGATTCTCTCTGTCCAGTGGAAACTACCTGAAAACTAAAAATACTTGCTCCAAAAATTTCCTGTGAGTATAAAATGCAACCCTTAAAAAACATGTTTGGACTTATTGTGTAAGTATTTTTCACGTGTTAACTACGTTTATTTGCTTTGTCTGACACGTAGTTTGGTTACCAGCTCTATCTCCAAGTTATTTTGGCAAAAGTAGTGCAGCACCCTTACAGAAAGCATAGTTTGAACCATATTATGAATTAAAATGTTAGAAGACCTAACAAGTTATTATTTCTTATCAAATAACAAAATAGAAACAAGTATCAGATATTTACTATAGAGGAAAATTATTATTTCAGAGCTTATTCTATAGAAGTATTAAGAGAATTAGACCTGTTTGGTAAAATAATAAACTGAATTACTTTTCCCACCCATAAAATTGGTATTTCTTTTTTTGGGTGATGAAGAATCTACCTTGTGTTTGACATATTACCCTTTACAATTTCTTTAACCCACATCCCAGAAATAATTAAACTGAAATTAGTCAGTGCAATGCAGAGTAAAATAAAGATAATAGTTTAAGAATCTGAACATCAGTTTTGGCGAAGTCAAGCTGTCAGCACTCATTAACAGCAGGTTGGAATCTGAAAGAACTAGAGAGTCTTTCTAAATTCAAAAAATTAAACACCACCCTTTGGTGGGGTTTTGATGGGGGACTGCGTTTGTCAGCGTCACAAAGAGACAAAGGAGAGCGAACATTGTGCTCCTGGAAACCTTTCATCTCTTGCTTCACTGAAGATGCCAGACAGCTTGAACTCTCCCCACCGGTGGGCGTGCCCAGAATACCATCCAGGCATTCCAAGTTTCCATAGGTATATTGCAAAGGAAAGCTTGGACTCTCTAGGGCGGCGTGGCTCTTATTTCATTCTCAGTGTTGTTGCAGTGTGAAAGGACAAAGGCCTTCCAAGATCCCTAAGAAACGTCCCCTGTGAAGATGGGACCATCCCATGGCTGCCAGTCTGGGCTTCCTTGAAATACTTCAGGAACCTCTGAGGTGACACTGTGGGATGCACACAGGAGACACTACCTATTTTTTTGCAGTCCCTGCACTGTTTAAATGACTTACAGTCCTGTTAGCTCTTGCACTAGTAGAGCTGTTCCTCTGTAGGAACTTTTAGGGAATACTGTAAATCCTTCAGCAATTTTATGGTCAAGGCAGTATAATGCAGTTATTTTGGGCTCCAGCTCACAGTGCCATGCGATTACATCAGATTCCGCATTTTCATGAAAAAGAAATGGCAAGTTTCTTGCCCTTACAGAAAGCTTTAAGCTTTAAAATATGAAATTGATGCAATGTCATCTGCCTGAGGGCCTGAAACGAGTTCTGAAGAGACTGATGCAATGTGATATGCTTGAGAGCCTGAAATGTGCTCCAAGGAGTGTGAACTCCTGCATACAACTTCATTTTGTATTTATTCCTGAACCCATGGTCCCAGCAAAGCTAGCGACAACCGTCCCTGCAAAAAGCAATGAAAAGGTAGGAACAGATAATTGTGGCAAGCCCTACCTACTCACTAAATCATCGTGCCCTGCAAATTAAGGTAGGCATTACAGGTTACCCTGCTGCTCTTCTTCTCTTGCAAAAAAAGAAGCCTTTTTTTTTTCCATTGCTACTTGCATTGGTTAAGTACAATCAGGAGCAGAAGGCTCCTGAGAGGAGAGTCATGAAGGGCTCGTTGGCAATACTTATGGGCTCTGAATTATTTTATTCCAGCCACCACATGTTGGGAATGTCATTTAATAAAAGGGTGTAATGAAGAGTAATGTTGAAAGTTCATGAATGTTGCATAGCTTGGTAAACTGTTATTTTTCTGTGTAAAGAGCCCTGGAAGTACACGTGGGGATAAGGGAAAGCTGAATCTGTCAGGAAACTGTGTTGAACAATTAGGCACTTAAGGCTAGCAGCAGAAAAAAAGCCAGGACTCTGCAGAAAAGTAGAATTAATGAAAGCCATTCCTCCCTTTGAGCTATAACATTATCAGCCTGCTTTACTCTTACTTTATAGAATTGGCTCATCTCCATTTTTTAAACTCAATTATGTGATATAACTGAAAACATCATCTGGCCTTTTGGTACTTGTTACTATTTTCATCTGTTAAATCATTTAAGTATTTTTGCAATTAATAAGGGCTTTTAAATGGGTTTTTAAGTGTGTGAGTGTGGGGTGTTCCCTCTTTGGGCAAAGCTGTCGTAACTGCTCAGCTGCTAATCAGCTCACCGTGGTTGGTTTGGATATTTATGATCTGACAGTGTCTTCTCAAGGGACAGAAAATATGCTTATTTCTGATTTACTAGAAGAAACCATGACATTTAACTGACTGAGGTCTCTATCCCACTGTGAACTCAATATAACCTTTGGTATACTACTGGCTTGCAGAGTAAAGCAAACCTTAACAGGGGGTTAAAAGAAAATAGAACTGAAGGAAGGAGTCATAGTAAAGCATCTGGAATACAAATGGAAACAGAACTATAACTATATGTGAATTCATTTTTACTTATCCTTCCTTCTCTCTCAGCAGCCCCATTTATCTGGCCACATTTCTGAGGAAAGAAGCTAAAAGAAAGAGATGTTCAGACTTTTTTTTTTTTTTTTTTTTTTTTTTTAGTAAAAAGGGAAAAAAAATGTAAAAAAACAA
>VZTE01005200.1:259657-279236 GCA_013397775.1 Eulacestoma nigropectus
AAAGTATGTATTGTTTTTTTTTTTTTTTTTTTTTTTTTTAAGTAATAAGGGAAATAAATTGACAAACAACAGAAGCAGAGAGAAGTGGAGAGAGCAGCGGAGGCTACAGCCAGATTTGCTGCTGTGACTTCAGTTAGGTAAGAGGTTACTGTTGGAGCTCTGCAAACCACCTCCCCCTCAGTGTTACTGCCTCTCCAAGATCTGCAGGCGTCGCTGAACATGCAGATTTGAGTTGTGTTCTCTGACTTTAGGGAGTCACTGAATGTGTAACCCTGCCAGCCGCTCCAAAGGCAGCGCTGCTGCAGGGGCAGGAGCACCCACCCAAGGATCTACCCTTGGGGTGCCAGTGAGCCCGATAACCCAGCTCAGCTGCCAGGACAGCACTTCTGACCAGCTACATGGGTGTCACTCCAAACCCACCACATTTTTACTACGGTAATAAAAGCAGAATGTGACGCATAAAAGCTGCAAACAGAATGGGAGTGAAAGTGCATCAGTTTGGAGGAATAGGAAATGAAGGAGAAAAAGTTAAGAGAAAAAAAATTAAATGAGACAGAATCTGGCTCAGATGTATAAACCATCTGTAGTGTGTATCAGTGTAGCAACAAAGATCACAGAAGCACAGAATCACAGAATATGCTGAGTTGGAAGGGACCCATCAGGATCATTGAGTCCAACTCCTGGCCCTGCACAGCTTTGTCCAAACGCTTCTTGAACTCTGTCACGCTTGGGGCTGTGACCACTGCCCTAGGGAGCCTGTTCCAGTGCCCAGCCACCCTCTGGGTGAGGAACCTTTTCCTAATAACCAACCTCAACCTCCCCTGACACAATTTCAGGCCTCAGGTTCTCTCACTGGTCTCAGAGGAGAGATCTACAGCAGTACAAGCTTCAAGGTCACATGGAAGATGAAGAGACTACAAGATGCAGTGGTTTGTTTATAACCAAGACCTTTTCCAGGGGTTCAAAAGGTTCCAGGCTTCCAGAGGAGTTGCTGGCAGTGGTCTGTGCTGCACAGGTTGCTAGTGAGTCTCCATGTGCAGCTCAGGTTTAGAGAGGCTTTCTTTGACCTTTAAAGCTGTAAGAAACACTCCTTTTGCCAGATCAATATTTCCACTCTAAGATGCAGCGCGATTCTGCAAAGCAATCCTGGCTTTTTTCTGCCTGAGTATGGATCTCACAATTTTGTCAATAAACCGTGAAATCCCTCAGTTCACCCCACACAGAGGAGTGTGAGTGGAGGTGCTGGGGTGAGACACTGAGAGATCACTTGAGCACGAAGTCTTCCGGTTGTGATGCTCTCAGAGATACCTGTTTTAGTGGGAAAAACAACTGCTGAGTGTTCTCAAGAGCCAGTTGAAATGTAGGAGGGTGCTTAGCATTGAGCTAGTCCTCAGCACAGTAATCCTATAAATCCAAATAAGTTAAGGAAATAAAGAGCTTTTTTTCACAACTTGAGAGCCCCCTGTGGCTGCAGATTTGGCAGCAGCATCTGACTTCATGTTCCAGAATCTCACAAAAAATCTTTATGGTGGAAAAGCGAGGCACATTAGATCCCTAAGCCTTTAACACGTATTTCTCATCATAAACCCTAGGGGTTTTTGTCCTTTTTTGCAGACTTGTGGATTAGTTTTGAATGTCTTACATAAAGACTCTAGCTTAGTCGTCCATATTATTGTGCCCTCAATGCGTACTTGCTTTTATCTCCTACAGGCAGTATTGGCACCCCACAGGCAGTCAAAGCATTTGACATTGTGGGTTGGCTTTTACACCAAGAGGGAAGGGGTCTTGTGCCAGCCCAGTTCCTTTCCGCTGGAGTTATTCCTTGTTATTCATTAAGAATCAGTACTTTTCAAATTGGCTTCCACAGTTATGAGCCTTTCCAGCACAGCACAGCTTTGGGATGTCATTTGGACTGGGCTGGTGACTCAGACAGGAGTGTGTCTTTGCTAATTCACAGTTTATTCTGTATTTTAAAAAGCTCCACAGAAGGGGCTGTCACTGTCTCTGAGAAGAGACTTCTGAGAAGTGACTACTCACTGTCATTTCATGACTTTCACACACAAGTAAAAAGCGTGTTCTCACCTCTATAAAATAAAGGTAACAAGAGAAAACTTTAGACTGTGCCCAGGGAACCTGTGAAGATGAGCAACCACTATTCTCCCCACTTTTAAAACCCCTTAGCCTGGTACTGAGCCCACCCTGCACTGGAGTGACACCTTTACTGAGCTACTTTTAGTACTGCAGGGATTGACCAGCCCAGACTTTGCTGAAAATGTGGCATACAAGGATAGAAGAACGTCCTGGCTGGGTCCAACTGCTGGCACCATCCTGACCAAATGCTGTGTCTCCAGCAGTGGCAATAGGAGAGACCCTGAGAGGAAAGCACCTGAGCCTGGGCACTTTTTGCAGCACACTCCCTCAGTATTCACAGCTGCTGGATTGGGGGTTGTCCTGGTCTCAGTTAGGATAGAGTTAACTTCTTCTCAGTGACTGGTACAGGGCTGTGTTTTGGATTCAGAAGGAGAATAATGATGATAGCACACTGATGTTTTGGGTTTTGCTAAGTCATGTTTATCTTAAGTCAAGGACTTTTTTTTTCCCCCATGCTCTGCCAAGGAGGAGGTATGGAAAGGAAAAAACCTGTGAGGGAGTCCAGCCAGGATTGGTGACCCAGACTGGCCAAAGGGATATTCCACACCACAAAACACCATGCTCGGTATATAAACTGGGGGAGTTACCCGGAAGAGGGGACAATCTGAGTTCAGGAACGGGATCTGGCATCAGTCAGTGGGTGGTGAGCAATTGTATTGTGCATCACTTTTTTGTTTCTTTTTTCTTCCCCTTTTAAAATCATTATTATTTACTATTTGTGTTATGTTTTACTTTGTTTTCAATTGTTAAACTGTTCTTATCTCAGCCTACAAGTTTTACATTCAAGCTGACACCTTGCTATGTAGAGCAATACATCTTTCATCTCTTTTAAACCCATCTCCTACTAGTTTCAATTAGTGTCCCTCAGCCCCCACATTGCACAACTTGGTGAAAAACAGTTCCCTGTCCAGCTTAGAGTGACTCTGTAAACCTCAGCTACACCCCACTCCTCCCTCTCCTCTCCTCACCAAACAACCCCAGTCTTTTTGGTCTTTCCATGCCAGGCAGTGGCTCCATCCTTTGAAAACCCCATTGCTGTGTCCAGTGTCTCTCTGCCCACGTTGAGGTGCTGGGACCCCATCTGCCAGCAGGCAGAGCACAAGCTGTGGGTTTGCCCTGCTCCTTTGTGAAGGCACCAAGGTGCCATCTGTTCTGTTTCCAGGAACCTTTCTGATGATGTTTTGTTGCTTTTCTGGCTGTTGCTGTGCTCGGAGCCAAGGATTTCAGTGACCTGCCAGTGGTGGCTGAGCGAGCCCTTTTCCAAGGGCTCTAACTGCCTGTTTGGAGCTCAATTTTGTGTGAGAGTGACTTAGATATACTAAATATATTTCTGTCTGCACTGAAGCATATCTGCCACCTTTCTGACCTTCATCATCAGTGCCTTGTTTGACTGCTAATCCCCATAAACTTGGGGATATTCATTCCACCATCCTCTCTGAGTTAAGGACAAAGATGTTGAATAAAGCCTGCCTCATGTCCAGTTTCTGAGAGAACTACTCTTGACCCTTCTCTGCCCTGAAAATGACAGTTTTGCCTTTCCTTTTGCTTCTTATCCCATAATCAGACTTCAAACCACAAAAGTACCTCTCCTTCAATCCCATGGAAACCTAATTTCTTTAATAGCTTTTCATGAGGAGTCTTGTCAAAGGCTTTTTGAAAACCCAGGCATATCAAGTCTACTAACAATCTTTCCTGTAATTCACAAAATCCTCCTTGTCCTTGTAAGTCATCAACACACGAGGTTACCAATGAGAACTAAGCTCACTTGTCATTTGGTTTCAGGATTACAAGCACCTTTAAGTTGCATGCTTTTATTTCTCAATTCCACTGTGCAAGGAATAGTCCAGCTTCCCCTCCCACATGATGCACCTGCAAGCAGAAGGTGAGTGACAGAGCCTCATTTGTCTATTGGCAGCTCAGAGATTTTCTAAAATGAGACATAAAAGAAACAAATATATTCTTTATTTAAATAAAGAAGTGGAACTAATACATGGGGTTTAAGGAGTGATTATTTAGAGTCTAGTCAAAAGAAAAGTCTGGGGTTTCATCTTGATCGAAAGAGAAAGTAACAATGATTTGAGGTCAAACTAAATAGTTTTGAAATCAGATACTATTATTTTGTTAGATCTTAATATACTTTCATGCCATCTTAAATAGTTAACTTTGAGGCTAAACATTATTTTGAAACGAAAAAGTGGAACACTTCATTATAATACATTATATTAAATTAAACTTTTTAAAATTTTAAGGTATTTTCTGTATTGTTGGCTGAAGCTTACCGGCAAAATTCTGGTCTGGATTTACAAATAATTCCAGTTGATCCAAAAGTGCATTATCAGCAAATGAATTTTTCGTATGAAAAATTTCAGCAAGCTTTATACACAGATCTCCCCACCTGTAATCCCAAACCAAATTCTGTGTACTATGGTGTCATGTTTTCTGACCAAATATCGAAGTACAGTGTTGTAATTCATGCACAGAGAAGTCTAGTTTGAAAGTAATTCACACTTCTTCCTCTCCAAACTGTGTAAAGTCAGATTTTCAAACTGCTCCTCTCACACACTCACTGACATAGCGCTCATGTTGTTTCCATGCTACAAAACTGAACTAAGTTTGTGATTTGATGCTCAGAGGGCTGGAGCCCCTCTCCTGTGGAGACAGGCTGAGAGAGCTGGGGCTGTTCAGCCTGGAGAAGAGAAGCTCTGGGGAGACCTTAGAGCACCTTCCAGTACCTAAAGGGTGCTACAAGGGAGCTGGAGAGGTACTTTTCACAGGGGCATGTAGTGACAGGACAAGGGGGAATGGCTTCAAACTGAAAGAGAGTAGGTTTAGATTAGGTATTAGGAGAAATTCTTTTCTGTGAGGTTGGTGAGACACTGGCACAGGTTGCCCAGAGAAGATGTGGATGCCCATCCCTCGAAGTGTTCAAAGCCAGGTTGGATGGAGCTCTGAGTAACCTGGTCTAGTGGAAGATGTCCCTGCCTGTGGCAGGAGGGTTGGATCTGGGTGATCTTTAAGGTCCCTTCAAACCCAAACCACTCTGTCATTCTATGGAATTGCAGTAATTCAATTTTAGGTGTCAATCCTCTTAAAAGCAGAGTTGTTTTGTGCCATAACTTTTTTCCTGTCCTTCAATCTGAAAGGCCCTGCAGTGTCACCTCTGAATATACCTCATATTTTTGAAAAATACCTCTAAATTTTGAAAACTTTTACTTACAACATCTTAGGAATCCAAGTTACAAGAGCTTATCATCGATACTCAAATCAAAAAGTCAATCAGAAAGAGGGATTTGCACAGCGTGTAAGTGTGGTATGAAATCACCATCAACTATGTATGAATCACTCTTTCAGAAGACAAATGCAGGTACTTAGTGATCTAACCACATGCCTAAGCGAAATTTACATGCCAATGATGTACTCTCCAGAATTTAATAATGCATATGCATCATTAATGTGCTACTTAGCAAACCTAGCGAATATCATTTATCAGTCAGGCAGAATTTCTCTTAGCTTCATTTTTTTCCTGTTACCTCGCACTACAATTCAAAATGAACAATCATCTAGCTTTTACTTAATGAAAATTCATTTTAAAATGTTTTTAGTGTTGGTAGGGGAACTCTTGTTTATCACACAGCAATTTGGGGATATATTAAACAGTACAAATATTAACTGGCCTACCTTTTACCAACAGCAATAAGACTAGGGAAAGTGGGGACAAAAAGTTAAGGGTGTAAAAATGTGTAAATAGGGGAAAAAAGACCATTTCAGCGTGGCAAAACTGAAAAGCATTTAGAAGAACCCACTACTGACTGTGCTTATTGGCAGGATTTGAAAATACCACAACAGGGATGCTCCCCCTGCAAACTTCTTTACAGTAGTGTGTAAACTTGGAATTTTCCTAAAGAAGATTACAAAAATCTGCAATATTACTGGTTTGGTTTGAGTTCTTTTTTTTTTTTCAACAAAAGCTCTGGAAGAGGGGAAAGAATGAGAAATCAGGCTAACCAGTAGTCTCCATGTGCCATATAAGGGTGTAAGAAAGTACAATTTGTAATATTGTGTAAATGACCTCAAAATTTTTTCTATTTTTTGATTCTTAAATATCTTTACAAGTCCAGTTCTTGGACACTAAAAAAAAAAATAAATGTTACTGAAAGACACTGTACTTACATTATCAGTCAGGGATGGTGATGGTGTGGCTCCCTCTACTGCAGTACCCTGGATGGTGTTGCTGCTCCCTGCCAGGGTTCCTGGCTCGGCTATGAGAGAACAGAAGCAGTCCTTTTAGATAAAAACAAACCGACCAAAGATTAACCAAAGATTTGGTTCACTCAGAAACAGCTTTCGGATGCTCTGGAGTAAGTCACAAAGACATATCTCGTTTCAGGCAGTAGGGCTGGCAGGAAGACAAAGACACTCCACTTAAAACAGATTCAGGTACAGCTGGAGCTTTGTAGCTCCTTTTAAGGCAGGGAGGTACCTTAAGGAGAGATGGGGTATTCCTCCAGAATCATGTCTTAAGATTCCTTTCCCTCCTGCTTCCATTGATTACTCTTCTCTTTTTTCAACTGCTTTTCTTTTTCTCTCCTATGCCCTGATTCTTGTTGTCTCATTTTGTGTATGTTGGGGTTTTTTTTCTCCACTTATTGTTTTGGGTCTATTCTGTTCTCCCTTTTTGATCTTTTTGTCTCGCCACTTCTTTATATGGCAAAATGCTTGGAAAGGAGTTGTTGTTTTTTCTGTCAATAGCATTGACCATTGCCACAAAATCCTTTAAGCGGAGAAAAATGCACTGGCAGCCCAAAAAGAAACTGGTTCAGCATCCTGATGCTGCATTATTACAGTGCACCAACACCGTAAAAATTAAGCATTGACCACATTCTTCCACCCACACAACCACGAGAGGAAGGATGCTGGGGCAGATCTGTGCTTCTACTCATGCCCCATCTCAGTGTGGTGTGACCTGATGTCACATCCCTGTCCTACACAAAGCTGGGCTGCTCTCAATGAATCAGGTGGAAGCAAGAGACTGAGGACTGTATTTAGAACTGATGTGGGAAATGGTTGAATGGCAACTGGCACTTTTTCAGCAGACCTGCTTGAAACCAAGCAGTAAATTTACACCTGCTTTGCAGGCACCTGGAATGACTGTAGTGCTCGTGCAGGAGGTCACTGCTTGGTCTCTGCAGCAGAGTAACACTGTGGAAGTGCTGGTGCTACTTTGATCTTGGCACCGTCAGTGAACATCTGTGATTTGAGCTCGCGCCTGACCGTGTGGTGGAAATAACTGGCAGCGGAGCTTCCACGTGATCGCCTCCATCTGAAGCAGGTGCAGAAGGTAACAACCACCTTCAGAAGGTAACATCCACCATCAGCTGGTGGATGACTCTGAGTAGTGAGCTCTTGTGCCCTTCCCAACCTGCTCCAGGCAGGTCCATTCGAAGATGTACAGCTGCCCCCTTAGGCTCTCCCTGCCTACAGGTACTTTCCACAGCTCGGTGGAGGGTTAATGGAAACAGACTCCGTCCACTCCTGGAAAGAAGATCCCTTTTAGGGAAAGAGAACTTTCTGAATTTAACACCACGTGTTTGTGTGTACAGACACTAAACAGTACTCATGGGCACACGCAGTAGGTGCGCTCCAGGAGGGTGCAGGACTGTCCTGTTGTGCATTGCCAGCTGCACTGTTGCAAGTCTCAGGGTTTTTTTTTTTTCCATGAAATTCACAACAGATGACACCTTCTGTGAAACCCTGGTTTTAAAATCCCCAGGATTACATGAGAATTTATTTGGAAGGAAGGCAGGTTTTTAACTTTCATTCTTCCAGAGAAATATTTGAAAATTAGACCACTCAGAGCCCTGGATTAAAACATCACCAGGCAAATTTAAAAGTTCATTATATTTTAAAATCTTGTTATTTTTTAATGCCCAGAGTTGGCAATATAACATAAGTCTGCTGTCAGCTCACAGATTTTACTTAAATTAGATACCAAAGGACTTCAGCAGTCCTTACAAAAAAAATATGGTGCCATCTGTTATCAAAGAGTTTCTTCTAAAATTACAAACCTCTGTTGCAAGTGCTGCCCAGCTGTAATTGCCTGCGAGGTAAGCAAGCCATCACCTGAGGGCAGAGAAAAAGACAGTGAACAAAAACTTTACCCAGAAAATTAACAGACTTTACTGCATCTGTTTAGTCCTTTTTCCAACATAAAACACTTCCAACTAGTGAAATGCATTTTCCATTTGCAGGAAAAGAAGACACATAAAAATATATGCGTTAAAAAGTATCAATTCAATGAGCTGGTTTAACTGTGAAGCAGGATTTTCTCTAAGAGACCCTGTGTTAAGATTTAAGGAAGAATGTAGGAGGAGGTAGCAGATGCTCCGAGACAAGTGAAAATTATTTAGGTGTATTTCTATTAATACAAAACCTGCACTGTATTATTACTATGAACACAGGATGTTCAAGACACGTGGTAATAGACAAGTCAAGCAGTGACGTGGGAGTCTTCCGGCTGAAGTTGCCTTCCTGAAACTAGGAAGAAAAGAGAATGTGTCAAACAGAAGACCATTAAATGTGAAACTAAAAAAAAAAACAGTAATGAAAAGGAAGTGTGTAAAAATGAGGCCTTGTTTCCTGGTAACCCTGTGGAAAAGTCAAATTTAGTGATAGAAATTATACCTTAAATTATGCATGAATGAATGTCACAAGTAGGAGCTTTAACCTCTGAAGTTCAGGCAGCACTGACAGCAGCAGACTTGCCATTCAACCAGTGCAACCTCCCAGCCACTCTGTCAAATTTGTGAAAAGGAGAAATACAGATATTTGCTGTCTGGCACAGGCACATGAACTCCCATTTCTGATGAAAATCACGGTTCACATGTTACAGAGCCCCACAGACAAGATACTTATCATTCATGGCTGCAGCAGTTCTGTTCACAGACAGATAATTATCCCACTACAACTCAGCAAAAATATCTAAAACCCTGCAATTTATTCAGACCTATAAACTTTGTATATTTTTTGATACCTGTGTTATACATACAATGAACAGAGGTGGTGTCCATCGTTTTTTAACACCCAGCAATGTTCTGCCATAAGGGTTAATTGGAGCTGGTTCTGCAGAGCAATGTAGGAAGTCCATAGGAGCTATGGGGACTATTCCTTGGATAAGGAAAAGTGCCAACAGGGTCATCCACTAATGGGAGGGGGGGGGAAGAGCAGCCTGCATGGGGTCTGGATCACACCAAGGGGCTGTCTGGATCATGTGAAGACTGGCTGCACATCCTTCTCAAGATTTCACATAGTGGGCTACCTGCTCTGTCCTGGCAAAAAGCCTTACATGTGTCTCTTCCAAATTCTCCACAGGGAAACGGACAAGAAAATACTGCAGCGATCCTAAAAATGAAGCTTCAAATAACGTTTTTGCTCAGCACAGACCACCAGGGCTGCAACTGTCAGTGCAGGACTGAAGAGTTCCATGGTAATACAATTGTCGCTGGATCATGACTGGATTGCTGGCTTTAGCAGGCAGTTAAAGGAAGGGGTGGAGAAGGACACCTTTTTGTATTAGCTTATTTTAAATATCAATCAATCTTAGGGTTTTTTAAATTAAAATAGAAACTTGGATGAGAAAGAAAATTTTTAGAGCTGACCTATGGAAAGGATTAGTGTATTTGGCACTGTCTCCAATTTGTCCTTACCTGAAATAAATTCGGTTTTAAGTTCCTGGCCTCTCCAAGGTGTGGATGCCAGCTGCACAAATAGATCTAACAATCTTGTACTGTAGGCAAACTGTCCTCATGTCACTCCTTGCCTCACTGGTTCCCCAGACTGCTTAATTGCCATATCATGAAAGAGCCGCCATCCAGGTACACCTCATGTATTTTTATTTTCTTTTTACGACTACAATAGGAGATTATGAAACTGATTGCAGGTTATAATATTACTTACTATGTACCAAAACAATTATACTAGCAACTGTTTTCAATAATAATTATTAGGGATCCACTAGAAGACCAGTACCAGTTGTACTATTTGATGCTTTGACAATATTTTTCCAAACATTAAAGCAGTATTAAAAAAAAATGAACTGGACTTTGTATTCAAATGTGTGGTATCTGTCTACAGGGTTTGCTGCTGTTTCTGTTCAGTTATGGTGGTCAAAACTTTGTGGAAAGTAGGAGGGGAACGAGGACAGATTGATAACCACCTACAGATCAACACCTTACAGCATAACATTGTCCTCACGCCTGTGAACAGCAGCTTGGTGGAGAATATAATATTAGCACCCCGCACGGCTTCCTTCTCAACAAGAAAGAAAATAAAAACAGCACCAAGTGGAGCTCTTGGCATGGACTGGAGAAGCCTGTGGAGAAAAGGAAGAGTTACAGGAAAAATAAAATAATGGGAAATCTCGTGTCTGTAGCATGTGAAGGGAAACACAGTGTATGCAGCAAAAAAAGGAGATAACCACAGAGAGGGTCATCTCCTTTTTTTATTAATCTCCTGAGCTCATGAGGGGTGGCAAAAATGGTGTGGACAGGAGCAAGTGAGCACTGCCATGCACAGGTAGGAGAACAGATTGGTGCAGAATGTCTTTCCCATCATGGGAATGAGCAAGATGAAAGCCCTGGTAAACGAAAGCCTGGGAATTCCATGGCGAGCTCTCAGCCTCCGCGTTTCTCCTGGTTTATATTCTACCACACACACGAGGGAGGGATCCCTGCTCTACCTTGGGCCAAGCACAACTTGTTTCAAGGACATTAGTGCCACCTCAGAGATCTCAAGCCCTGCCTCCCTGGAAGATGCATGTGACGTGGCTCCCAAGCCCATCTGCTGAAAGATAACGCGACAGTGAAAACCAAGCTGCATTAAAATAGCAGGGTTACAAAACGGAGGAATCTTACAGGGTGAACTGCCAGGTTAGAGAAATGTGTGTCAAACCAGCTCCAGTGCACCTACAAGCCCACAGGCAGGGAATTGCACAAAAACAAAGTCTTATTAAGCATTTGAAATCATGCTGTGAATCTCTCTGCCCTTCCGCCCTCTGTGCTGCTTTATAAGCACCAGCCTGGCCATCTACGGGGAAAATTCATTTCTAGACTCACTTCAATCAGTGAGCTCTCAGTTGTCACAAACTCAGTGCATGCATGCTTAAAAATAAATTTACATGAATACAAAGCTGCTAACAAAACAGAAACTTCAGGAAAGAGACCTCTGAGAGCATCTGCACAAAGAAGTCTGCAAAAAAGGGCTCAGAGTAGTAGTTCTAATGAGCTATTAATTTCCAGTAGGATGACTGGTTACCATTTCCTCCTAAAAGCATACTCATTCAGCAAAGGCTCATAGTTAAACTTTCTCTCTTGCTAGGAAAACCAGTTTTCAGCTGAGGTTTGAGTCAGAGGATGGATCTAGTGTGGACAGGGCTCACTGGGCACAACGTTCCTCCGGTGTGAAACTCAGAGCATTGTGTGATAGCAGAACAGGCCTCCTCTCCCCACGTCACCTCACCCTTGTCCCAGCCTGCACCTGCATCAGAAAAACAACTTTTGGAAGACATTCTCCAGATTTAGTGCCAAAGTCACTTGGCAATAGAGCAGCTCCACATAAGGAACAAAGTTATAGATTTCAAAAGGAAATAAAGAAGCCTCTTCTTTTTTTCTGCCACGTTTTAATTAATAGGAACCAATCTTCCTTCAGCTCTCCAAGCAGTATCTGGCAGAGATGCAGGACTGGAACATTTAATGTGACCATACCGGTTCTTCATCACCAGGCTGCTTCCCAGTTGCCTCTCTCACCCATCACCAATGGTGACAGGTGACAACTCTGAAGAAAGAGGACATCAGTAATGCAAAATACAAATAATTTCTTTTTGCAACACCAGTTTACTGATTCAGTGCTGGGAAAAAGCTTGGAACTTGCTTAACCCTGCCCATCCAGCTCAAATTTATGTCCCCTGCCTGGACAGCTGCAAATATCTCATGGTACTTAATTAACAGACCACTGTCATGATGTGTCTTTGCAGACCTTTAAATCAAAACTCTTTTGTTTTCCACAAAAGATCATCTGATTTAAACAGGGATTGACTCAGGGAAATTCAATGCCATGTGCTATACAGGTCAGACTGTTTTATTGCAGTTGTTTCTTTCCTCTGGATTTGCAAGTTATTTTTTCTTTGCAAATTGAAATTATCAAACTGTATCAGTGAAAAATCCACAAGTGTTCATGCTATTAATAGAAGCACAATAAAACAGAAGGCAGGAAACAGGATAACTGTGGGTGGCTACTACACTTTCAAATAGCAGGAGCATCTTGAACCCAACAAAATCAGCAGATGAATGTTCCTGTTCTGTGGGAGCAGGATGGAATCATGGAGAAGAGTTTGATCATCTTCAGCCCTGGCCCATTTTTATTTTGATTCCTGCCTTTTTTTTTTCCTTTCTGCTTTTTTTTTTTTTAGGACATTCTCTGATTATGCACAGACCAGAACTATCTGCAGTTCTGGTTGTGAATTAATTTCACAGGTTATGTTTAGACACTTCTTGATTTTTCAACTCCTGTTTCTGGTAGTTCTGCTGCGTGCTATTCCAGCAGCTCTCATCTCACTTCAGATCTGCATCTAAGAGAAGGCACAACATAAGCAAAGCATCCTAAAATGTCATTTATTCAGAAATATTACAGTTCCATCTCTTCTTTTTGCTGCTTTGTCGTATAAGTAAAACAGTAAAAAGGTTTTAGTCATACACTGACATTAAAGGGACCTTAAATAAACATGCAGTTCTTGCTTCATTTCTCACTGCTGTACGAGCTCTTCTAAAACTAGTACAAGGAATCTGCATGTCTGCAGACATGCAAAAAAGCAAGCAGAGAGGAAATTAATCATCTTCTGCTACTAAAATAAAGGTGGTTTTTCAGCCCAATTACAGGACAATGAGCTACTGCATGAACAGTCCCTGATTTACGTGTGCTGGATGCTGACAAGTGGTAAACTTAGCGCTGGGAAAAAATGCCCTTTAATCTCAACTTTAAAAACACCCTACATTTTCCAGGCCTGCACAAAATGAGTGTATTAGAACAAGTGATTTTTACCAGCCTACCAGATCCATTTTTAGGTCACAATTACTTCAGTACTCATAAACATTTTGTCATGGTCGTATTTATCTTAAAACTTAACATTTTCACTGGTTGCCTTATTTGCAGAGTTCATCTCATGCTTAAATTCTCCTTTGGGGCAACTTCTGAGGAAGGACAACATTGCCTTCAGTCCTGTCTATGTCAGCACAATGAAACTATTTCTGTGAATTGCTCCACCTCACAGTCTAAGATTGGCCTGGCTGCCTCTGTCACCAAGGTAAGGCCTGTAAAGCACTTAGGTTACCTCTAACCACCTCACCTCTGTAGAGACAACAGCAGCTCAAGTCAGCCTCAGAGAAAGGACACATATTAGTCAAAGCAAGCAGCAGACTCCTCTTTCTACTCCCCATAAGCTATTTGCATGCCAGAGTTCATTTCATGCCAGAGTTTCACTTTTTTTTTATAGTTACTGGGTGTTTGCAGCAGCCCTATAAAACCAGTTAAATCCCACGGTCTTCGTCCACAGTCATGTCTTGTTCCAAAAATGAATATAAAAGATACTAAAAAAATTTCAGAGAATGTGTTTCTGATGAAGGAGAAAAGCGAAAATTGTTACATTTGTCACAGTGGGACAGCTGAAGAATATTGGGTTGATAAAAACCTAACAGTTTTGTTCAAAATGAGAAAACTCTACCTGTAATAGCTAGGCCTGTGTTATTTTCTCTCACTTTAAGAGCTTTCTGTTAGCTCTGGAAGCAAATTTGTCACTCAGCTCAGCAGAAACATAGAGCGGGGTAGTGCACATATCTGGTGCTTCAAATGCACACCAAAGTGAAATTTCTTAGACTGCTCTTGACATTAACCCTCACAGATACACTCTCTCAGCAAATTTTGTCTGAAGACTTTTCAAAAGTTTGATATCCACATTTTTTTTCCCTTGAGGACCCAGCCCCTGCCTGAGCAATGAACCCTGCAGCTGTGCCTGCCTGCAGCCCTTCCTCCTGGATTGACCCTGGATCTGATCCACCCCCTCGCCTTGTCTGGGGCTGTTGTGGGGATCAGCAGCCTGCTCTGCCCATACAGCTCAGTGTCCGTGTGGAAACCAGGAATGAGTGGTGTCCCTCAGACTGGGACAAATTTGTAGAAGGTATTTAATACCTTCATCAGTCACATAGACAGTGAGCAAGTGCAGCAGCAGCAGATTTGCAGATGACACCAAGCCAAGTGGTGCAGCTGATGTGCCTGAGGGACAGGGTGACATCCAGGGGGACCTGGACAGGCTTGAAGCCCATGAGAGTCACATGAAGTTCAACAAGACCAAGTGCAAGGTCCTGCACGTGGGTGAGGGCAACCCTCAGTACCAGTACAGGCTGGGGGATGAAGGGATTGAGAGCAGCCCTGCCATGAAGAACCTGGGAATACTGGTGGATGAAAAATTGGATATGACCTGTCTGTGTGTGCTCGTAGCCCACAAACCCAGCCTGCATCAGAAGCATGGCCAGCAGGTTGAGAGACGGTTCTTCTCCTCTACTCTGCTCTGCTGAGACCCCACCTGGAGTGCTGCATCCAGCTCTGGGCTCCTCAGCACAAGAAAGAAAGGGACCTGTTGGAGCAAGTCTAAAGGATGAAAATGTTCACAGGGCCAGAGCACCTCTCCTGTTAAAAAGGCTGTGAGAATTGGGGTTGTTCAGCCTGGAGAAGAGAAGGCTCCAGGGAAAACTTATTGTGCTCTTTCAATACTTCAAGGACTTGAAAGATAAAGACTTTTTACCAGGGCCTGCAGCAACAGGACAACAGTTTTAAACTGAAAAGGGTACATTTAGATTGGACACAAGGAAGAATTTTTTTACTACAGAGGTGGTGAGACACTGCAACAGACTGCCCTGAGAAGTTATGGATGATCCATCCCTGGAAGTGAGCAAGGTCGGATGGGGCTTTGAGTGACCTGGTCTAGTGGGAGGTGTCCCTGCCCGTGGGAGGTGTCCCTGCCCATGGCAGGGGGTTGGCAGTGGGTGATCTTCAAAGGTGCCGTCCAACCCAGGGTATTCTGTGACTCAGATGCTGGGGGTCTGCACCAGCTGGGTCAGCAAGGGCTCTGCCTGTGCCAGGAGCAGCCTTGCTCCTGCTGCTCCTTAAGCCTCACCAATTTGCTCTTGACTGTACCTGGCAACTTTAAGAGCAAGATCCCTCACCTAAGGAATGACTTTTCCTTTCCGTTAAATGTGTCTTCCAAAGAGTACTGAGAGACAGCAAACAGTACAGAAGATAAACAACCAGGCACTCGGCCTCAAGTGCACTTTGCTTTTCTGTTGTAGTTATTGTTTTAGGTATTATTCTTGATTTACATGATTTCATTTTTTCCAGAAAGACCTCAAAATTGCCTTGTTAGCATTTTCCTTACTCCAGCAACTAACAATATAGAAATGAATTAGTCTAAATTCTGGATTAAAACCTATGTACAGCAGAGGGTCACTCTATAATCTAGAAAAGCTGGGTATAGCCGAAGTTGTTTCAGTTTCAAAAATTTTGGGCTATTATCTTGAAAAAAGACAAATCCTTGCCACTTCCACTGTTTCTAGAACGGAAAATGTTCAGAACCACTTAGGGAGCTAAAGCTTGGTTGAGGGCTGTGTGGGAGTATTTGCGTATGCATTGTCAGGAGGAGAGAGAGGAAAAGAATTATGATAAATACAGCATTTTTTGGTGTTCAGATGAGTTTGGCGTAAAGTCTGCACTACAGCAACTTAATAACTCCCAATGGCTTTCTCTTCAAAAATAGGAAATTTAACAAAAGGAGGAGGACAGACTTGTTTGTACCGTTTTCAGTAATAACACCTTCTGTAGCCTCCTATCAAACAACTTCAGACTTTCATGTTTTAATTATTCTATAACCTACCCTCTTGAGATCGGTAGAAAAATGAGTAGAATGATGTATTTTACTAGGGAGAAGACGAAGACCCTGTCCTAAAAACCCCCTCAGCTTGAGTTAGTGTGAATGGCTCCACAAGGCACGTGTGTGGATGGAGAAACTGGCACCGGGAATAAGCAGGCTGGAGAGAGAGGACATGTGTGCCAAGCAGTAGCATCTGAGTGTCTGCCAAGAACTGATAAGCTCCAGAGACTTCACAGTCCTGCTGAACCCACAAAAACTGATAAACTGAGCACAGACACTCTGCCAAATCTGCCCAAAGCCACTGGCATCAGCCATGGGTGTTGTACAACCCAGGCTGCATCCATGAAGGCTGCTATATGCAACACTACAAGATTGTCTGTCTATCTAGGCATATGAATATATAAAATACACACACACACACACACACACACACACACACACACACACACACACACATATATTCATGACAAAACGAAATGATCTGGAAGGACTTCCTGAACATCCTGACACATCAATACACACCTCTGCTTTTAAGTAACCAGCTGGGGTTGGTCTCCCAACTCCTGCTCCACCCATCAGTGCAGACGTTTGTGAACTGCATGAGGGAATAAATGAATGCACTGTGTAATGAGTCCCTTGCTATTAATTACAGCATAACAAAAGATTTCTAAAAATGCTGTTGTGATCTGTGTTTCCCCCAGCCTGATCCCAGAGAAAAGGGGATATACCCCTTTTGGGGTAACCCAGTATGGCAAAGTTTAATTTCTATATTTTTGTGGATATCACCTTGGTGAGGGTGTCTGATGTTGGATCCAGACTTTCTGAATTACAGACTTGGGCATGTTTCCAGCGTGGCATTTTTTAAGTGGCTGTCACCACAGATGGAGGCATGCCCAGACACAGACACAGGGACACCCCAGACCTGGAGAACTGGTATCATGGAATGGGACAAATTAAAAAGTTGCCAGGCCCCTCATCCAAGCTTCTGGACCATGTGGTCTGTAAAGTCTAAGGATTACAGTCTCTTCTTGAGACATCCACAGTGTTGCCAAATCAGTAACATGTCCCTCCCTCTTCTAGCGGAGTCACCAGGACTGACTCATGCTCCTCCCAGCCTGAAGAAACCCCAGAGCCACCAAACTCACTCCAACAATAAAATGACTTCTGTGGCACTCATACCACGTTGGCTCAGGAAGCCACCGAATTCAGATGACCCTTCACGTTTTCTTGTCATCTCCATTCCTCATATGAACAGACAACAGTCATCTCTGGGGTGAATCTATCAGGAGTCTGTTCAAAACAGTCTTTATCTTTAAAACTGGGCCTGCTTTCAGCACTCTCCCAAGTTTTTCCCCTTCCTGCTTAAGCCCATCTCCCTGCTTGTACCTGCCAGATGGATCATCACTGTAATTTTCCAGACAAATTTAAATTGTGTTGCCTATTTACAGCAAGCAATTGACAAAAACAAGCCAACCAAACACTTGTGCAGGTACCAGTTCCGGTGAGTGTTTTTGATAGGAACAGCAACACCTGCTGAGGGGGTTATCCTGCAGCATGTTCCTCTTCCAAGCACTTCGCAGGCCACGTGCGTTGGAATCCGCTGCACTCTTCTCGGGAAACTAAATGCCTTTGCTTTTGTACTTCAGTTTGAGGCACGTGTGGCAGGGAACACATCAGATTGTTTCTGAGTGCAATAGATGACAAGTTAAATGGAAGTTATGCTTTGATATTAAAAGGAAATCGTTCTTTCAGAAGGAACATTCAAAATCCTTCGGTATCAGCTGGATTTGCATGACCTCTTGTGGTTAAAGCTCTAACTTGCAGTTCCACGTTTTTGCTGGCGGTGGGAGCGCACCTGTGGCTTTTTCTCCTACAGTTGTGCAGAAGGGAAGGAGAGGCTTTGGCTTGGGATGTTAAACAGCAATGCTAGTGAAAGGAAAAGCTGTGCTAACAGGCATCTGGTGACAGCAAATAATTTTTCTCTGGATTTATGTTGATAAAAAGAAGTTGTTATTTTTGGTCTGTACTCCTGTATCTCAAGCACACCACTCAAGAACCATGAAATGGGATTTTGTTACAGAGTCACAGAACCATAGAACACTCTGAGCTGGAAGGAACCCACAAGGATCATCAAAGCCCAGCTCCCGGCCCTGCACAGGACAGCCCCAAGAATCACACCATGTGCACCATGAGTTATAATGCATCAGAAAATTGCTTTTAAAGGACATAGCCTCACCAATTAATATGAAAAAAAACCCCAAAAACTTAGAGAGAGCAGGGGAAGAGATCTTGTTATTTTAGCTGCCACTTCTTAGCTCTGCTGTGCTTCTGTTGGTGAAACCAGCTGAGAAGTGGGACCGTCCAAGCTTCTCCTCTGGCCACATACCAGCTTCTCCTCTTCCCACCACAGCACTGCAGGGCGGGAAGGAAGATGCCCGATGCCAGTGCCACAACTTCTCCTTCCCTGAGGATGTTTTTGTGAGAAGGCCCCAGCTCATGCCATCACACCATTAACCACAACAAGCACTGTGGCCCCATGGCAGGCAGGGAGCAGGGTTTGGAGGGCGGTTGTTGTTGTTCCAAAATAGGTTCTTTGACCTGGTATGTGAGAGGCCAATCCACACACAGAGTTGAGGTATTTGATTTATTTACAGTTCTGCACAGAAAGGGGTGCTGGGTGGCAAATCCACAATGCCAGCACGATGGCTACCAAAGCTTTTCAATATTTATACATTTTAGTAAACAAAGGCATTAATGTTCATTGGCTACAAGTTACATAGTTCTCTTATTAATTAATATTCTATCTTCTGTTTATTAATGATTCTCTCGCTTCTCCTGCTAACTAGTCCCATACACAGTGTTTCTCTTCTTTTGGGTCCGTGGGTTTCTTGAGTCTGTGAGTTGGTGGCCACCATCTCCCCCTGCCAGAATTACCTTTTACCCAACTGGAGCTGATGCAGCTGTTGCTGAGTTGTCTTTTTAGTTTTGGGGTCCTGCCAAATGTCCTTGTGGCCCATAAATTCTGCATTCTTTATGTCCACTGTCAGCTGCACATCCTTCGCCCCAGGCTTTGTTAACCTCCCTCGCGGTCGGAGATCACCTCGAGCCCTAAACCTTAACAAGGTAACTCTACCTACAAACAATTTGTCTTTCTAACACCTGAACATCACTCAGGGATTGCTTGTTAGCTGCTGTTTCACGGGTTAAACCTCCTTTCCTGCCGATGAGGCTTGAAACCATACGAAGATCAAACATCGAAGAACGCCCTTTCTTACAGAAAATTTTTGGATGTTCCGCGTTTCGCACCACGGCCAATGGGGACGGACGGGCTGGGCCGGGCGAACGCCGTCCCTCAGCGTTTCCCGCCAAGGCTGAGGGGAGGGCGGGCCGGGGCGGGGCCGGGCGCGCGGGTGGCGCGCTCGTGGCGCGGGCTTGGCGCGCAGGGCGGCCCGCGCTTCC
>VZTE01005200.1:279460-304441 GCA_013397775.1 Eulacestoma nigropectus
ACCCTCGGGGCGTCCGTGTCGTCGTCCCCCTGTCTCTCCCCACTTCCCCCCGCTCCCCTCCGTTCCCTGGATGTGATGCCCGGCGGGGCCGGCCTGCAGCGGCCTGTGCTCCCGGCGGGCCTGGGCGGGCGGGACAACGGGACACCTGCGGGGCCGGGGGCGTGCGGTCGGGTTTTCCTGTTTGCGAATAGTGTTGCACTCGTGTTTTAAATTTGCTTTCCGTGCTGTAGCATAGAATGACACAGCGGGTCAGGCTGGAAGGGGCCACAGTGGGACATCTGGCCCAACCTCCCTGCTCGAGCAGGGTCATCCCAGAGCACACATGGCACAGGATTGTTTCAGACAGTTTTGGATCTCTCCAGTGAGGGAGACTCCACCTCTCTGGACAGTCAGTTCCAGCGCACAGTCACATACACAGTCAAGAAGTTCTTCCTTGTGGTGTGGTGGAAGTTCTGTGCATCAGTTTCTGCCCATTGCCTCTTGTCCTAATGCTTGGTACCACCAAGAAAAGCCTGGCTTCATTTTCTTCGTAACCCCCCCATTTGGATATTTATACACATTGATGAAGTCCCCTCTCAGTCGTCTCTTCTCGAGGCTGACCAGGCCCAGCTCCCTCAGCCTTTCCTCATAAGAGAGATGCTCCATTCCCATAATCATCTTTGTTGCCCTCTGCGGGAGCTCCATGTCTCTCTTGTGCTGAGCATCATGATGGCAAGTGTCCCACATGTCAGCAAACTGAGCATTGCTGGTTGTTGGGCCACAGCCTGCAGGAGTATCCCAGCCATCATCTGTGGGAGTGTGGCCGTGGCTGGGGTGAAATGTATGGGAAGGAGGAGAGAGCAAATAAAAGCTGCATCAGATGCTTTGCAGTGCAGGTAGAGTTTTTTATTTATTCATTTTTTGTAGCCTGAGGGTTTTTTAAATCTTACTCTTTTCCTTAGGTGCCTGGTTGAAAATTAGTTTCTACAGGAAAACTTGTCTTAGTTATATACGTTGATAATTCATAATACCTAGTGTGCAATCCTTTAGTTAAGGCTGCTCTCCCCTTCCCTTCAGTGCAGGAAGAGGTTACACACGGCTGTAGGTGGCCCAGCTTGAGGAGAGGGCTTGGACAAGGTGACCTCCAGAGACCCTTTCTCATCTCAGCCAGTCTTCTGTGACTGTGAATTCAGAAAAGGCCATGGAGATGCTCAGGGGCTGGAGCACCTCTCCTGTGTAGACAGTAGGAGAGAGCTGGGTTTGTTCAGCCTGGAGAAGAGAAGGCTCCAGGGAGACCTTACAGCACCTTCCAGTACCTGAAGAGGCCTGCAAGAAATCTGAGCAGTGACTTGTTACAGGGCATGTAGTGACAGGACAAGGGAGAATGGCTTCAAACTGAAGAGAGGAGGTTTAGACTAGATATTAGGAAGAAATTCTTCACTGTGGTGAGGCACTGGCACAGGTCCAGAGAAGCTGTGGATGCTCCATCCCTGGAAGTGTTCCAAGGGCAGGTTGGGTGGGGCTCTCAGCAACCTGGTCTAGCAGAAGGTGTCCCTGCCCATGGCAGGGGTTTGGGACTAGATGATTTTTAGAGTCCCTTTGAACCTAAACCATCCTATGATAAAGCTCTATCTCTGTGGGGATCCGGCAGAACTTGGAGGAGCAAATCAAAAAAGTTTAAGAGACGCGTTGGTGGTGGTATAGAAGAACAGTGTAATCCAGGATGCACCCCTGGGAGCCTTCCGAGACTGTGAGAGGGCAAAATGCTCAGCAGCAGTGTGCAGTTACATTTATGAAGAGGGCTGTTTTAAATGTTTGTGTTCCTTAAATGACACATTTGTTGTCTCTGCAGTGTCTCCTGCGAGTATTCTCCTGGGGACTTGGTGTGGGCCAAGATGGAAGGTTATCCCTGGTGGCCGTGTCTCATATACAACCACCCCACTGAAAGAACAATAGTCAGAGGAAAAGGAAAATCCACTCGTGTCCATGTACAGTTCTTTGATGACAGCCCTACAAGGGGTTGGATCAGTATTAAATACCTGAAGCCATATAAAGGTAAGAGAGAGAAACAAAACTTCTTGAAATGGAAATATGCCACTTATTTTGGAAATACAGGCATGGGATTTAGGATATATTGTTCTCCATAGAGAAAGAGCAGCAAAACCAAGAGTAGAATTGAGCGTGTTTTGTGCTTTGTAAGGGACAAGTTTTTGAGGGTTACAGGTACATTTGTGTTTATACAGTTCTTGAAACATCAAACACCAAGTCCTTTCGTTTATTAGATTAGAACAACTAATTAGGCAAACTGAAAGCTTGCTTATGTTTTAAAGATATTCCCTTTATTTCTCCCATCAGTATAAAAAGTATGTAAAAGATAAATCCAGTATTTCCACTTTTAGCCTTGAAATCTTTAAAATATTAGGAATGTCAAACCCAGTTTTTAAGCTGTTTAGGAACTGCAGTTTGTCCAGAATTAAAAGGCTAGGCCCAGGATATTGGGTAAATAAAATTAATTCTGCTATGGTGTTTCTTTTAAGCAATGTGGCGGTTTTGTAAATAAAATATATAACTTGACAATTGGTGCTGCTGAGGGCAGTGCTTGTAGTTACAGCTGAGTTGGTGTTTGTCATACTGAAGAAGTGACTTGGCTAACTAGTGAAAATCAAATATAATCAAGAATTAACATTTTGCATAATAAATCTCACCTTATTAATAATCATAATCCGTTTTCCCCCTTTTTTCATAATTTTACTGTTGCTGAAAACTAAATCATTGGCTGTAAACTGTCTTGTTAGTCGATCAAATACTTCTTATGTAATACAGTATTTCTGATGCCCTGTAGGACTTGCTTGTGTCACTGAAAAAACCTAAATTTAGACAGTTTCTTCCTTTTTACAAGTTAGAGTTCCCTCTCATGATCGTGTAGCCACATTTTTGTCTCCTCTGTACTTCAGTGTGCTGCACTTCAGCCATGGTTTTAAATTAAAATGGTAATGTTATTGACATAAGTGTTAGCATAATTTATTGCAAGTGAATTGGTCCATGGTTTATATGTGTCTTTCCTGAAAGTATTTTAAGAGCTTGCAGGGTCACTTAGAAGCAAATATAGGTAAGGGGAATAAATCTATTTACTGAAAGAAAATTGCCAAAAAGTAAGAAGTTTAAGCACAGATACACAAGTCTATCCACAGGAAAAGTGTTAAATGCAGAACAGAGTAAAAATATTTAAAATACCTGGTTTGCTTTACAGTTCAAACAAAAATCTTTTTATACAAAGGAAGAGTGCTAGAGTGTTTGGGTAAAAAAATGGAGAAGTTTCTTGGTTTGTGTTATTTTTTGTCCCTGAGTAAATGGAGGCAGCACAGGGCCTGTAACAGGTGAGCATGAAGAAGTGGACGTGCACAGCAGCTGATTGAGTGAATGTATGCAAGTGTTGCACCTTTAAATGTGCAGTATATCAGGAGATTTTCTTCCTGCCATTGTTCAGTTGCATTTAATATTAATGCAAAACATTTTTAGATGGCCTCATTGCATTTGGGAAACTTAAGAGGGAGATCTGGGTTGTTAATGTGTTGCCTTTGTGCTGTAGAAGCAGCTACTTGTAACTCCCTGCTTTGCTACTGCAGACTCTGAGATGGTTGTGGGTAAGAATTTTGTTTGAGTTGTTTCTGGAGTATTTGGCCTTCTCTGAGTCAGCTGCCCTTTGTCTGCCGCTGGCTTAGAGCTGAAGCTTCAGTTGGTAGTGGTGGATGATGGGATGCACAAGAGTGGGAAAAAGGACCTGTCCTTCCTAGAAATCAGTCTGCAGATTGGTTGGCTTTGGGTTTGTGTTGTGTGCCTGTGGTGGTGGGAGGAGCTGTGGTGCTCGGGGGCAGTGCAGGAGGATGAGGGAATGGAGCAGTTATTAATAGCAGGCTTTGTTCACTGCCCTGCAGTGTCCGGCTGAGTGGCCAGCGTGATTGGCCATCAGCTAATCTGGCTAATGGGCTGGTGCTGGCTGCACTTACAGCAGCAGTTTGGAGGCCAGCAGAGCTTTCATCAAGGGGTCTGTGCCATAGGTGGCTTGTGCCTAGAAAGTGAAGTGAACTCTGTGCTTGAACTTGCCTGTCATTGCTAAAACAGCCCCGTGGTCTCAGTCAGGTCTGTCGGCTGCACGGCCGGAGTGAAGCGTTAAATTCAGCACTAAATACAGTCGGCGTGAGGGTGTACAGAGCTCAGCTTAGGAGTGCTCACATGTGCTAATGAGCTACAGAAATAGAAGCAGTTCTTCAAGTGTTCATGTACTAGGCAGGCATTTCATTTGTGAATGTGTGTACTTTCCCCAGGGGTGGTTTATCAGGCCGATGAGTGATAGGTTGCTGTATTTAAGATGTGGTGGGAATGACTGGTAACAGCACAGAATGTTAGTTATCTGAATATGGATGTTAGTTGCCTGAATACATTTAACAGTGAACAATGAACACTGGCTAAATGCTAGACTGGCTTCAGTTCCTAACAAATCTGTGGTTTTTACAGGTTCATCAGATGGGGAGACAATGAAGGGAGGTATGTTTTACAGCACAAAGCCTGAAATTAAAAGAGCCATGGTGCTGGCAGATGATGCCATGAGCAAAGATAAAACCAAGAGGCTTGAACTGGCAGTATGCAATGAACCTTCAGACACAGAGGAGGAAGAGGAAGAAATGGAGGTAAAATGTTTCTTAATGGCTGTCATTTTCAGCAATATAGCTAGAACTTAGAAGCTGTGCCTTGGAACTAAAGATGGAATATCCTGCAGTTCTCTGGTGCAGTAATCACAGCTTATCTCCTCATTAATCATGCGCCCATATGTATCCATATGTCTTTTTTTGTACTGCTTCTGTGTTGTCAGGTCATATGCTGGTATCTCATCTTTTCTAGTTGGAAAGACAAGTCTCTTGGGTGTTCTGTATGGTAAGGACTGACCTCAGAATCTACCTAATTTCTCTGACTCTCTTCACTCATCACTCCCTGGTGACCTACTTTTTCACTCAGAAATGCTTTTTTCTGGTGCATCATTTTATCTTCTCTATCTGCTATTCATAGTCCAAGCTGCCCTAAGTTTGATCTGAAATTTTAGTGTGTCATAATGTATAAATTTCTAGCTTTTTGAGTATTCGTCTAAGGCATTAAATTGACTTTTTTGAGCCTGCCCTCATCTTGTGCAGTAGCACTAAAATAACGGTTCTTGTGCTGTTAACACCAGTCTGTTGGTGGAGCAACTAAAAAGTGATATTTTATTGTATTGTATTCATGTTGTGTTGATTCAGCTATTATTTCAGTAGCACCATATGCCTTGGAATAGATTTCTTCGGAGAGGAACGGTATGAGGAGACTGTCAGTGGGATGGTGGTTTCCCTTAGCTCCTCATCTACTCAGTCTCCAGTGTGACAGTGCGCTGAGGGACAGGTGCCACTCCAAGCATTGTGTTATGTGCAGTGGCACTTTGTGCTCACTACAGTCCCTCCGCTGCTGGTTTTCCAGAACTGTCGCTGGAGTTACGAAAGTTTGAGGCTGAAAAGGCAAATAATGGAGTTGCTTTTCTTTCTCCTCCACGTGCCATATTCTTTTTTGTACAGTTTAAAGGTTTTGTTCATCAGCATCACATATGCACAGTAATGAATGAGACTCTAAAGAACACAAATAAGAGTAATTACGCCACTGGCCAGTAGCAGTTAGTTATCCAGAAAAGAACTGAATTCTGTTAAGGTGAATGGAATTGGCTGTGGCTCTGCTGTCTCTTGCTTGAAGTATCATAGCCTACTGCGTTATTGCACATTTTTGCACTTCTTTATGCAGCAGTGTCTTTGTAGCCAGAATTATCTACAGATAAAATAATTTATTTTTCCAGGAGATGAGTGAAAATGCATCGGGCAACAGTGAAGACTGTAATAGTGAGGAGGATGTGAAAAGCAATAAGCGAGTGATGAGCAGGGAAAGAGCTGTAAAAGCCAAGAGAAGGAGAGTGTTGGATTCTGACAGTGACCACGATGGCTCTGATGTGGAGTTCAAGCCTGATGGGAAGGAAGCAGCAAGCAGTGAGGAAGGCAGTAGTGGGGTGGATGAAAATGAGTCTTCTGACACAGAGGCAGAGAGTGTTGCAGAGAGCCCCGTAAAAGTCCCTTCTAAACGAAAGAGAGGAGAGGTGAAAAAGCCTGCTAAAAGGAGTAGCTTGGGAAATGAATGTTCTGAAACACCCAAAAGAGCAGCAACAGTCTCTTCAGAAGCCAAGTCTAAGCTGACATCATTTGCAGCACCTGAAAATTTTGAATCTCAAGCAAATGCCAGCAGTGGAGGCACTGGTGGCTTCTCAGTGTGGGAACACGAAAAGCTTGACTGGCTGCAGGAAGGGAAGAGGAAGGACGCGCACAGGAGGCGTCAGGGTGACCCTGATTACGACCCCTGTACTCTGTACGTGCCTGAGGATTATCTCAACAAGTGCACACCGGGCGTGCGGAGGTGGTGGCAGCTCAAAAGCCAAAACTTTGATGCTGTGATTTGTTACAAGGTTGGAAAGTTCTACGAGTTGTATCACATGGATGCAGTCACTGGTGTGAATGAGTTGGGCCTGATCTTTATGAAGGGCACTTGGGCCCACTCAGGTTTCCCAGAAACTGCGTTTGGCCGGTTCTCTGATGTGCTGGTGCAGAAGGGCTACAAGGTGGCGCGCGTGGAGCAGACGGAAACGCCCGAAATGATGGAAGCGCGCTGCAAGTCAACGGGCCACTCCACCAGGTTTGACAAGGTGGTGCGCCGGGAGATCTGCAGGATCATCACCAAGGGAACCCAGACCTACAGCGTCATGGACTGCGACCCCTCCGAGAACCATAGCAAGTTCCTGCTGTGCGTGAAGGAGAAGGACGACTCGGCCGGGACGCGTGTGTACGGGGTCTGCTTTGTCGACACCTCCATGGGGAAGTTCCACGTCGGCCAGTTCCCAGACGACCGTCACTGCTCCAGGTTTAGGACTTTGGTAGCTCATTACACCCCTGTGCAGGTGCTGTTTGAGAAGGGGAACCTGTCTGTGGACACACAGAAGATACTGAAGGGCTCGCTTGTTTCTTGCATTCAGGAAGGGCTGACCTCAGGTTCCCAGTTCTGGAATGCATCTAAAACACTAAAAGTCCTTCTTGAGGAAGGGTATTTCAAGGAGAAGCAGAATTCTGAAAATGGATGTTCTCTGCCCTCTGTAATCAAAGCTCTGACTTCAGAGAGTGACTCCCTGGGATTAACTCCTGGTGAAAACAGTGAATTAGCTTTGTCAGCTCTTGGGGGATGTGTCTTCTATCTCAAAAAATGTCTGATTGATCAGGAGCTGTTATCACAGGCAAACTTTGAAGAATACGTCCCTGTGGATATTGCTACTGCAAAAACCACGAGTTCAAGTAGTTTGTTTGCCAGAACTGGCCAGCGGATGGTGCTGGATGGAGTCACCCTGATGAACTTGGAAGTCCTGCAGAATGGAACCAATGGAAGCACAGAAGGTACTTTGTTGGAAAGGATTGATTCTTGTTGTACACCATTCGGGAAGCGACTCCTGAAGCAGTGGCTCTGCTCTCCGCTTTGTAATCCTAAATCCATCAATGATCGTTTGGACGCTGTCGAGGACCTCCTGGCAGTGCCAGATAAAATGTCTGAAGTCAGTGAGCACCTCAAGAAACTGCCTGACCTTGAAAGGTTGCTCAGCAAAATTCACAGCATCGGGTCACCACTCAAAAGTCAGAACCATCCTGACAGCAGGGCCATCTTCTATGAAGAACTCAAATACAGCAAAAAAAAAATCGCTGACTTTCTGTCTGCCCTGGAGGGATTTAAAGTAATGAATGAAATTGTCGATGTCATGGAGGAGGTTGCCAGTGACTTCAAATCCAAAGTCCTGAAGCAGCTGGTCACCCGCAAAGCCAGAAATCCCGACGGCCGCTTCCCAGACCTGAGTGCAGAGCTCACGAGGTGGGACACTGCCTTTGATCACAACCAGGCTCGGAAGACAGGAGTGATTACCCCAAAGGCAGGTTTTGACCCCGATTATGATGAAGCACTACAGGATATCAAAGCTGTCGAGGAAGATCTTCGGAAGTACCTGGATAAGCAACGCAAGCTGCTTGGGTTCAAATCCGTGCAGTACTGGGGGACAGGCAAGAACCGGTACCAGATGGAAATCCCAGAAAGTGCCGTATCTCGTAATCTGCCTGAGGAATACGAGCTGAGGTCGAGCAGGAAGGGGTACAAGCGCTACTGGACCAAGGAGATCGAGAAGATGCTGGCGGCGATGGTGAACGCCGAGGAGCGCCGCGACGCCGCCCTCAAGGACTGCATGAGGCGCCTCTTCTACAACTTCGACAAGAACAGCAAGGACTGGCAGACAGCTGTGGAGTGCGTTGCTGTGCTGGGTAAGAGCTTTGCCTCGTGGCATACGGTAAAACTTCCCCTGTGGTGATGAAATCTGATCTGGGTAAGCTTGTTGCCAGCTCTTAACTTGTAGTTTGAAAACCCTTGATTGTGGTAACGGCTTTGATAATTAACAGTGATTCCCTGTTTCCTTCCTGTCGCTAAATGGCAGGACAGTTGCTGGGCCTTGATGTTTGCAAGCTCTTTCTTCATTCCTATGTGTATGGTTGTAGATGTGCAGCTGAGTATTTCTCCCAGTTCAGAGTAGCCTGGTGGGCCTCACTGCTTCCAGAGTCTTGTGTGTGGATTAGTGGCTTCCTATTAAATGGAGGTATAAAAATCTAACCTGCTGGTAAGCTTCTTTCCATCTGAGCAGGCTGCTCTCTCAGCAGCCCTTAAGAATAAAAAAATGCTCAGTGTCAAGCCTTGGAGAAAGTAGTCTAGTAGAAGACTTACTTCCTTAAATTTCTGGGATAGAAAAGTCTCCTGTATTCCCTTCTCAAGGCGGGCATGCTTCTGTCCTGTGGATTTTCTGCTAAGATGAGGCACTCTGGGATGTCTTTGTTCCAGGGAAAAATGAAAGCACTCTCTGAATGCCACTAGAGCAGAAAAGGGAGGACAGGCAGGCAGGGAGTGTTGGCTGGGAATGGATTTGCTGGGAGAGCTGGGAAGCAGTCACATCAACTACACCACAGCCCAGGGCAAGTGCTGAATTGGTTCCCAGCAGAGAGGAATTCAGTGTCCAGGCTCAGCTGTAATGTGTGTACATAAAGCCTCTAAAATCATAGAACAGTCTCATTGTAGGTGATCAGCTTTTAGAACCTCAGGGCTTAGCTAACTGAGGGGATTTGTGCTGCTGTTTCCTGCTGGACCAACAGAGTTTTAATATTTATACAGTTTTCCTCTGGCAACATTCAAGCAGAATTATGATTCTTCACAGAGTAATTCACTGTCACAGAAGGTGATTTCCACCTTACTTGTTCTAAATGAAAAAACAGTGCAAGAAAGTAGTATTTTATACATGTACTTTTGAAGTGAAATGATACGGATTTTAAAGACTTTTAAACTAAAAAACTAGAGGGGAGGATTTTTATCCTGACATCCATAGAAATCGGGAAGGAATGAGGAAAGACACTGTAAATACTCCCACCTTTTACTTGTTCTGGAGTCCTTCTTGGGTGTTTCCCTTATGAGGAAAATGGAATGAAATAGAAAATTGTGTCTACAAAATTGCTGTTCGGTGAGTAAATGAATTCCAGTGTATGAAGAAATTTGAAAGTGTGACTGACTGGAATTTCTCCTAATTTTCTAGATGTCTTGATGTCCCTTGCTCACTACAGTCAAGGTGGCGATGGACCCCTGTGCCGACCTGTAGTTCTGCTGCCTGTGGATAATGCACCTCCCTTCCTGGAACTTAGAAATTCCCGCCATCCGTGCATCACAAAAACTTTCTTTGGGGACGATTTTATCCCCAACGACATCGTGATTGGCAGCACGGATGAAGGCAGCAGCAGCGAGGCCTCCTGTGTGTTGGTAACTGGCCCGAACATGGGTGGCAAATCTACGCTCATGAGACAGGTGATTGTCACGTGTTCCAGGGCACCCCTGGGGTTTGGGTAAGGGAATTACAGGGCCTGGCTGTCATCGGTGTCACAGGAGGTCCCAGAAGTGGCCTTCAGGGTGTGCAGCAATTGCACAGGCTGGTAGAAAACGCCCATGTTCAGATAGATTTTCTACTTTAGGGAGGTATAAGTTTTATATCTCCTAGGAGAGGTGGTTGGGAAAAAGTGATAAGAGTACCTTTTATCTTTTGCAAGTGACTTACCCAGGACTCGGCGTCATCTGGCAAAAGATGCTTCTGCAGGTTGAACAAGATGAGACTAGAGATCAGCAGGGAGGTTGCTCTCTAAACACTGCTTGCTGTGATAATTTGTGTTTTGAAGGCTTTCAGAGTAGCTCGGTCGTGCCGGAGATGATGCTGCTGCAGCCTGGAGCTGTTAAAGCAGCGGGAAGCTTTATGTACTCCAGCCCTTGTTTTAGGGGAAACGCAGCTTCTTGCCCTTGTTGTGTGTGAGGAACGGAAGCTGCAAGCACTAGTGAAAATGTGGGTGTCCCTGTTTGCTGTGCAGGCTGGTCTCCTGGTGGTCATGGCCCAGCTGGGGTGCTACGTGCCCGCGGAAGCCTGCAGGCTCACGCCCATCGACCGCGTGTTCACGCGGCTCGGCGCCTCCGACAGGATCATGGCTGGTGAGTGTCTGACACAGCTGCACGGAGGGCTGTTGCCACCAACTTTCTGCTCTTGCTTCGAGTGGCAGGTTGGAAAGGGGACAGTGTTTTGCAGGGAGAGGTGGGCACTCCTTTCTCTTGTTCAGAGTGGAGACAGGATTGTAGTTTGTTTCTGTGTGTCCATTATTTTTGACAGACACCCAGGATCACTTTTTAATGAATTTTGATATTAAAAGCCTAACTCCCAGCCAGATGCAAGGCTGAGGAATATCTTTTTGTAGAATTGATTATATTCTACTCACACTGATATCTTACTCTAAGTGCTCTGAAATAGGACAGTGATGTTTGAGCAGCTGTTGCACAGTTGTTTTTGTACCTTTTTGCAAGGACTAGAAGTCCCTTGTTTCAATCAGAATGCCTTATGTTTGAAATCTGATTTCTGACGAGGAAGAGAGGCAGGTGTCCTTCTTGGAAGCAGTACCTGACAGTTCTTGGAGTATTTTGTTGCTTTAATGGAGAGGAAGACACAAGTGGAGGATGATGTGACAACTAGAATGGAAAAGTGTTCCAGTGGTGGTGGGCAAAGTGCCACTGGGCTAGAAAAATAAAATTATTGTTGTGGTAAGAAGAGTAGTATTGCCGCTCATTTAAGGAGGGCACAGATTTTCTGTGATCTCTCTGCTGAAAAATGTGGGTCACTGAATATGAAAGGAGTTAAGCCCACTGAACTTGTTGCACAGAAGGAATTTGGAAATGAATCATTCTGAGTTCTTAATTAAAAAAAATATTTACACTTCCCCAAATCAAGGCTTTTCTTTGCAGCTACAGAATGTTATTAAGGCTTTCTTTGCCCAGCTCGTTTCCATTTTGTTTAATTTCAGTACAAGAAGGAATCAAAAGTGTGGAAGAGTACTTAAGTGCTTATGGTAGAGATGAGAACTGTCCTTCCTTCATGAGAGATAGTCTAGCAAAATGTAGCATTTTCAATTAACTGAGAACTGTACTTCTGATTTAACATTTCACATGGTGAGGGTGAACACCGCACAGAATGAGCTTTGAAATCTGTTCTTGATGCATTTGTTTGCACACTGTGTAGGAAAGCACAGCAAAAGTTGTTCCATGGCTGTCACTTTGTAATGGATGTCAGCAGGACTTTTCTGAAGTTAATTTTTTCAGTAATGCAATTTTTAAATTGCCTGTACAATTTCAGGGCTTTATTTTCTAAAGAGAATAAATGGTTATTCTTAAATATTGTTAAAAACATATTAAATCTTGGAAATTTCTTTAAATAAATGCAGGAAATCAGGATTGTTCAACACTGCTTAATAATTCATGTTGGAAAACTTACGTTAGAGCAAAGCAATGCTTATGGAGCTTGAGTACAGGAAATAAATGCTTGCCTTTAGTGGAATAAATTGCATGAATTACTGCTACTTGTGATTATTTGTAATGAACCCCACAAAGAACTAGTAAATCCTGACTTTGTAAGTGTGGCTTTATCATGTGTAAGGGTGTGAATAATTGTGTACTTCTGCTTGTAATCTGCTAAAACCAATTTCAGGTGTAAATTTCAGGCCTCTGTATTATCTGGGTAGCTGAAACTCCCATGAGATGCTCCAGCCTTAGCAGCAGAATATTGCTTTTGTCATACTTCATTCAAGGGGAGTGCATACAAATAAAGCCTTTATTATCCAAATAGCTCCCTCATGGCATCACAACCAAACCAGTAATTCCAGTTTCTCAGTCTTTGATTTTCTGCTTGTTTTTTTACTGGAAACCCACACACACCTTAGGCCTATCCTGTGCATTTAGAGCAAGAAAGGGACAAAAATTAACCCCATCTTCTGTCCTTTGTGCCCTTCTTTTTGTCCAGCTGGTACTTTTGACTGGTGCTACTAAAAGTAAACAGGTGTTTTGGCTTTAAAACTTAATTAATTGTGCTTATGCCTATACCTATAGTCTAAAGGAACCAAAACTTGTTTTTTCCTGGCAGATTGGAACCTGCCATTTTCACACTGGAAAAAAAAGGATTATGGTTTTGTTCATCTTCAGTTTGCTACTGAGTTTCACTTTAGCTTAACCAAGATTCTAGTGCAGACCAAATGTGGTTTTAGTTGTGGTTCTCAGATCTTTGAGTATTTCATGGCCTTTTTTTTTTTGTCATTTCCTTTAAAGGTGAAAGTACCTTTTTTGTTGAATTGAGTGAGACTTCCAGCATTCTCCAGCATGCAACAGAGCACTCCCTTGTTCTCGTGGATGAACTGGGTAATTAGACTATTTTGTAATAGCTGGAAACTAAATCTGAGAGATTAAAGACTGGCTGCAAGGTTTTGGGGCTGTCTGAATGGCAACCAAGTACACAGGGCCAGTTTCATCATAATGCTGCTAGTGTTTAACTGGTCAGCGTCTCAGCCTCTCTACCATGAACACATCTCCGGTGCCCTGGGAACCCATCACCACCTCCCACCCCCAGTCATTATTACCCTATTTCCAGCTGTGGTTTCCTGCTTTTCCTTTGCATAATTACTTGCAGCAAACCTCAGGAGAGCAGAAACATCTTTTTTCTGCAGTGCGGAGGAGTGTGATTGTTACGGGGCCAATACTCAGGTCACTTCCCAGAGATGGCTCTCACCCCTCACTGCTCTTTGTCTTCCACACAGCAGGGAGGGGAAAAAAACAAACGCTACAAATGCATTGCTGTGTGTGTCTTTAGGGTGCCCGTCTCCCCAGCAGCATGTGAACTGTGGCTTGACTTTAGTGTGCCCCTCGTGTTCCCCAGTGTGCCAAAGCTGTCCCGTTGTGTCCCCAGGCAGAGGCACAGCCACGTTTGATGGAACAGCCATAGCGAGCGCGGTGGTGAAGGAGCTGGCGGAGAGGATCCGGTGCCGGACGCTGTTCTCCACTCACTACCACTCCCTGGTGGAGGACTATTCCCACAGCGGGGCTGTGCGCCTGGGGCACATGGTACGTGTGTGAGGGTGGCATTTCTCCTGCTTTTCTGTGCTCTTCTGCCCCGAGTCACAGGTGTTTTGAGAACAGGACATGATGTCCCATGCATTTCTTAGGTTGGAGGTCAGTATTGCAAACTCTTGACTTGTGACTTGCTCTTCCCAGGCATGCATGGTTGAAAATGAGAGTGAAGATCCAAGCCAGGAAACAATTACATTCCTGTACAAGTTCATTGAAGGAGCCTGCCCAAAGAGCTATGGCTTCAATGCGGCAAGACTTGCAGATATTCCAGAGGAAGTTATTCAGAAGGGGCACAGAAAAGCCAAAGAATTTGAAAAAACAACCATCTCACTGAGAGTATTTAGGTAAGGCCCTGGGTTTCTGTATCTAAGTTGCAAATGGTTTACAGGCATCCATTTTAATATTTGGGCAGTGGCTTTTGCTCAGTCACAGCAAGAGGGGCAGTTACAACTACTTTTGTGAACATCAGATGTTCAGAGGGAGGGAGGGAGGGAGGGAGGTACTATGGGAGGGCAGATATGATGAGCAGTATTTTAAGCCTTGGGTCACTGTGCCCATCTGACTTTGCGGGGGGAGATGCTGGGGGGGCGCTGCTGGCAGCCTTTACACCAGGCCCAGCATCCATGTCTCCTAAAGCTGTTGCAGGAATGAGAATCTTAAGCTCTGCCCCTCAGTGTCCGTGTCAGTAAAGGTGGTTATTTCCCTCAGGTACCTGTGCCAGGTGGTGGATGGAGCAACCGGTGATGCAAACGCAGTTCAGAAACTCACGGCGATGATCGACCGGCTTTAGGAACTCGCACGGGTTTCTCAAGAAGGTGGGAGCAGACAACATTATGATCTAATAAACTTTATTTTTTAAAAATGACCATTTTTCCATTGTCTTTCCTAGGAAATTAAACCCTTTAATTCATACCTACCCTCTACATAATGGTTATTGAGTACTCCACAATATATTAAGTCTAGATGTTATGGTACATGCATACACTTTCAGGCTGTTGATTACCCACTGTCACCAATACACATAAATGGAAAAAAGCTATGAAACTGTATAGGGCTGTATATATACTTGTCTCAGCTTCATTAGAGCAGGAAATTGCTGTGATTTCCAGCAGGTTATGTAAGTAATGTCCAGACTGTTCAAAAAAAACTATGAACAGAGTAAAGTACAAGACTGTTTTGAGGAGACTTTCTACCGTGTACTTTAAAACATAGTAAAATTTCTTTCACAAAACTTAGTTACATGGGTACTTTGTTTTATAGTGCATTATAGTCTAGGAAGTCTCATTAAAACACTCGCTTTTCTTTCTTTTGTTAGGGTGGTTTGAGTACAGACTATTGCTGGGGCAGGGGAGGAGATTATTCTAACTTCAGAGGACACCAGAAAAATTGCTGGATATAATTTAAGATTAGTGTTTTCTCTTTCATAGAAAGAACGTACATACTGGGACATGAGTACAGTTACAGCAAGTCTAGGTGTGCTAACAAAACAGGACACATTCAAGTACAATAAGATTTTTTGCTTGAAATTAGAAACAAACTACATGAGATTAAAGCATTAAAATCATATTTCTCAATCTGAATAAATGTTAAAAAATCAAAAGAAATGCAGAAGTGCTAGCTCACATTTTTACCATGTTACAAAAGCAATTGGTACCCATGTCCATAAAGGCAGCAACAAAGAATGCTGCTTGTCTACAGAATAGTACTACTGCAAATTGGACTGCGTTTCAATGCTACTTGTAAAAACACCAGCTCTCAGAAGTTGGTATCTGTACAAAATTGCAGCTTATTTTTCTTCACTTCTGTCCCTTCAAAGTCTTTGTTTACACAGTAATGCTAAAACGCCCAGTTCTGTTATCCTGAGTCAACATATTGCCACTTTCTTTTTTGGTAGGTTGAGCTCCATAGTGTCAACACCTCACACATCCGCTTTAATACAGTCTCTTTCTGCAGAAATGGGCAAGTGTAACTTCCTCCAAAAGAAAAGTTTTAATAGTTATGATATTAGAATGGCAGGACTTTCTTTCTGAAAAGGAATTCAGTTGTGCTGCAATGTATTAGATTCTATAGGTGGAGCAGAGTCATATAGTGTATCTGTATCGTGTGTAGGCTCTCCGGCGAGCGTACAGGGATTGGACAGTGTTCCAGCACCACAGTCACAGAAAAACCTACAACACAGAGAGACAGCTCTTAGTGGCCATTCCCTCCTGCTCCTGGAGCAGCCCCACGCCCTGGCTGGAAACGTACCTATCATGTCTAATGAATTCTACGTCGTGTCCTTGATGGCACTTCTTGATGCAGTTCACACAGATGGCGTTACGGTCTGTGGTGTTGCAGGTGTGACATCTGGAGGGAAAAGCAGCACATTAGGCAGTACCAAAACCTGACCAGCTCTCAAGGAAGTGCTCAAAGAGGGTGGAGGGGCCGAAAAGCACTAAAGGAAAGAGGGTGCACGGGACTGTAAATTTTGAGAATTTTACAAGAACTTGGATTTCACAGCACACTTTTTGTTACTTGTGTCGCAAACACAGTTGTGCTGTGCAACCCCTTGGGCTCAGGTTCACAGAAACCATCTGTTTTCCTCAAGCCCACAGTTAATTCCAGACAATGGGAACTTGTTTAATCCTCTTCTGTTGCAACTGAGGAAGAGCACACATTTGTGTGTTCACTGACACCCAGCAGCTGTTCTAGGGGCCTTGCTGGAAGAGAAATGGGGTTTATTGGAAAGCCTTACTGTAGGTGAGGGGAAAGAACCTATTACCTGTAGAAGTCATGCATCGGGTAGCTGGTATAGCTTGAGATCTTATATAAACACTGGCCTCTACTGACAGCTTTCTCTATGGCATCTTGATTGTTCATTATTTTGTTATCTGTTGGGGGGAAAAAAAAATCCAGAACTAATCACAGCTGGATCAATGACCTCTTTTTTTTCCTTGAGGCATTGAAGCAAAGGGCCCATTTGGAACAGTTAGTCCTACACCTGCATTTCAGTTCTGGCATTTAAGCACATAAAATCCTCAATGCCCACATACCCAGAGTGCCATGCACTCCTGCAGCAAGCAACACTGTTCCTCTTTGCACACATGGCATGAAATACCTGATAGCCTCCATTTTAAATACTTTTTATGAACTGGGCTGTTAATCAATGCTTAGAAACACACAAGCCTTCCTAGCAGGCTTACATTTTCTGCTGAGGAGCCTGAAGCCCGATGTTTGAAAGCCTTTCATTTACCGTAAGGCCTTTCACACACCCCTTAGAAAGAGGAAAAGGATGGCTCTTTCCCCAGGAAAGTTTAGGAATAAGGTACTTTCAAACAATGGAAGTGGAAATTAGGTCTAACCAGCTCCAGTACATCAAATATGTGTCCAAGGTACAGTGAATTTGATAATGCCCTCTGTTTCTCAACTACTTGATCTTCTGTCTAGTCCCAAAGTGCACCTCAAGAAGTTTTGCCCACTCCCAGCAGCATCGGAGTACTGACTGATGCCATCAGGAAGCCCAGGTGCTGGGAAGCAGGGAGCCAGAGCTGGTGTTTGAAGAGTTGCAAAGCATCCACAGGAAAAGGTTTAACAGCTACAGGCAAGTATGTAGAAATCCTGCAAAAGGAACCTTTTTCTTCTTGAGTAACCTCCTGGAGTTGTCTGGCATTCAAACCATCGTTCCCATCTTGTCCAAGAAGATCCTGCCTGATGCACACTTCCCCACTATAAAAGGGACTTTTATGTATGTAAACTGTTCGTACTTTCTGAAAAAAGTGTTTTGGGGTTGTGAACGTTCAAGCTTTTAGATGCTAAAAGCCAAGTGAGGCATGTTTCTTTACTGGACACTTGTTTTTGGATATGTGAGAAAAAGACTTCCCATTGTACTCAGAGTTGGAGTCTGAGATGGGCCAAAGATCAGGAACCACTTCAGCAGTGATTCTGAGACAGAGGGGATGATCACAGTTTTAATATGACAGCAAAACTTTAAGTTACCTTTGAACGTGTCTGTTTGTCTACAAATCTTAACACAGCTTAATGTGGCTCATTACCTCCACCTGAACCTTAGTCACAACTCAGCCTAAGGTGGTACCAACTGTGAGCCCCAAAAGGTACGATAAAGCCAGGACCCAGCACCAAACAAGTGGCCAAACACAAGCCAGGAGGACTCGGGCTCACCTTTCATCGTGACATTGACACCAGATGCTAGAAATAAACCTCCAAAGCGGTTGTTGAAAATCTGATTGCCTTCTAATGTTGCAGTCGCATGATTTGTTATTTCAATACCTTTAGTGGGTCAGGGGAACAAAGGGAGAGAAAAGAGTGGCAAAGTTAAATCCCTGGTTGTTGTGCATTTGTACCTCTTTCGTGATCTACAGCTTGGCTGGTAGGTTGGTTTTTTTTTTTTTTTTAAGCCATCATAGACTCAAGGGGAAGAAAGGCGAATGACACAGCCACAAAACTGCACTGTAATTTGTTATAAAACTGAGGTTAAAGTGCTGCTGTTGAATCCTTTCAAAGAGCTACAGCTGGCAAGCATGGTTTCTGGGAGGAACAACACACTACTAGTTTATCTGCTAATAAAATGGTACTATGATCATGTATATTTCCAAAGGGGATATGATTTTTTGGGTGCTTAGAGCTGTCACCTTCATGTACATTTGAAAGTTCTTGTGCACATACCTTACCCTTTTTAAAATATCTTTTTAAAAAAGTTCTCAAGATGGGCACCTAAAATTCATTTCTTTAATTCTCAGCTTTTATCAGTAACCCGTGTCTTCCAAGTCATTTGTCCAGGACTGCTCTTGACAGCAACCTATCCTTCCCCCCCACCACACTGAAACAACACCTTTAGAGGCTCTTCTCAGAAAACTTGCTTCTTCTGAAAGAAAGATGGGAGAAAACTCAAGAATGCAATTTTAGTTGAAATGGAATGGAATGCAAGACGTATGAAACTGCGATGATTAAACAGTAAAATTGCAAAAAATCACTGTTAAACATTCTTCATCTCTTTTGGAGCAAGAAATGCTCATTTTTATAATTTTTCAACTTTGTGGAGTGAGAAACTTGAACTTGAGATACAATTCAAATCTCTTTAAAATGTATGTTTGCTCTGTTTCCTAGGTTTTGAAGCAGTGATAAGATATTCATACTAGCATCCAGCACATCAACTATGAATATGTCCTAGACAACTTTACCAATTGCTTCTGAAATAAAATAATGGAAAGTATTTCACAAAAAAATGAGAAGACAGAATGTGTGTCATTTCCCAACATGCTGTAATTCCAACACTGCTGTAAATATACCCTGACTACAATTCTGAATTCTCAAATGACTTTTAGAATAGACTGAAGGATATCCCAATCTCTTTTAAAATGTCTAAATACCATGGGGTAAGAAATTTCAGAGTAAGCTTTGTGAAGAGCTCACTCCAAGCTTCTAAATTTGACTTAAACAGCACAAACCTGCAGCAAACCCATCGAATATTCGGTTTTTCCTTAGCACAGGGTGGCTATTGGTGCTGATAAGAACACCAGCCTGAGCATTCCTGAAGATATCATTCTCTTCCAGAAGACCTATGACAGACCAACAAATGTGACATTTGAGCTCGGGAACATTTTCTGACCTGTAACCTTTCTGTGAAATATTTTCAAAGGATCTTATGTGTCATAATCCTCCTAATAACTCCTTTCATTTGGAGAATATGCATCAGTAGCACTGACATCAGTGATACCAGTTTCAAGTAATTCTCAGTGTGTAATTTTGGAAGTGTATTTTTTCAGTATACAGCAGGGTATTTGGGATCAGAGGCACCACTGCAGAAAACTAAGTCTTTCTACTTTCCAAATTTTTTTTAAATTTTTATAACACTTCTCTGTTCTTGTCTTCTAAAATGAGCAGACTGCCAAAGCCAAGCTTCACTTGCATTTTTTTGTTAAAGCAGGACAGGATTACTTTAGAACACTGACTTAAAATTAAAGCTCACTTAAGAGCAAATGATTATCTACACAATATCAAAAGCTGGTATCAGGACACACAACAGTCAAGGGATTTCAGACAGGGACCACTTCTACATTTACAAGTATACAAAAGATTCTTTAAAGATCTGTGGGGTTTTTTTCCCTTTGAATCTTGGACACTCTGGCAGAACCTGAACTACTCAGGTGCATGATTTTGGTTACATGACTTCAATTCAATACTGTGTTTCAGTCAAATGGCAAAGCTTACAAAAGCAAATGGGATAAAAGGACTGTCCTGAGCAGCAATCTAACAGTTATCTTGGATGAGATTAATTACCTCTCTGCCTCCCACAGATTTCAGTATTACTAATGTAATTAAGGCTAAAAAGCATTAGGGTATGTTCGCTATAACTATTTTATCACTTCAGAAGACGTGAGCTGTGTTTCTACAAAGCACTTCAAAAAGAACACTGCTTAAACTGAAATTTAACTCTTATCCAGAATAGTCAGTGTAAAACAGTATGGGAAAAAGCTACCTCTTCCCCCATTAAATATACAGATGCCTCCATCTCTTCCATCATGGATTTTATTTCTTCTTAGTGTAGGATTACTGTCTGTTTTAATCCATACACCAGCCATTGCATTATCAAAAATTTCATTGTCTTCTATAAATCCAAGCCCTAAAATTGAAGGAAGGGTGGAAAAAAATAAAATCAAAAGGTATAATAAATGAGAAAATAATGTAACACCACAGAACACAAACAATTCTGGATAAACATGAGAAACAAACCTACCAGAATTATAGACAAGAATACCACCATTCTGACCACCCCAGATCTTGTTGCGTCTAATTTTGGGGTTGCTTCCAGTTCTAGAGTGAAATATAAGCAAAGAAGTCATTTAAAAGTCATTAAAAAGAAGTCATTTATAGTCATTTACTATATTCTCAAGGCCAAACATCTCAAACACCTCTAAAGAATTGCCCCATGAATCTCACTGCTTAAAAATCTTAGTAGAATACAGTTCTTTCCAAACATGCAAACATCTTTTAGCTTTACAGGCTTCAAGGGCCACACATTCCAGTCAATACTCAGGCTGTATTTGTGGTAACTTTCTTGTAGGTTAAAGCAGAAGGTATTCAGACATACTGGATTTCAAAAAAGAGTTATTTTTATAAACAAACTGACAAGAACAGCTAAAAAGACAATAGAGCACATAACAGGCTACGTCTGTTTTGGCATAAAATCAGAATAAATGTTACCTTATCTGAACCCCTGAGTACATGTGATTATAGATGTCATTGTCTTCTAACACGCCATGTCCATTGTCATAAAAATAAACTCCAACCTAACACATCAAGAATTGTATTATTAGTTCCAACGTAATGAGGCATAAAACCACAGGACTTTCTTTTCTGTGGCCCCCTTGTAACCACAGAGCAAAACTCACTTGTTTCCCACTGTGTATTCTGTTTCTCCTCAAGACTGGAGTGCTCCCTGTTGTCACCCAGACTCCAGCCAATGTATTGCTGTAAACTTCGTTTTCCTCAATCACACCTTGTCCTTTTTCATGCTAAATACAAGATGATTTAAGAGTTAAGAAAACCTGCTAATCACCAATACTCTTTCTCCTGCTGTACCCATCCCTCCCTCCCACCCCCGGCTTCTTTACCGTAGCAAAGTAACTCCTTTCCATTTGAGGAAGTTTTTTCACTTTTTTTTTTTTTTTAAATAACAGTGTATCATGATTTTGAATGTCTGCCATGAAACAAAGAACACCCTGCATGTAAATCATTCTGTTTCAAGGCTCTGCAGTGGTATTTGCAAATGTCTGCTGGCTGTTGGTAGGAGAGGTGCCTCCCCAGTGCTGTGCACTCGCATGAAAGCCCTGGCTCATGGTTCTTAAACCTACATCCAGCCCTGTCCCCCAGATAGACAAAAAGCTGGCATGGCTCTGAAGGTCACCATCCCCACCACGTGTCTGGGCTCAGAGGTCAAACAACAGTTTTCTCAGTCAGGGGAAGAAGCTATTCTGGTTAAATTTACTCAATAAAGAGATGAAGCTGCACACTTGCAGCATTAGCTGGACCTTAGGTAACCTTTGGCAGAAAGACAGACACATATTTCTCAAAATCTGGTACTGCTTAAGGGAACCTGACATCTCTTTCAGTTCATTTAGCAGAGCCCTTGCACATGTTGGGAATTGTGCTTTATTCTCCACTTTTTCAACACAACAATCGCAATTTCTATCATCCTGAAGGCAGTAAAAAAAAAATCTTCTCTGAGGTCAGCGGTAAACACATTACACTCCAAAAGAGCTGAACAGACTTTTTTTTTTAATGATGACATACTACTATGAAAACGAAGCCTTTTCAAAAAGCTTTCAACCAAGCAATGATGAAATTCTGTAATCTATCCCATTTTAAATATTTTACTCTGTAATAGGAATAATTTAGTGGCATTCATAAAAGCCTTCATCTTTTAAATAGCAGCACCAGCTTCAGTCTCTTACCATGAACGTGGTTTATAATGTAAGAAACTCAAGCACTGTAAGCACAAACATTTCACACAGGGTACTTTTCCCCAACACTTCTAAAACAGAACACAAGTTTGTGCCTGTCTGTAGGCTGCACTTACTACATAAATTCCTCCATGTTGACCATCATGAATCTTGTTGTGTCGAACGATGGGACAGCTGTTTGTTCGAATCTGTATTCCTGCTAATGCATTACCTGTCAACAAAAGTGTTTTTTTAATACAACTTACACATTCATTTTTCTCAGAAATCAATATGCAGCAAGCAAATCAGCTTACCATAAATGTCATTTCCTTCAATAAGGCCTCTTCCATCACCAAAGATATAAACACCACCTTGATTCCCATTAAAAATTGCATTGCCCCTAAGAACGAAAAAAATCCACATTATGAAGTGATTCTAATACACTGTACAATACTACATATGTATGTAGTGGCCAGGACTGTACACCTTTCAGCTTTAAAATAAAGAACTTATATTCTGTTGCTTGGAGAAAGACCTACCTCTAAGTGCACACACAAATGAAAAATGCAGTTCACCTGAACACAGACAGAAACTTCACTTCTGCATATACAGGAGTATTTACAGCTCCTTATAATTAAATTAAATTAAAGTGCACTTATCTCATCCCCCATCAAATCTCTTCTACACAGTAAAATATCAAGGAGGAAAACAATACCTTATTGTCGGGTCACTGTTTGAGGTAATCCAAACACCTGCAAAATTGTTTGCATAGATTTTGTTCTCTATGAATTGTCCTCTTCCTTTTTCATGCACATAGATTCCTCCAGTCTGGCCGTGATGGATTTCACAACGCACCACTGTTGGGTTGGCATATGCCTTCACTTCAAAGCCTGCTATCCTGTTTCTATGGATGTTGCAGCTTTCAAAATAACCCTTAAGACATAAAACATGCAGTTTCCTGTAAAAGTCCTTTTTTAAATGAAGGTTATTCCCTCCTCTCCCTTCCCTTTAAATACAATCCTCATTTAAAAGGAAATGGTACCAAAATTGACAACATGTAAGTACTTACATAGCTAATTAAAACAACCCCTGACACTATATAATTTCATTTTTCCAAAAATAAAATACTGTTTCAAAGACACTGTGTTTGCATTGCTATTTATGACTACTCACGGAATACCAAGAAAAAATGGCAACTCTAGATATAGCACATTGAATAGGACTCAGTATCAGGTTTCCTCAGCAGCTCCTAAGGATCAGACTCCTTTCTAAGGCCAGAAAGCCCACAGGCCCAACACAGAAAGGACAGTGCTATGGAGAAGACTACCTACTTGTTTTCAGACGAGGAACTATATACATTTGGCAAAAATATCATTTCTTTAGGAAGAAGTGTGCTACATTTCTTCAAAACAACTGCTCAAAATAAATAATATGAATGTGGGGAGTTCAGAAATTTTTCCAGGGTTGGATTGGTCTGAGTGGCCAAGTGGTACAATTTTTTCCTTCTTCCCTTTTTTAAAAAGGTGTACACTTCAGACACTGTAACAGTAGCAGCAGGCCTACAACACAACTGTATTTAAACAAGAGCATTATAAACAGCATTGCTATGGGCAGGGAAAAAAAGGCCACTGCACAAAGCCATCCCAGGCACTCTCCTTCCTTGCCAGCCATAAAGTACCACCATGAATTAGCCCATCTGAAAATTCATCTGGCAAAATAGTTGTTTCCTGCCCAATGATTTCTCTGATTCTACTTCATTCCAGGGCCTTGCCAAGTAACTGTGTCTCTTTCACAGCATTTTCTTGACATAGTCCTAGAACATTTTAATATTCAAATTCAATCTATTCTTAAGGTGAACTTTAATGGTATTTCATGCCCATTTTGCCCAACCAGAAGAAAAACTAAACTGAAAGATAGGAAGCATCTCATCACTTCTGTCTCAGCACACTCGAGCTGCCCAACCCTTAAGCTCTGTCCAGCTGTTGGGCAGCTCAAGGCCAGATCCTTTTGGGAGAGACTGCCAGGCAGCTATTGAGGCCAAGAAGGTCAATACCCCTCCTCTGCACAGAGGAACTTCAAGCCTTACATTGCCTCCACCTCCTTCTAAGAATGGTTTTCAAGTGTGCTGGGTATCTGACTTAGGCTTTGTGCAGGTTTCTGGTTATAATTCAACAGCTAACAGAAGAAGAACCTGGAGGATACAGCACCAGACAGTGCCAGGATTGCTAAGGAAAAAGAGGCCCCTATGATTAATAAGGATAAGGGATGCATGTGGAAAAAGTATTACAATGTTACACAAAAATAACAAGTAGCTTTCTGCTTGAAAATCCTAAATATTAAAAAGCAGCTCTGTACATCAAATTTATTTACAATCCCAGGCCAAAGCATTAGCTGTGGACACAAAATGACAGCTACAGTGACAGCCTGTGTGGGCAAGAAAAATGCTGCAGCCTGGTAAGAACTGAGCAGGCAAAGCAATCAGAAACAAACACCACAGCAATGATAATGGTGATGTTCCCCCCTGGCACACACTGTACAGAAAAAGATGTGATCACAAAGATGGGATCCTGCACAGCTGGAAAAACTCAGAAGACTTTTTACATCAAGACTAACTCAGTAATTGAACTTGGATGTTTTTTTCTTTCTCCATGTTGTCTGGTCTAACAAACACTGCTTTGAAATGCTTTAGAGTTAAAACTTTTATCTGATGAGATTTTGGCGCTGCTTTTCTTCTCAGAAGATTTTTTTTCCCCCTTTATTTCTAAAAGGGTTTTTTTTTCTTTTTTTGTTTTGAAGATCACAACATTACAGAAACACACAGGCATTTCATGTTACTGTTTGAACAACACATGTATTAAAAAAATATATAATTAAAAAGATTTAACATTTCCTAAATATTTATTGACTCTGGTATTCCCAATAGGGAAAAAAACCAACAACAACAACAACAACAACAAAAAAA
>VZTE01005200.1:304479-361378 GCA_013397775.1 Eulacestoma nigropectus
AAAAAAAAAACAAAACCAACAAAAAAACAAAATTAAAAAAAAAGACAACAGGAGACCAAGAGAGAAAAAAGAGTAACTGCCTATGCTTATAAAAATTTGCCTTCCAAACCCTGGAAGGGTCCTTATTTGAGAGTTAATGAATTTTATGAAAATTCAAATGCAACATATAAAGAAAATCACATCCAAGATGCAAAACAAACCCTTTATTTTTATGCACAGCAAAAGGCAAATTAAATTTTTAATGCAGTCTGTATAAAAACTGGCATATGCCTAATTTTTTTTTTTTAATTTATATACACATTTCTTTAAAATGGTAGGATTTGTAGTATTTAGAAGACTGAGCTGTAAACTAGGCATGACCACCCAACTTAGACACATGCTGCTACACTTTTATTTCATCAGAAAGAAATCTCCCAAGCTCCTCATTTGGGAGCAATGAAAATGAAAATGGTTTTGCCTAGAGCTCAGCTTTCAACTATAAAATTACGCTTATATGTTAAATTGGAACTTCTCTGTTGTTTGCACAGAACTACAAAATACAATTTATGACAGATGCCTGAACTCATCTCGGGCACCTGAGAGGTCAGGGTAAGGCACCCAGGGCTGCCAACGCCACGCTGCTTTTTTAATGCCAGCTTGTTAAACATTTGTCACGGCGCTAAGGCAAACGTCAGGATACTGCCAGTTTAAAAATAAGAGGTTAAGTTTCTACAAGTATCAAAACACAAAGAACAGTCGGAGAGCATGAAACTGAAAAACAAAGCACTCTTGAACCTTTTGGAGACAGCACTCCAGCACAGAAACCCACGGGAAAAGAATGTGTAGGGTAGGAATTCAGCACTGGAATGTACTTATCCCACTTCACAGTCACAAGCAATAAAAAAAGAAAAATTACAGAAAGTAACAGAAAAGAAGTGAGAGAAGCAAACATAGAAAATCCATTAATTTGTTTAGGTATATAGGATCTGTATCTGAAGGATACCACATCACTGTCACTTAATGAGCATATAAACATTGCCAATGATGTCATTTCATTGACTCTATCACTAGACATGATGCAAAAATAGAAGATACTGCCAAAGCAGACTTTGAGACACGGGGACACTGAATCTTTCAAAGGAGTTTATGACTATGAAATATTTCAATAATATTTCCAGCTGAGATAGATATTATTCACATATTCTCTTTAATGTGCTACTCTTTCCCTTAAACAAAAGAGAAACATTTATTTCTATTCCACTTTTCTTGTGATACCACACTGATCACAGCTCTGAAGCAGGCATTTCATCAGTAAGAAAACAGATCAAATACACATGTATTTAAAATTCATCAAGTGAATTCAGCCTGGCTTTTTAATTTTTTTAATATTTCAGTACTCATATATTTAATATTCATACGTCAGTACTTAAGCAAGAAGCAGCTCCTACCCAGACTTTCCAATTAACCCTCAAGCCTACATACAGACACCTCCCCTGCAGGAGTTACTGAAGCACTTTCCTTTACCAGTTTTTCTACAGCTGAAATCACTTCATTCTATGTTTCCAAGCCTGTTTGTCTTGAAGGGATGTATGGATATATGTACCCACTGAAGCAGATTAGAAGTGCTTCCACAATATGTTAATACAGTTTAATGCAGTCCAAACAATGAGACAATATAAATCAAAGACATCTGCCACCACTTTTTGCAAACCAGCCAAACAACATCATCTCTAGAGAACAGAAAATGATGTAAAGCCATCCATCAGAAGGCAGCTGCCAGCAGGGCATTCTCAGCTGGTGCAATCTTGCCCAACACAGAAGAAATACAGTCCTTAGGATGTAACTATTTGAGTGCAGAAGAGGCACCTACCAGCAGAATCCCACCACGTTTCACTTTCCACTGGCAAGATTTTATGCCAGCAGCAAAAATGGCAGCACTCTGCTGTTTTCCTTCCAGTGAAACCAGAAAACCACAAATCCAAGAGCTACAACTAGCACTGCCTCAATCCTTTATCCCTGCCTCCCCAGCAACCTGGGCAAAAAGGCCTCACTAGTTCTATCCACAGTGGATTTCCTGTTAATGCTATTTCCAGTCTGCCAACTCTCATCAAAAACCTGAATAGGTCTGGGTTAGAACTTGATGAGGGTGCACTTGATCCCACTGTCTGTATCACCAATGAATGGTACTGGTCCCAGTACAGACTACTGAGGGACATGGTTTAGCCACTGGCATCTACCCTCTGGATGCAACTATCCAAACAATTCCTCATTCACCAGTCTATCCATCAAATCCACATCTTCACAATTTAGAGAGAAGAATGTTGTGGGGGCCTGTGTCAAGGCCTTACAGGAGTCCACTTAAATGACATCCATAGCCCTTCCTTTCTCCACTGATGCAGTCACTCCATCACAGAAGGTCACTGGGTTGGTCAGGCAGGGTATGTCCTTGGTGAAGCTGTGCTGGCTGTCCCCAGTCACCTCCCTGTCCTCTATGAGCCTTAGCACAGCTTCCAGGAGAAGCTGTTCCCTGATCTTCCCAGGCACAGAGGTGAGGCTGACAGGTTGGTACCTGCCAGGGTCCTCCTTTCTACCTTTTATTAAAAATGGGTGCAATGTTTCCCTTTTTCCAGTCACCAGGGACTTCACCCAACCTGAAAAGCCATTGCTTTTCAAATGTCATGGAGAGTGGCTTGGCACCTACATCAGCCAATTAATTCCCTCAGGACTCTGGGATGCATCTCACTGGGTCCCATAGAGTTCCGTACATTCTGGTTCCTCAGGCAGTCACGAAACTGATCTCTTACAGTGGGAGTGACTTCGCTCCCACAGTCCCTGCCTTGAGGTCCATCCACTCAAGAGGTGTGGGAAGAGAGACTGCCAGTAAAAACTCAGGCAAAATGTTGTTGAGTACCTCACAGCCTTCTCCCTCATCTCTTGTCACTGCTGTTGCTCATGGGAGGGTGAGGTGACGTGCTTTTTTTTGACACTCCTTTTCTGAAGGATGTATCTGTAGAAGCCTTCCCTTTCATTCCTTGCATGCCTTGCCAAGTTCAGCTCCATCCAGGCCCTGGCCTTCCTGACCCCATCCCTATACAATTGGACAGGGTCTCTGGACTCTTTTCAGGTCACCTGTCCCTGCTTCCACTGCCTGTCCATTTCCTTCTTGCTCTTTAGTCTTAACCCATCAGGTCTCTTGCCTTTCTTTCCTGATTTCTTACACCTAGAGATCAAGAGCTTTTGCACCCTATGGAAAGCATCCTTAGAGATCTGCCATTTAAAGAGTGACTAAAGGAAAACTGCTTGTTTTGCCATCTGGGCGTGGGGAATTGGGACTTTGTCATTCAAGCAGGAAAAACACTGATTTGGCAGTCTTCAGAAGACATGCAGAATATTTTCCTAAAACAAATCAGCAAATCATCTTTTATTTCAGTGACAAAAACCTATTCTGTTTATTTTAAGGGCTGTGACTCTTATTACTCACTACTTTACATGTACTTAGAAGTTATCACCTTCACCCCACAGAAATAAACAGATTTATGAAAGACGGCCTGAATTCTGATACGAAATTCTGTGTTAAAATTCCACAACTAATTCCCTGCTACAAAAGTCCTCTTCCCAGAGAAGGTGTACATACCCTGTTTCACAGTTTTAACATTAAAATAAGCCTAAGTCTTCACAGAGAATTTTTTTTTCCTTTCTAAATCATCCAGCACCTTATTTTTTGTTCCGTTTCAAAGGGAAAAGAATGAAGCACAAGTGTAAGCCTACCATTTACATCCTATTTCAAGAGGTATTTTGTCACTGCAATATAATACAATGTACAGGGTGCCAATCAATTGCAAAAAGCTTGCTTAAACCTCTTTCAGCTAAAATTGTCTTTAAAGTGAAGTCTCCCACTTAAGGGCAAGCGAACAACAGTAGGCATATTGTAAAGTATCTGTTCATGAGTAAATGCACATTTTCTAAAATAACCATTTTTTCAATGACAGGCAAAAACTGAAGACTTCAATTCTACAACATCTGTATTTCTTTCTTTAAAAGAAAACATATAGGTTACCATGCCATGGTCAAAAGTGAAAACGCCAACGTCACGTCCGTGGTGAATGTGATTCCGTCTGATAATGGGATTTCCATGGTTTTTAACCCAAATCCCTGCTAACGCATTATTGGATATCTCATTGTCCTCGTATATTCCCTGGAAAATAAAAACGTAAATTAAGACAGGAATCAAGAACAGCGAACAATTTTATCAAAGTAAAGAAATTAATACGGAAAATTACCTGTGCATGGTCTGTAATATAAAGTCCAACATTTTCACAGTCGCTGATGTTACAGTGTTTAATAGTAGGACAAGCTCCCTGGCCACTAACACATACTGCAGAGCCAACTGGAAGAAAACAGTACAGTTACCATAGCTTCAAAGCACAGTGTATTGATAAATAGTCTGGCAGTCCTTTTGCAAGAAAAGTTAGTGTGAACTGATATTTAAAAAAGACTTGGTGTGCACAGAGCCAAAGCATTGCAAGCCACTGGCAGAAAAACACTAATGTCATCATTTTGCAGATGCAAACACCACGGTAGGAGTCGCTTTAAAATCACCCTGACAAGGTTAAACAGCTGCCAGGACAATGGTTTATATAATAATTCATGCTTATGAAAGTTCTCACTCATTTATTTCCCTGCATTAGGCCCACTGTATACTGACTGTTCGCAGCAGAGGACAACAGAGATCTAACAAAATTCTCTGCTAATTACTGCCTTGTTTCACTTCCCTTTAAACCTTCACAACTCAGTACTTCAAAGAGGCCAAACAATAATTTTGTAGCATACAAAGACACACTGCCTACCCGATGCCGAGCAGGACACAAATGCCCAATCTCGAGTACAGAACTAAACATCAGAAACCAACAGGTCTCTTCCCAGCTGAATTACAAAGCTCCTTGAATGATTTCAGCTACCTTACCACAACCCAGAAAATAAACATTTTCCAGGAAACTAGGACTCAAACTGCTCAGGATTTCAGCAGATCAGCTCAATTCCCTGAACTCCATGAAGTTATGACAACATGAAATTCCACAGCCACTAAAATCAACAGTGATTTCTGAAAAGTAAGAGCTCATCTCAGGGAACCTGGCCTATGTAACACACATTCCCCACAACTAAACATCACTAAATAAGCAAGCCAGTACCTGCTGCTAGTCAGTTTTCATCTATCCTTCTAGCAAAGTACCACAAAGACTATGCTTAAATAATTCACAGACTCATTTACAGAGAGCTTATTTTTTTTTAATTCCTAAAGAAATTATTTTGATTGCCTATTCTGGCCTTATGAATAATACAGGCTATACTAATTCCCTGAATTAAGTCCTGCTCCAACTCTAGTAGCAGGAACTTCAGCACATATCTTACAGAAACAGATTTAATTTTGATAACTTTATGATTTCCAGCAACTGAGAAACGAGCATAAAGCTTGTTAGCTGGCTAGAGAGCTGTTGCCCTTTTAATTTACACTTTAATTGCTCATCTGAATTCCCCCAGCTTTGGCACCCAGTTATCAGTTCTCTTTACACCAGTGTATGCCATATTCAATGCACACACATGTTCAGTGCAAGCCATTTGCTCCTTCAGCATTCTCCTTGATAAACTAACAAACTGCAGTCACTGTGTTTTTCACTACAACTGAACTTTTCTGCTTTACCTTATATGACTTTTCATTAAACAGTTTCTAAATTTTCCAACATGTTGCTATGGACACCAGCACTTTATTCTGAAGCAGGACTAAGCAGAGGCGTTGACACAGTCTCTCTACTTCTACTTAGTATTCCCACAGTTGTAACTAAGGATCACATCAGTTCTTTTGGCCACTCGACTACATGAGGGCTCATGTTTAGCAGTTTATCCACAGTGACTCTTCAAGCTTTTCCCAGCTTTCCAGAAGAGACGTTTATCACTTAGAAATAGGAACAAAAGCAAGTTGTGTGTATAACTCTGCACTTGGTCAGACTAACGTGAGTGGTGCTTGACAGTCCACCTACCAGAAAGGTCACAGCAACCCATCCTCCTGCTTATTTATACAAATGTAGTTATATTACATTCATACTGTATCTATCATACTCTATAATAAAGTCCTCATTGTCTACAGGTCTCCTCAGTATGGATCTTATTTCTTCTCTGCAAGTCAAGAAGTCATCTTTGAAATAGCCACCAAAAAAAAAAATCCATTAGAGTTACTCTGAGAGTTATTTTTCATCTACATGGTGTATGCTCTGGTCATTCTGTAGAACTCTAATATTTTAAGGCACTATGTGTTGAAGTCAAACGTTTTTCAAGGATCTGTGTAATTATACTGGGACTGCTGCCTTCTTTTGGTCAAAGAAAGTAATCAAAAATGCCAACAGTGTAATGCAACCATTATAACTTTCTGTAAATACGCACTAATTTGATTAATCATAAATTTTAAATTCTTGATTGACCAAACCCCTGTATTTACACCTTATCATTCTACCCAGGATCAACAGGCAGTACACCTGCCATGCTTCATCCTGTGTAGTCTCCCCCACTGCCACCTCCCCCAGGGACAAAGACCACCTCAATCGAGGTTTCAAGTTACCACTGATACACAATAGGAAGCCAGAGAATTTCTTGGCCAGTTCTTTTTAAACTCCTGCATGATTTTAGAATGTCTATTTTTACAGCTGTTTAACCTCATCCACAGTTACTGTCAGGAGCGGAACATGTTTCATTATCCCTCTAGGGGATGAGGGCATTTATCATTCCTGCCTATTCTCATTAAATATGGAACAAAAATTACACAACACTTTGCCATTCAAATTTTTCCATTCTATGATGGATCAGCATCACTGCTAAAACTCCCTTTGTTCCCCAAATTAAGACACAAGCACTGTCTCTTCTAGACAGATGTTGCATCTTGTCTTGTTTATCAAGTTCTTTGTGGCAGTAGAGTGGTATTTTGATGGTGTGTTTTTATTTTGGAGGGAGGTCCCCAGTTTCCTTCAATTCCTAATTTCCTATTTATATTAACTGTTAATAACTTCTTGTTTCTTGTATTTTGTAATTGCTTTCAGTCCCCTCCCTCTCTCTCTTTTTGGGAGACTGAGGAGCTATGGATTTTTGGAACCCAGTGTGACGTTCTAACAGCATACCTCTATCACATTTGCTTATTTAAACGAAAGCAATCTTTATTCTGACTTACTTCACTGGATTTGAGTATTGATTGTGTGAAATTGGTCCTTTTGGAGTACAAAGCACATGCAATACTGGTTTAAGCTATACTTTGTTTACTCAGAATATAATGATTGCACACACTTTAGCAATATTAAAATTTTTTTAAAAAAGGAACATTGCCATCCACTGCTACTTTTATCCAACAAGGTGAGGACTAACACAGATATCTTCCACAATGGATGCAACAGAACCTCTAGACTCAGGATCTTGCTATTTAAACTTTATTTGAAAATATTTCTCAAGACACTTTGGACTGGCAGCAGGAACCTCCAGCTTAATTCACTTGCACTTACATAGCTCCCATCTTTACATATGACATACATTAAGAAGTTTACAAATGACAATGTAGAAACATGCTTTAATGCAATTAGGAGATCTACAGAAAGGGTATCAAGCATGTGCTAGGAAAGAGGTTTTGAATGTCTATGGATCAATACTTCAGAGACGTCAATTATCTGAAAACAGTAAACGCCTTTTCTGGCAGAGTGCCATTCTTCCTCCCATTTTTACACAAACTCAGTACTTCCTAAGTAGGTTATAGTAAGGCTTGGTAGGATTAAAAAGCCAGTAAAACTTAGTAATTGATAAGTGATGATAGTATAGCCTAAACAGAGCCTCCAAAACTGACCAGAAATTTTAATTTTGGAGAAGAAAATCAACAATTCAATACAGTAAGCATTCAGAAATCCAGAGTCTTGGAGGGAGCAAAACTTCAAAATTCTCAGAAGTGGGAAGTGGTCATGAAAAAAACGATCAAAACTTAATTTAATAAACAACTTTCACAGAAAGTAGCGTATCTACAAGCATGTTTCAATATGAAGTCACACAGCTCTTCAAACTACTTTAATAATCAAGCTGAATGTGGTCTTATGTATTTCCCCTCACTGGTTTTCAGGGTCCCCAATATTGTTTTATGATAAGTTCCAGAACACCTTTTCTTCGTATACTTCAGTTTCCCAGTATTAGCATTAACACTGGGATACTGGGAGCAGCTTGCTGTCCTTTGCTCCCCTTTTGTCATTTTAACATTTCCAAGTATTCGCTGATCTGTCTCCCACGAAAGAGATGGTGATACAAAGCACAGAGCTGCAAAGCATGGAACTGCCTTGACCAAGTGCAGTGGTTTATAGCCCAAAACCTCCAAGAAAGTGCATCTTCCTCTAGAAGACACAGACCAGTCCTTCCACCATTCTCATCACGGTTCCCTGCAGTATTCTTCACAGGCAGTACCAGAAAATTGTAGTTTTGATATCTAGATGGAAGAACTCTTTTCTTTTTCCTTGCCTTCATGTTGAGCTGAGTAACCTCCATGCACAGCCTGCTGCACAGATCCATTCCTTCTCACCATCTGACCTTGGCAATGGGAAGTTCATATGGCCATTTGCATGCCAAGACTCACTATCTTAATTCTCCTGAACCTCTTCTTTCTGATACTCCAACTCCACTCCATCTGGCTGTGTTCAAACACATTAAACTTGCCACGTCTTGCGTCTAGTGATTGCAAACTGTCATGTCTTCCTGCTGATGACTAAACCGCCATCCAGCTCCTCACTTCCAGACTCTGACCTGTTCTTTCCTGAATCTAGCCTACTGATTTTTCCCCGAATCAGGTGGTATAAATTCCTCAGTCTCTGATGGTGAAATGAGTCTTTCAACACTTCTGCATGTAGAGCTACTACTCATCCTCTGAGTATGTCAAATCATTCCACTCAGAAGCGAGCCGAGCTTAGCAGTTATATCTCGTTACTGTTTAATACCATCGATCCCAATACTGACTATCCCAACAAATCTAATGAACAAGTCCCATGTGTAACCCTTTCAAATGCCCCATCCTGCCAGCTACAACTATACACCAAACCCAGGTATGTTTATTTAACTGTCACTTTTCAGTTTCAAACCAACTGGCCAAAGAGTCCAAACAGATTCAAACAGAAGACCAAGTACACATTATCACAGAGGTTTTGGACACAAAGAAGTCACTCTAATAGTGATGCTCCAAGGCAATTAAGGCTTGCAGACCTGTACTGAATACCTGCATCAAAAAATAAAAATATGCCAATAGTAATCATACTCAATTTGTTGTGTTTCTTCAAACAACAAAAAGCCCACTAACCTGTACAAGTACTTCGAATAATACAGTGATCTATAATTGGGCTGCAGTTCACGGTAATCTCTAAGCAGTGGTGTGCATTGTGGTGCTGAGCAGATTTGTCATCAGGGTTGAACTGAAAAAGGAAGAAAACAAAAATGTTGTATTTAACTGCTCAGGCATTAAAATAAACTTCTTAAAAGATCTGTTTAAGGTTGAGATTCTTACCCTGATTGTCATGTATCCAACATAAGCATCTTCAGAACCCTCCATAAAAACGAAGGTGGAATCTCTAGTGTTTTCTATTATAACTTTATCTGCTACTTTTCCAGGTGCTGCAAAGGAAACAATTAGTAAGTCTTAGTTTATGCTGCTGAAAAAAAGTCCTCAAAATACTTACATAATTCTGTTCAAAGCAACAAAGGAAAATTAACACTATTGTTGGCACATAGCCTTCCTGTCAAAAGAATCTTAAAAAAGGAACTTTCAAAGACAATGAAGAAACTAGTCTTTAACTAAGACAATCTAGCACCAATTTAGTAATATCTAGTACCATGAGAAAAACCTTCTCTTTTATAGAGATAGCTTTGGACTGCTACTTACAATGAACTGAATGAACAGCTTAAACATGGATACCAGGCTAGAGGCAGTTTAACTCTGTTCCAAGTACAATTTCTTTTGCTATTCTAAACCCTTCTATTAATGCTAAAAACATGCATTCCATCACTGACACGAATCACTATTTACTAATCTGCTCATGACCTACAGGTGACCTCCCCATACTTCTCAAATGTAAGATTCAGAGTTTTGAACGGATATCCTCATTATTCTTTAGGAAAAAAAAAAATCTTATCGAATTAGATTGAACTATACCACTAGCCGTATGTACAGAAGGCTGCAAAGTGGTTCACTCGCAAAATGCCATCATGTGCCATTTGATTTCCTGTGTTACCAGCGAGCCTCTGCTCGATTTTTTACCCCTTAATCCAAAGGCAGGCGATGTTTACGTCGGGATGGCACAAGCCAGCAGAGGGAGCACGAGTTAACCACAGCCACCCACCGGAATAAATTCAATGACGCTCATTCACAAGCAAGATCGTTTGTCTGATTCAAACCTGCACATTAAACACGCAAGCCAGAAGCAGCCTTCCCTCAATACACCAAATATAAAGGTGGGAGTTTCACATACTATAGCAGATAACTCATCAGATAGCATTTTAAACTGTTCCCAACTCAACACAAGCATGAGCAGGTATTTGCCCTAAATTCTGTATTTTATTGTAAAGCCTACGCACAGGATTCCTCACGAGCAGATCCTTTTCTGTTGTCTGTTGACATTAGTACAGACAAGTGGTATGTCCTGTTCTTCATCACGCTGGCAGAAAGATGTCAGTCAGAATGAAGCAACATTTACATTATTATCCAGCTTGTTCTCACTATCTGAAAGCCCAATCTCCGCTTTCATTACTGCAGAGCTGCAAATATTTTAAGGTAGTCTGGCTCTCCTCTACACCACTATTCACTTAGTGCTAGTTAACTAGAAGAGGCTTTGATGAGGAGTTGTGTCATCATACAAAACATATTTCTGTGGTTTAATAACATTTCTATATATTCACCATGGTGCAAATGCAGTGGCATAAACAAATCCATGTATTTCAGCACATGAAAAGGAACAGCACCACAGTGCTGCAGTTGAACCAAATCCAGGAAATAAACAGAGCCCCTAGGAGAATATGAGAGCCATAAATCAGTATCAGAATTGTGTTCCCTCTGAGGGTGCCACAGAAAAATTGCACTTCACACTGGAGCCTCTGAAATACTATTAAACAGCGAATTGTGGAATTGTTTGCAATGCAATTGGATCACGTTCTCTACGGACACCTTCCTCTCAGCACACAAGTTCCTACACAAGCAGTAACTTCCCAGCTGGCAAGGTCCCAGAATGCCCATCATGGAACATGCCAGTTAGTAAGATCACTGCACTTAGATCTCCCTAGGAAAATAGTGAAGACTTCCTTAAACATTATTTTCATTCTAAATGCACCAATGAAATTCTCTGCAACATTCTACTGAATCTTTGTGAAATCATCATTCAGAGAAATATGTCTATTTAAGCTTTTGGCTTAGATCACTTTAGAAAAAAGCAACCAGTATAAGAATTGGAAACGGAAGAAAAGGGCCACTAATTTTGTAATCAAGCAAAACACAGCTCCCAAGAAGTCAATTCATTGAAACCTAAGGGAGTCATGTTCCCCAGGATCAGAATTCATGCTCAGCTTAAGGACCATGGATAGACCATTTAGAAATAGTGGAATGGAAAGCCTACAGTAAGGGACTGCCTAAAGAAATATAAATTAACTGCATGTTGCCTCAGAATGATTTAATTCCTCAAAAGGAATAAAACAATTTCACTTTTCTCTACATTACAAGACAAAAAATCACTACATTCTGCAGGAACTGTGACCCTGTCCAAGGAAAAAGCAGATACTCTTTTAGATCTTATAGTCTGCAAGATCTAAACCACAAAGGTCTTAACCAGTCCAAAATAAAGCTTTCATTTCAAAGATGCAGAATGGGTATTTGAAGAAGAGCTCAGGCATGTGGAAGTACTCTTGCACTCTAAAGTAAAGAAATATCCAATTATGATAGTTTTCTTACCATTTTAGATTTTTCCACCCTTAAAATTACCACAATTCTTACTGGTTTTACTAATTTTTTTTCTTGACTAATGAATCTTGATAATCCCTTTTCACTTACTTGCACATTACTTAAATCAAATAGAAAATAAAGTGAAAAAACGAAAGCTGTAGCTCTGAAAATACACATTCAGTGAAGATTCTCAGATCAGGACACATCTGTACAACTGCTGAAACTCAGCCAATTGGGAGATTTTGTGTCTTGAGTCAGATGAACACTCCATGGAAGGCTCCTATTCCTGCAGCAAACACACCCCCCTCTTCAACCCTGGAAAACAGAATTCTTTAAAAAAATTCAAAGGTACTTCTGTCCGCTGAACCAGATGCAACAATTTCCTTACAGAACCTCTCCTCTTGCTTCTTTCTTGACAATTCAGATACACCACAGCACTAGTAATACTTCCAAAGCCTTCCTTCTGAATCAACTCCTTCCCACAGATTCAAGGGAAGAAATAACCCCAAAATTAAACAGAACAGAAAACTCAGAACACCAGGCATTATCCTATAAGCACATTTTGCTTATGTGACAAAGCAGAAGCTTCTTGCAAGCTCAAGGTATGTTAAGCTGCCTTTCTAATAATGTGCTTCTTCTGAAGCCAGAAGAAGAAACTATTAAAGAAATTTGAGTAGAAATGCAGAGAGATTTGGTGCTGCCTTAATCCTACCATTCTGAAAAGCATGCCAGACTAAGCAGAGAAGAGGTAGTTCTCCAAGGCTTAGCGGTTCACTTTAATTTGTTTTCTTTTCCAGTCAAATGAAAATCGACTCTCTCTACAATGTCACTCACCATTCAGTGGAGAAAGTCTGAGGAAGTGAAGTAAGCAGTGCCAAAAACTGAAATATAAATACATCTAGCATTTCTGGATTCCTCTTGGAGGTTTTGTTCCCCAAGACAGCTATTCAGTTACAAAAATACACAATGAAGATCCCTGGCTTTTAAAGGACTGTACTTAAGATAACTGTTTTTCTGAATAACTTAGGTTAATTCCAGAGGAAGGGAAAGCAGATGGCTTTTTGAAACTTAAAAGGAGAGAGAGAACACGCAGAAGTTTACCCAGATATCGAAAATATCATTTCAAGTGTCATGAAGCAATTGAGAAATTTTGTATCTTAGGACAGTGCTGATTCACTTTCTCTAGATTTTAAACACTTCATGAATATGACTTGCCCTATTTGTACTGTCACCTCTGTCAAACAGAAGCCAGGGGTTATTTGTCTGTGGCCATGTCTCCATTAGCAAGCACTGCAGCCTAACTCAGGAGTGGTACCACAAAGGCAAACAGTGCTGAGGATCAGCCATACACACCACACACTGCAGGACAGGGAGGGGAGAAGAGACTGACTTCGGACTCGTCCTTGCCAGGTCTCTCTGACTCAACACACACTGGCTACTGAAGGGCAGTAAGAGTATTCCAGGAACATGTCTCTTAAATTAGTCTCATCCAAAAGGAATCCAGTTTGTGCTCCAAACGCTCTCCACGACACGGACCAAAGCACTGTAAGTGGGCATGTTCAGAATGTTAGCTCCAGAGATGTAGTCTCAAGCTGACAAACTCACATACTAACACAGCCACATCTTATGGATCTGCAGGGACAAGTTTTGAGAGTAACACTGGAACAATCTGACTGCATTGCTCAAAACCATTCTCCCTGCCAAGGCGGCAAAACCCAGGCAAGAAGTGCCAGAACAGCCTCACTCAGGAAGAAAACAGTTGGTATGGAGAACATATAAATACCCGAAGAGAGGGACTTTGTAAAACAAAGAAAATAAACATACGAAACACACCCACCAAAACAAAGAAAAAAACCCCCACCCTTAAAAACAAACAAAAACCCCCAAACTCACCACCCTCAATAAAACCCACAACCCAGTAAACCCAACCAGCCCAGAGAGATAGCTTCTCAGAAAACACAAACAGCAGGTAACTGCTCACTTCTGGGTCACCACAGGAGCAAGAGGTCCCAGACTCCTTAACCAAAATCTCTACCAGACAGTAATGCAGCCTGAATTCCTAGCAGTTACCATGCTACTGGGAATTAGCATGCTCCTAGTACTGACAGGAGAAGCAAGCAGCTCCACAAGTACCACAGTTTTCAGCTTGGTATATTATATAAACTTCCTAAACCTTTCCTATTCTCCAAGTCTTATTTCCCTCTTCATAAAGGTTCCTGTTCAGAGGAACAGTTGGCAGAGAACAGAGAAAGAACCTCAAGTCTCAGAGTCTTTCTGCTGGATGCTCTCATTTCCTTCCTCAAGATGGAATTATGATGCTTAAGAAAATGGGACAGATACTAATTTGGGCTTGTTCCCACTGCTGGTTTCTACTCTGGAGATGGGTTTTATATATATATGTACAAATGTAAAAATTTCAACTGCAGTCCTATAACTGAATAAGCTTCCTGACAAATTCCATTTTTTTTCTCCTAATAAAATAAAAAGATAAATTAAGTCATTCTGAGAACTAGCAAGCAGACAACAGTACTTCAGTCTGAAGCATCAGCTACTTTTGAGTTAGTGACACTTGTACAAAAAACCACTTATTTGCTAGGCAGATGAAGAAAGAAGGGCATTTATACTGGATATAAATGAAGTACTGGATCCACTGAAGTATCATGGTAATTAAGGTGGTAATTAACACAAGTTTGAGACAGTGATGCTCCCAGTTTACATACCTGCCCCAATCATGGTGATTGGAGATTCTATATATATCCATTCATCAGTATATATACCAGAGTGAACAAAGATAAGTCCATCAAAATGAGCTTCTTGAACTCCACCAAGAGCATCCTCAATGGTATCATAATACTAGAAGAAAAGGGACAAATTTAGAGTAATGTCCATTTCCATTTATACAGATATATAAATATTTTAAAGAACTGCTTTGGAAACATACCAACATATTTTCTCTTCCTTTGTATCTTGCAGGATTACTGTAGAAGTGTTCAGCAAAACCTGGCTTTACATGTGCTCCTTTGTACTGAAACAAGGAAAAGAGTTTGTGATAAGCTTGCAAACAGGTGGGCCTGAACGCACTGACAGGAGATCTACTAATTCCCTAATTTAACAAGCCATTTGCTGATATCAGTTTGTCCCAGGAAGTAAGGATCATATACTGACCTCCCACTCTAGGCACGCAATTTGAAATGACACCACCAAAAAATGTCTGAGCCTAAGGGAGTGATCAACTAAGCCAAGAGTCCAACTACTTACACAGCCAGAAGCCTCGAAACTGACTGAAAAGCTTCATACACCTGAAGTATTCCACAAGAGCTGTCCTTACTTCCACCTCTTGATTTTCTAGCAGCTTGCCACAAAAACTGCTTTTATAGGGTGAGGAAAAGAGAATCCCATACCTTCACTTGTGATTGAATACTAAATGAAGAAGCCAAGTCAAGCATTTGTCCTCAATGTAGTTCAGAAATTCATGAACCAACAACACATGGCATTGTGTGATACACTCACCACAATGTCTATTTCTCTTACTTATATTTTCCTAATATCATGCCCAGCCATTCCTTCAATACCTTTGAAATTTTGGATTAGAGGTGCGATCACATCCCTTAAAGACGACTTGTTTACCTCCAGTCAGGCCAGCTGTAAATCACTGTTTAGCCCAAGTGCTATTATCAATGTTTGGCTCACCAGAGGAAGATGCACACAAACCTGATAACCAGCACACACACTGGTTTAGTAAAATATGACAACATCATCTTTCAAGTTGTGAGTCTCAGACCACGACAATCTCTTACATAAAATTTCAGTGATGCAAAACCCAACAGAGAAGAGCTGGATACTCAAGGACTCCACTTTACCATGTGGTGTTCTCCCTAAAGTGTGCCTTAAAACAGGAAATAACTTCTGAATTCCCCCTACTGCATAACACCACAAGGATCTTAAAAGTCTAAACCCAAGATAATTACTGTTGTCAGCCACATTTCAGAAGTCTGTGTTTCTACTTTTATAAATACCTATAAATTTGAATATAAATGAATAAAATGGTTACCAGCTGCTGGAAGCTTTCTTTCCAGGGATTTGGATGTTCATATTCTTCTGGATTAATCTGATAAAATTTACCAGGTTCCGGATGCATCATTGGACGAGTGTACTCAAATACTTCCATATACAATCTTTTCCTGAGCAGAAGAGAAAATTAATGCATTTCTGATTACTCTTCCATTTTAATATAAAACAAAAGGCTGAAACTTGGGTTTTTTCCGAACAGAATTTGCCAGTCAGTGACCAAGATCAGTACCTACCACTTAAAATCAATTTTTTATGTTGTACTGACTTTTGTGCTTTTCTGACAAAAATTTTTATGTTTTACAATCCAAGAGAAAAAGCCCTCAATATGCAGTTTTCATGAAGAAACTTAAGTTACAGTATTCGTGAATCAAAATGTGTATTAACTACAGCATTGCTTTAACACTTATAAAAGCTAGTAGCACAAGTGTAACAAAACTTAAGACCAAGTGTGCCACCACCTCTTCCTCACCTTGCCAAATAAAGACTGAAAAATGCATTCACTGAGAACAAGTGATGCACTGTATTCCATAAAGAGTTCATCAGTTAACAAATTACAGTGGTTTAAAAAGAAGAAAATGGCACACAGCAGTTGGATTCTTTTCATTAATGCCAGAATGCAAATAATTGCAGTGTCTGAGCCTGCTGATATTAAGCCCAGACTTACAGGATGCCACTGAATCACAGAAGTTGTAGCTCATCTGGCAAGGCATCCCCAAAGCTGTCTTTAGGACAGAAAAAAAGGGGCAGTTCTGTGACATTATTTTATTATTTTTCTTTTAGTCTTAATCTTTACCTTTAAAACAAAGCAGCTTAAGAAACATACTGGTTTTTGCCCTCATAAAAATTACAAGTTTAGATCCCATTTATTCAAACTCTCAATAACCCAGGGGTAGAGTAGACTCATACGGGGGAAAACAGCCCAAGTATCCAACCATTAAACAAAATAAAAAACCCATTTAAGTAACACTAGGCAAAGCTTGCATCTAATGTGAAGATATGTTTTGACCCTTCTGTGTGAAGTAACACAATCCCCATAGTAGCCTAAAAAAGGTTAAAGAGGGAAAAAAGAACAGCAACTGAAGGCGTTGTTTTTCTTTAAATAGGCAGTGTTGAACTAGTATCTACTCTACACTAGAGAATCAAGTTTTACTGTTTAATACATGTAATTAGATATTCATAAGTAACAAATAATGCTTAACTAAACAGACATAGTAAAATACAACTGGTTTTACTTCAACTAATTGTAACCAACATTTCAATTTTTCTATTGTACTGGCATCTTGGGCAGCACATCTAGTATTTCTCAAGATGAGGAATAGCTTTTCACTTACCACAAAATTGGATCATTAGCCAGCTCACTGAAGCGTTTACACACACAAGCTGCTCTACAGAGATCCTGCTCCAGCAGATAGGAGAAGATCTTTAAAACCACTTCATCTGGCAACTTCTCCTGAAGATATTGTTCTGCAGGTGCTGCTATTAAACAGTAATCAATACAAGGTTATTGACATATTTAGCGAGCTCAAATCCTGACTGAAAAAGATTACCAACTCATCACTTGAAAGATTCCCATTTAAAATGCCAATTATCTCAGGCAGCCTTTTTCTAAAGCATGTTTCTTCTAAAACCAAAGGTAAAAAATCCAATAGAAATTACAGACTTCAAGTCCTCTTTCCAAACTTCTTAGTTCACCTTTCCTATTGGAGGAATCATTCCGCAAACAAGTGCAGATGTTAAGCAGACTACTGTGCATGTTCCAGATAGGCTGGCTTCTCACTGCTGTTAGCTTCATTGTGGTTCAATTAACCCACATTATCCATACAACAATAATAACGCAGTCCCAAAGCCAACATCTCTGCAAATGTTTTCAAACACAAAAGAATTTAATCAGAAATAGTCACTGTCTGGAAAAACTACTAGGAAGACTTCCTTGTTCTCCCACAATGAACACATTACAAAAAGAGGACAATTGGGATGTAGAAAACGAATACCCAGCAATAATTCCAAAGTTTCCTCCTTCCACTTACTCCCATTTATGTTCTTCCTTTTAAAATGAAAAATCTAAACCAGAAGAAGTGTTAGTCTTGCCAGATGTATTTCTTCAGAGAGGCTGGAGAAAGTTGTGTCATTGTGTGGAGACAGGAGTGCACTTTGTTAAATCCCTGCTCTTGGGCACTTGGACACTCCGGATACAACAGTTCCTTTGGGAAAGCCCTGCCTGCAGTTTGTGTTCTCACCAGACTCTCCTGGGGCACGAATCCTCAAAGCAGGAGGATTTGCAAAGGTCACTTGTTTGGTTAATGCCTTCAGGATCCTTTCTATGATTCCGAAGGCACAAACCACAATAGAGCAGCTTCCAAAGTTTAAAGGATTTGCACACAAGGCATTCAAAGCTCCTGCCTGCTAAGTTCACAGCACAATTACATCCATGTAATGCCTCTCACATTATTTTTTCTTAGAACAGATGAGTTTAAGGAGCAATAGGACTGTCATTTTGGCTACTACAAGAAGCCTACTGAAGTGACCTTTAAGAAAGATGACCTACTAAATGTGAGGGAATAACATTCTGAAGAATAGTATCCATATGAGATTTCACATATCAACAAATGAACAAACTGCCCCAAGATTTCCCTGGCCAAGGCAGCACAAAGAGATGTGTTATTTCCAGCTGTAAGAGGGAGAAGACAGGAACTGTCTTTACAAAGACACTAAACTGGGGTCTGAAGACCACATCACCAGAACCTCACATCATCACACATCATCTGTGTACTGTGACAGAAGTGATTAGAGCTGTTTTTCCAGGGTGTCATGCTTACATCTCTGATCAGACCAGGTAGTAGAAATTCTGAAATATTCCTGAGTTTGCAGCTCCTTTCCCTGAACGCGTTCCTTGTTGTGCCCTTGTATGAACGTCCTCTTAGTGATTCTCAAATACCAATTTCTTCTAAGATGCCAAAAGGGCACTTATGCAGTTGGCAGCTGCTCACAGCAGTGCCACAACTTACAGCCATAAACTGTAGGTACGTGCCACTTCAACAAAAATCTACGCTGTGCAAAAGTGGGAAATGCCATCATTCCACATGCCCATAGCTATTTGTTCTCACAGTATCCCATCCTCCCCCAGAATTTTTTTATGAACAGCTCCTTGCTGTAGTTCACTGCAAGCTACAGAACTGCTACCATGGGACACAAGGAAGGAGACAGGAACGAATGCCCAGAAGTTGGCCAAGACAGTTCTCTTCTGCAACAGCATTATTAGTGGCAGATTACAAAATTATTTTTATTCAAGAAAAAACAAAACAAAACAAAGCTTTATGAGCCAGGCTGAAGCCAGTAAGTTGGTAAAACTTATAAAACACAAGTGGTCTGGAAAGGCCTTCTGCTCAAGAGACACTTGGGGAGCCTGAAGTCTGAAGAGCATAACAGCAGCCTGTAAGGCTGGGCATTGTTGGGCATCACCAAAAAATGTTACACGCACTACCAATGCTGGTTTTTAAAAAGGTCCTTTTCCACTGGAAATATAAAGGGTCTTCCCTGTGTCAAACAGGAAGGAGCAGTTCTTTCTACAGTCATAATTACTCCTGAAATGCATCACAGGATAATTGGACATTACTTCTGAATTAATCTTTTTCTGGTAGCTTTCCAGTTAGATGTGGACTTCTGTTGTCTTAATGAAAGCTGAAATGTTATATTGCAGATGCCAAACAGTGAATCCTCCCAAGTTTGCCATGACCTGTCTTCTCATTTTAACACACAAATCCCTGAGGCATACAATTTAAGCAGTTACTTCCATAAACAACCTGCAGGTTTTTTTCTTCCTTTATCTATGTTAGGACCTTGAATAATATTTTATTCAAGGAGGAAGCTCACTAATGTATTGCCTTCCCACTGCTCTGAAGTTCATACTCCTCTTTTCCTCCTAGGCTCTATTTCAAAATTAAAATTGAAATCCAGATGTGTTTCCTTACCACAGGGGACAAGCACCAACTTTGAGAAAACGTCAAAACACATGAAATAAAAAAAAAAAAAAAATTAAAATCTCAATGAATGTCCTTGCCCCTGCAACTTTTCAAGCTGAATTTACTTGGAAACTTAGGCACTGCCTTCAAAATGAAGCTGATGATTTTACAGGTGTTTGCTATCCTCACTCAGCTTTATCCAAAATCCTGTAGAAGTGAGCAATTTAATTTAAATTGCATTTCTGCTCAATTAAGCAGGGGTTGATTTAAGATTTCTCCACTCAAATCACTGATACAGTGATTACCAGGTGAAATTCTCCAGTGTAATTTGAAAAAGCTGATTTGCTTCTTAATGGGAAGACTTTTCTCTGTATCCAAGAGAGACCTACATGCTTTTGTTCTATAAAGCCAGACTTCACAACTTGGATATCTTTTGATAATGTGTCAAAGCAAGGATGCAATCAATGTGTTCTTCCTCTCAGTTTACAAAAATGAGCCAAAACAGTTTTAAAGGCTTGTCTGGCCACCAAATCAGAACCATTTACATGCTCCTACTTCCTGACAGTGTCATGCCTATTGATGAAGCGAAGGTAATGTACAAAATGCATACACATATTAAAAGAAACCCAACCAGTTTTCAAAAAAAGTGTCAAAACCAGGTAAGAATAAAAACAAAGTGCAAGAGGTCATCACCTATCTTTATCTTTGCCCTAACGTAAGCTGACAGTTGAACTATTTATGATTTAGTAGGCATTAATATACTGCACATCTGAAAGTTAGAAGCACAGCTAGTTATGTCATTCAGTTTCCACAGGATATGCATGAAGCTAATTCAGTTTCAGTTTTGATCATCTAACTGATAAGGACTAGCAAAGTAATACCAAGACAAAGAGCAGAGAAAGCTGCCTGAAAGTGAATTCCCTTCTTTGTACAAAGACCAAGAATGCCATCACAAGAATCCAGAATTGTAAATTATGTCTTATATGGCTGCCTTTTTTGTCCATTTTAGTGGAGAAGATGGAGACAAATAGCTTTTGCTCCATAAGGAGATATTTAGTAAAAATCTCTTCTTGTTAAGAAGTAGAAATATGTCAGAAACATAGCGTGTATTGTTCTTGGGAAAGTATCTGAGGAAATCAATAGGAAAAGAAAAAAATCCATTTAAAAAGTCACTAAGTTCTGTAAACTATGAGCTATGCATGTTCCTAGTGTACAGAACAAGCAGTGAGTGATCCAGTAACCTCGAGTCTCAGTATGTACAGCAAATCCATAGTTCAGTGAAAAGAGAAATGTAAAATAGCAACACTCCCAGCAGAACTAACTCTGAAATCTGTATTAAAATACATGTTTTTCCAACTCCTGGCTCCACTCCAGTTGGAAACTCTAGTTGACTGGCATTTCTCCTTTCAACTTCGCTGAATTTTCCTCAACTCCGTACAGCAAGGAATGGTTTTCCACCAAGAAATCTTCCTGTATTTCTAGTCCCATGCCTTCATTTCATCTACAGTTCTAAAATAAAGAACTGTACAGCCCAGATGACAATACACAGTCACCACTCATGACAAGAAAGTCTCATGCTTACAACTCAGTTACAACAGGTATCATTACCTGTGCCAACAAAAAACGTGAGGTGAAGGGGGCTGTGTGTTAAAACAAACCTCACCACAACCAATACTTGTACAAATTTAGAGGAACCTCACAGAAACTCAACAGGGAGAAGAAAAAATAACCATTGTCAGTACTGCTAAAGAAATTAACAGAAAATGGTTTGAGGAGGACACTCCCTCCTTACATTGCAACTGGTTTGAATACAATCTTTAAAGTACAATTGCAAAATCACTGTTTGCAATTCCTCTGTTAATTCCATGCCAGAGAAGCCTCAACAATCCCTGTACTTTCCCCACATGAGCTCAAGAATCTAACAAATGGAATGTACAGCGAAAGTGTGGAGAATTCCTCTGGAAATCAGCGTCATTCAAGCTGTAAAGTTACACACTTTCACTAAAGCAAGGAGGAGAGTAAAAGCACAGTGAAGACGACAGCAAGAAAGTGAATTAAATGGAAGAAAAACTAAAAACTGTCAAGAGAAACAGAGTCTGTGACAAGACAACTCTGCACAAGGCTCCAGAGAGCAAATCAGGAAATGAATCAACGCAAAATGACACAGGTTGATGTCCAATTGGTTCTACTTATTTCAAGAATATAAATCTTAAGTTAAATGGTTCTTAAACAGCTGCTGAAATTAAGAGTTGATCAAAGAGAGGGAGAATAAAACAAAGGGGGAAAAAGACACCTCAAAATACAAAAACTATGCTATGGAGAGGATGGGAAGACAGAAAGAGCAGATCTCAACAGAAGCAACGAAAACAAACCCAAAGCCTTGTGCCAGCTGCTCAGTTTTAATTCACAGTATTAAGGGAGATGTGGACATCAAAAAAAAACAGAAGCAAGAAAAGCAGGAGAAACCACATCAATGGGAGTTGGCAAGCATTGGTGTTGATTTTCCAGGCAAAAGTGACAGCAGATCTCCTGGAACTAAAGAGCGTGTCAGGAGACAAAAAAGAAAAGAAGCCGAGAGATTGAAAAACTACACAGAAAACAGAACAAGCACAGTGTGTGCACACAAATAAAATACACACACAATATAGTTATATACACATGGTATCGGATGTGTGTTTATTATACAACATCCATAGACTGGATATGTGTGCAAAAATCTACACACATTATGTATGGAGGTATATGTGTATTTTTATTTACAAACACATGAAGTCTCTCCCTCTCTCCACAATGAAGTGCTATAATGACATACCCAAACTACCCCTAAATATGCAATGAAACAATCAGTATGAGAAACAGTAAATAAGGGACCGTTGCAGTATTATCGCTCCTAACAGTAGCTTATATACTACTACACAGCACCGGGAGAATAAAAAAACGACCAAAACACGCCTGCAGTGAAGCAGACAAAACAAAGAATCAGATTCTAAAAATTCTGATTAAAATCATGCTACCAAATTTGAAGTTTAGAACAAGCTTGTAGTTTTGTTGTTTTGGTTTTTTTTGTTTTCCCCACTACTGTTTCTTAGTTGAGAACACAGAAAAACAGTTTGGGGACAAAGTGTGGGGGAGAATGTGTGACATTAAAATGTCCCCACTCCCTCTCCTTTGCTCCCTTTTTCATATGAAAGTTATTACCTGATAAATCCTGCGATTTCCCAGATACTCTAGCACGTTTTGCTCGATGACCGAAGTTTTCAGTAGCTGAAGTAGAGGCACCCTTTAACGAAATATGTAAGATTTAGTTCAGTCATTAGACTTAAGAAAAAATACTAACGAGTTTCATATTCTTGAAACAGTAAAATTTCCTTTACAATTAAAGCCAAAGAAGTTACCTCCATACTGCTCTTTGTAGGACAAGCTGTTCTTTTAGGTAGAAGAGTTTTTCTGCGAAGTTGGTATGGACTGTTTTGTGCACCAGGACCTGATTCTTCTGCAACCATATCTGCAGGTACATCATCATCTGCAACCAAAAAAAAGAAGATCGATAATTGGAATTGTAGCTCTGCTTTATACCAGGAAAATGCTACAGAAATTTTCAGGTAAGTACATAGTCAGAAGGGTGGGGAGGAAGTGCTGAAGAACAGAGAACTTCCAGTAAAAAAGAAGTCAGAACATACACAGCATATAAAAACCCACAAGAACCTAAGTTCCTTCATGTGTACTTTCTCCATACATACACAGCAGCTACACCAAAAGCTGCCTAAGAAAAACCAAACAACCAGAAACCTAGGCTTTTGGTTTCGCTGCAAGCATTTAATTCACTATGCTAATTCAATCACCTCATTACTTCAAATTTTTCACCTAATGCTATCAGCAGAATGAGGAACACTGAAGTGTCAATTATTAACTAGATGTTATCAAGAAATCCTTTAGTAAACACAGCGCTTAGTACAAAACTGAAGACTGAGTTTTCCTCAAACATTTTGGGAATAGCTCAGGCCAGCACACAAAACCTTCTGTAAAACGGAGGTAGCTTTAAATATGTACATTCTCTTCACCTAAATTATACTTGAAAAAGTAAGAGCATATTTCCTCCCTGCCCTTTAAAACAGAAGTGCAGAAAGTGTCATGAGTATAATTTTAAAGGCTTTGATTCATCAGTTTCAATTTTCCCTGTTCATATATTTATGGAACATACTTGAAACAAGCAAGAAATAATTACTCATTGCTGCATGCCCTATAACTAACATTACATTATAAAGCTGCAAGAATTTTAAAAAGGCCAGAACAAAAAGCATCTAGAAAATAAATTAAAGCCAACTCCACTTAAGTAAAAGGTACACTTTCTGCAGATGCTTAACTGTGAGAAAACTATTTCCTTTTCATTTAAATTGCTTTTTTCTTCTTAAACTGGACAAAATGTGATGTGAAAGTAATAGCCATAAAAGCAATGCCATAGAGCCAGTGGTTTTCCTGAATATATGAGGTTGAAGAGATTAATGTAAAGGAAAAAAAAAAAATCCACCCAAAAGAACCCAATATCCCACCATAAAACTCCCTTACTCTTCTAATACTACAGTAGTCTGTTTAAAACACAAAGCAATGCAATTCTGAAGTGATTCACTCACACTTCAAAATCTTAATCTCACAATTTTCCTAAGGGTTTCTGGTTTGGGGTTTTTTGACATAAATTACAAAACACTCTGCATATATTGGATTATACATACCATGCAGCCCGAGCTGCTACATTAGTGAAAAAAAAACCAAAACCCCCAACTATTTTTCCCCTTCCTTATCAGATATTTATAAACTGCAACCTTGCTATGTACCATTAGAGATCACAACACTGCCGCAACACCCAAATAGAGGACAGAAGCTGGTGTGAAGTTCACTGGTGATGTGTACAGCTCCATACAGGCTCCTCAAAGCAAAAGAGAAGAGCTTCATCAGCTCATTAATCCCCCTGAAAATTAACATACAAGTACCTCCACGATCAGCCTTCAGTCAGCCCAGCTGGTCCAGCTCAGCACAGCCACAAGACTCCATGACTGGGGAGAACCACCAACGCTTTTCCAGCAACAGCACAGGTTTTTAAGGACAGAAGTGAACTGTGAAACTTCTATCAAGACCCACTTCTTTTTAAAAGAGAGTCACCTCTGAAAGCTCAGCTAGAAGCTGGCTCACAGTCCCTATCTGCTGCTTACCAGGCACACCTCACATCTGACCACTTAACTACCTAGGAAGCCCAAGTATTTATGAATTATGCAAAAAGCCTAAAGGACACTGATAGACGAACTGTAGTGAATTTTCCTGTGAAGCCGTGACTAGCCCAGCATGGGCATCACTGCCTATGGGAGGTCAGTGACCTCAGAGCAGACTCAGTGCACACTCATGGTTCAGTCACTTGGATTTACCCATTTCTTCGCATCTCTGATCAAAAACACCCTCTCAATTTAACAAGGTAGGCAGAAGACAGAAGTGGCTCCAGGAGAGCTCCCAGCCTTCCCTGGCAAACCAGAGCAGAACAGGAGCCGTGGGTGTGAAGCAGGCCCTGCCAAGAAGAATTCAGGCACCACCACCAGCCCCAAGGCTCCCCACAGCAAAACACCCAAATGCGTTCACACTGCACCACAGATCGATTTCGCAGCCCTTGTTTCTGTTTTAGATTTGATACAGTAACTATGATTACTGTTGTTAATATACCCCAGAAGCTACCCGGGGGACTTTGAGCGTGGTGTCTCAAGCCCCCACTGTTCCCTTATTTTGCATTTAAGAGGCAAGATGACTGTCAGAACAGCTGGGTTTTTCCCCCTGTTCTGGATGGTCGGTACAACAGTTCAAAATTGCCACATGAAACACAGCAACAGCAAAATAAGCAAAGACAACAGAAAAAAAAAAAAAAAAGAAAAAAGAAAAAGCAAAGCAGAGAATTTTGATCTCTCAGTAGGTGATGAAAAGGGCATGGATAAACCCAAATCAGGTCTTCAGAAGAACACCCATGGAGGCCACAAAGGACAAAACATATTACTGCTGGAAAGAGAAGGCAGAAGCCTGTAGGGTAAAATGCAAGTAAAGGTCAGTTTGGCTGAAACACTGAAGGACTGGCTAAGCAGAAAAGAAATATATTCATTTTCTTGCAGTGTGTTTAGGAAAATGGCAGGAGTCCCACTAAAAGATCAGTTTTCTAGCACAGATGACATTAAGGGAAATGCACACATGCACAGCAGGTATCTGAAGAATTAAAATCTTCCTTTTTCCATCTGAACAGCAAGGAAGATGAGGGGAGGGTACCATGATGTCTGTCACCAGCAGTTTTTTGCCACACTTCTGAGGGGCTTCTGCAAAGACTTCTGACACTTCAGGAATAACAACTGATTGGATTTTTCCAGATACAGCCTGTGTAGTTAGTGCCGTGTAGTTAGTACCAGGAAACCTGAAGGTCTTGAGTGATCTCTTAGAGCAGTAGCCTTGGTGCTCGGTTTTGGCCTTCCAGATGTTCCCTGTAGGCCCTGAACAGACTAAAGCAGCTACACGGGGAGCCTTCAGAGAGATGCTGCGTACAAAGTAACACTTCTTCAACACTGCACTTTGCCCTTCCCTGAGCAAGGAAACTCTTAAAACAGACTCCAAGACCTCTATTTTGAAAATCCTTCCCTAAAAAACATTTAAACATACACCTGCTTTAGAGCAGAAATATCTATTTTAAAATACAGAAGCTGAGTGCCTCCAAAATATTGTGAAAAAACCCTATTTTAAAGTGTAACAGTATCAGGCAGTAACATTCATAAAAAGCATTATAATCACATTTGTTGATGACAGAAGCATAAAAGTCAATAAACAAATTTGGAAGAGTGTGTGTGTAATATTAATATCATCATACAAACACCTGCTGAAATGACTGCCAGATGCTGTCACAGTTTTAACCAAGTCAATTTAATCTCTTAAAAACTGCAAACATATTAAGCTGAGTCTGCTCTCAAATAAAAATATTTACCCGAATATTTTACACCAATTATATTGTATAGTAAGATAAAATAATTCCAAATAAAATCATGTTTACTGAACTTTGTGACACTGACAGGTCAAAACCTAAATTTAAATTCTCTCTCGTCTTATAGTTCAAAACGACTCATGAACCTGAACCATAACACTCTAAGTTTTAAGACCCACGAAAGACCAATAAGCACATATACTTTCAAGAGGAAAAGAGGAAGAAAAGAAATCTGCCATTCTGGCAACTGCTGTCAAGACCACTTTGTCTATCCACAGATGCTGTGGAAGCGAGTACATTAAAATAAAGAAAAAAATAAAATTACACAATTGACTTCTTTTGTTTCATGAAGATATTGTAAGTTACAGAGAAGTGACAAAGCGTTGTCAAGAGTTATTTATTATATATTTATGTAATATATACACACCTAGGTCACTTCTAGAGAAAATTTATCATGTCCACGACATCTTTTCCAAAACATGTGCACGTGGTTTCGTTTTTACCTTACATATGTTCAGACAGTATTTCCAAAAAGTATCATAAATATAAATGACAACTGTAAGGTTGATAAACTCTTTAAAATAATACGAAAAAAGCTTTAAATCCCCCCAACAGACTCATCATAAAAAAGAAAAAGGGGGAGTGAGTCCCAAAGGAGGCAGCTCATACACTAATCTGTAGGGTTTGATCACGTAAATTTTTACTCTGCAACATCACATTTTTGTGCTGGTTTTCTCTACCTTCCCCAAATGAGGCAGGAAGAACAAAACAAACCAGAGAAAAAGATTTGTGGTCAAGAGAAGTAAAGTGCTGGGGATGGCAGATATTTCCAAACAGACACAGCACTGAAATTGCTCCTATAGGGTGGGGGAAGGAAGAGGTGAGAAACATAACCCAACCAGTTTTAAGACAGAAAAATCCGTATCAAAGTAGATCCTAGAGTAGACCCTAGAAGAGCAGCTCTGAAAAATAATGTTAATCCATGCTGAACCTATTTGAATGAAGCCATGATTCATCTTGCCTACCAAACAAATTTTAACAGGAAGAGTTCATTACATAGTGTTTTAAGTAGAACCAACTTCAGAATGAAATAATAAACTAGTAAAACAAAAAAATCCCAACACTGTCCATCTTCATAACTAGAAGAAAACATGAGTAAGGCAACTAAACTGTTAACTGATACAGCTCAGTTGCTCTGGATTGAGCCATCTTGCCATAAATCTGGCAAAACCCATACAAAGCATCCTGCCAGCCTGTGAGATGAAAGCCCCAGCTACTTGGTTGGATCCACTTCTGGATTAGTTCAACATTCCAACAGAGAAAAGAGGGTGACACAAGTTTAAGGGAGCAGAGAGGAAGGTACCCCCAACAGAGCTAACAATGAAGGCAAATAACTTACAGAAGAGAAATACAAGGCAGTTCTGTACTTGCACTTACAGCAACATCTCTGCAACAAACTGCAGACCCAAAAAACAAGCAGAACACACCCACCCACCATTTTCCTTCAAGGAGCAAGTCTCTGGGAGCGAGCTGTTAAATAAATGCATGTATCAGTAGTGTGACTGACACTCATCCCATGTCCTCGAAAACATCCCTAACAAGTGGCTGACACTTGAAAGCAGATACAGTACCAAAACATGAAAGACACTGAATATAGAAATTGCACATTCTACTCTGCATCTCAGAGCAAAGGTTTCTCACACCAGTAGAGGCTTTCCCGTTGATTCCAGGCAGCATTTAAGGGTTAGTTTAAATTAAGGATGGCTTAAGGTTGCTTTTGAAATGGAGACCATTTTCTTCTGAGAGCTAAAGACCTCTCTGAAGAGGTCTAGCCACTAAAAAACCACTAGCTAGGAATATCACCACTACCAAAAAAGCAAGTGCACCCCCAGAAACCCCCACCCAAAGCAAACAAAACCCCAACAAAGCTGAGAAAGCATGCAAAATTCACTGAGCTCAGATCCAACATATCCTAAAGGCAGGAGCATTGTGGTGGTCCTTTACAGTAAAAATTCCACTTCACTACAGTGGACTTGGGGGGAAAAAAAAAAAAGGTCCATAAGAAACAGGAGACATATACACAGCTACTCCATTTTATGTTTAATGTTAAAAACATGGTATTAAAATAAGAACTAGCTGCAAACTCTTTTGCTACTAACATAAAAAACTTCATTAAAAACTGTGATATATTTTAATTATTATGGAAAGAAACCCTGCAGTATTTTTTAAGCATTATCCAGAGCAGCTCAGCTCACAGAAAGATAAAATCTAAAAGGTAGTATTTCTGTAAGGTTCTGATGGCACTGGTCAACGAGAAGGATTAACCTCTGACTAAAGACAAAGCTGTCTGGAACTGGAAGAGACCCTGCAAGAAAAAGATTCTGAGTCAGAACTGCTACTCAGAGTAGCAGGCTCTCAGTCTGGAAAAGGGACAGACCTAACATTAAAAATGTATGCTTTCTTAAAGACTACAGAAAGATCAGACTTGCTGAACGCCATATGGAATAAAGAGATTCTGCCTTCTGGGAAGCAACAACCAGACACAATAATCATTACTGACTACTAGAATATTTTAAATATACATACAATTTCTTACTGACAATAAACCACAGATATACAACAATACGCAAGCACACTGTAGCTTGTAACTGTTTATTTGATAAACAAAAATTATTGTTTATTAATTGGAATACCTTGAAATTTTTCTGCATGAAAGTTATTTCTTAAATTGGAATAGAGGAAAAAAATTATGCTTAAGCTGTAAGTCACAGCACTTGTATAGAGCAAAATTTAAGAAACACACACTACATCACCTTCAACCCCAAAAATCAAACAGCACCTTTTTTGCATTTACATTTGAAGCTTTTAAACATCAATACCCAAGTAAGACATCTTATTACTCTCCCTGGAAATAGGTCGTGCAGTCATGATGGCCTAAAAAGAGTAAGAATAGATCAGAGGCTCAAACTCGATCTGTACTTATCCAGGAGCTCATGTTAATTTTACAACATATTTAGAAGTATTTTCTACAAGAAGAAAAGCAACTACTTCTAGCTACATAGAGAGTTTCTTACAGCTGAGATTATTTCTTAGTGTCTTAGATAAAAGTTAATTTCCATGAGATCCAAAGAAACCGATCTTTTCTCCTCCTCAGCACATTGTGAAGCCCACTACAACAATCTTCGCACAGGTCACTCAAACCAGACAGAGAGAAAACACTCCCTCAGAGGTCTGCTAGGTCAGCTGGCACCCCCAAAATGCTGCATAGGAGAAAACATGGCTTACACAGCAAGGCAAAAACTTAAGTTCTTAGAGCTGGCACAAAACAGACTAATAGAAAAGGAGACAACTGGGAAAGATGAACTGGCTGCAAGCCCAAAACTTGTCCTCATCTATATTTCTTAAACAATTATCAGCAGTCACAAACAGCTATTCACATCTTTACACTTCCTTCTCTGGGGAGCTCACAGTCCAGAACCACCTAGCAAAAAAAACGTGTGAACACTAGTTAAAAAACCCTCCAGGTACTACGAAGAATATATTCCTTTTAAGAAGCCAGGAGCAAAAAGTGATGACTAGGATTTGATGAAAAATTCTGGTTTCTTTCCACAACCATGCCCCCAAAGCAGATACTTAACATCGGGTTAAAGACTGAATTTCTAAAAAAAAATCATTAACACACACATTTTTATTAGACATACAGAATAATTGTGCAAGTACCTGCATACTTGAACTACTTGTTAAATAACTCACTTTAGAGAAGGAAGAAAAAGATTTTTTTCTTAGAACAAGCAGCTCTAATCATCAGCACTAGCATGTAGAACTGATAAAGCAGAATTAGAAGACAGATTTTTTTTTTTCCCTGGTATTTTTGTTTAAACTACACTGTTTTCCCAAACTGATGATAACTGTATTATAGCATCATCTGTAACATTTAGCAGAGTAAAAAACAGCTCTCCAGGTGGCTGCTGTGCAAGTATTAAGGGAACTTCCCTCCCTGCTTAATAGGCAGCTTGACTTCTGCTCTGACAAGCTTTCATTGAGAAGGGACAAGGAACCTTTTTTGGGTGCATTCCTCATTAAGAAAGCAATACTTTCAAGGCTGTGGCCTTGCTGCATGGTTCCTTGATGCTACAGTGAGAAAGCTGAACAAGTGGATTTTAAGGTTCAGAAATACAGTGCTAAGAGCCTTTCATTGTTACATTTCTGAATGACACTAAATAAAACAGACTATTACTACAAGCTGATTTTTTTTTTTTGGTCTATTGTGACTACTATACTCAAGATTCCAACCAGGACCCATTAAAATTTCTACCTGGCCATATCGCTTCATTTGTTAGAGCAGTCAAATTACCAGTCTCAAAGGTCACCTCCCTCTCTGGCTGAAATACAGCAACTTTCATCTCATTACAGAAGCACAGCCAGTGAGAACAATAAAAACACACTGAAATAAGTTCAAGTATTACCACTTTATTCTGACTAGAAAGATGTTTCTGATCAATCTTCACACTTCAACTTCCGGCAGTACTTCAAGGTGCCTGAACAAAGAGGTGAGAATGGAACCCTGTGACCACGCCCTTGGGGCCTACAAAAGATTCCCAAATCTCGTTTTACCAGGAAGTAAAGTGTCTCTCAGACAGGAAGGAATTAGAGATTCTCCAACAGCAACACCAAAGTCACCGGAACATATGAACAGAGGAACTGTGGAACCAGTCACTGGTACTTAAAAAAAAACCCAAAAAACCACACAAACAACAAAAAACAACCACCAAAAAGGCAAACAACCCCCACCAAAACAAACAACCAAATAAACCATTAAAAAAAAAATATTAACAAACCCAGAGAACTTGCTTCCATGAACAATGATGTCAGTCAAATGGCTGGACATTAACAGGATGAAAACCAGCCTCCAAGACTCAGGAGAAAAATGTTCTAACTAGCATATGTAAAATTAATAAGACATACTTATTTGTAAGGATAGATTATTTCTAATAAGCAGAGAATAGCTGAACTATGAAGCAGAAACCTTACCTTCTTTAATTACACTAAGTCTGGATATTCTTGATACCAATAACTCCAGAAAAATAATTATAAGTTTGTGATTTCCTCTTTGTATTAACTTCTGGCAGCAATTATTTTCAGCCTCACCTCCTTTAGCACTGCTGAACTGAAGGAGGAGTATGACACTACTCATTTCTTCTCTAGTTGAGTTTCTGAAATCCTTGAAAAAAAATTGGGGCAAACCCACAGTATAGGAATGAGTAAATTCAATGAGAATGCAGAGATTTCACTTAACACATCCACAATTTACACTTCAAGTTTTCTACAGTCCATAACTGATCCATTTGCAGAAATTTTCTGTGATCCATGGGAAATCAAGAGAAACATGGCTGCTCTTGAAAGAGCAATAAAACAACCCACAAGTCTCATTATGAATTAACACTATTGCAGCTATTTCAGCATAACCACTGTAAAACACCATTTCAGGGCACAATCATTTCACCCAATTTTCAGGAAATGAAAGCCTCCCACAGATTTTGCTGTCATGAGCCACATCTGCAGAACACTGTTGTAACACAGGCAGAAAAGAGTATGTATCTCCTGCTACTAAGAGTAGTAGCAGATTTGGAGATACTTGCCATGCAAAGCCATCTGCCTTCTGTGGACTCTCCATCAGAAGTGACTGACATCTATCAATACATTGGCCCAGCTGAAACCCCATTATGTTGACGAGCAGTTTTGATGAACCTTAGGAAATTCCTGGTTTAGTGTTTCAGAATTAAAAGAGCTTCTGAAATGCCTAGCATGACAAGGAAATGCAGTCATGGATTTGTCAAAGGTTAAGGAAAAAAACAACCAAGATAAAAGGCCAGACAGTTCATGTGCTGGGTTCCAAGGGGTATAGTCAGTATTATTTCCTCTACGAAAGAAGCAAGAGGGGGAAAACTATATTAATAGTACTTTATAGCTTACTGGGTTCAGCTGTCTTTCTTCCCTACTGTACAAAGCAAAGTTTCCCAGCTGACCATTAGTCTATGACGAAGCAGAGAAACACCAAACAGTCCAGAGGAAAAAATATGGACCTTGTAACCTTGACAGATAGCTGGGAGGAAAACACATCTTGCGCTAATACTCCTCACAATTCTGGATGTTCAAGAGCACGTCTCTAGAAAAAGACAACTGTGCAAACTGCAAAAGGGAAAAAAAGTTAATTCTGCTACCTTTTTTAGCTTGTTCTCCTTATTATTACCATGATATTAAACAAGCACTCTGCTTTCTCCTGCTGCCCTAGTACTACAACCAACACTTACACAGAATTTCAAATGTTACAGCTGAAATGAAAAAAACCAAACAAAACCCAAAGAAACTGTGAAATACCGTTATAAGAACAACATAACTAACAACAGTATACTGAAAACTTAAATACATTAGACTGGAGAGGAAAAAACAATTTTAAAAAAATCATTCATTCCTGCCAAATTATTGTTCTTTTATTTACCAAAGAGACCTCCTGTTATAAGATATAGTCATTTTTAACCTTTCAAGCAAGGTTATTTAATGAAAATAATATATATATGTGTGTTATTATGCCAGAAACATGCACACATACAAAAAGGAAAGCAAGCATTTATTATCCTTGAATTAGTCAAAAATATGTTGTACTTAACGTATGTCGTAGTAGGGCCGAATCTTACAAGCCTAACTGTGGCAAGGTTTACACAGTCACACTTATCTGATCCTTACTCCGAAAACTTCTCAACAACTGTTCCTATTATTCTATTCCTTAAATTACCAACTCCAAGGTGCCTGTCAAGAGCAGGAAGGCATGGTTCCGTTTAGCTTCAGGGAAATAACTGAGAAAATAACGTGTGGAACCACAGCAAATGCCAAGTATCGTTGGAGTGCAAGAGGGAAATACTTATTTGCCAGCATATATGTTATTAAGACGGGTTAAGAAATCTGTCATCAAACTATAAAACACCACTGCACTAGTCAGCATCTGATTCAAAACTAAATTTGTTAAGAGCTACAGTAAAAATAAAAAACTGCTGACAACACCAGCTACTGTAGGACTAAGGGCCTACCTATACCCAAGCTGCTTTGAGATAAAGTAAATCCTACACAGAGAACAACTATCATTATTCAAACCTTCTACTCTGGGAGATAAAGGCGAAATAGATTTTCTACCAAGTTTTACAGTATTAATACACGATTTAAATACAAATTAGAAGAACAGGATCATCTGTTTTCCACTGCCAACATGTTGCAAAACAAACATGAGGAAAGCTGGAAAGAAGGTTTTGTATTATGTGTTCAAGGAAATTGCAGCACAGGGAGGACACTCTGTTCTTCCTTGCCCTGTAGACTAAGCACCCCAATCCAGAAGTTACTGCTCTTGGGTATATGGAGAGGAAAAAAAATAATAAAATTACATCCTGATTTTATTAGAAAACCAAATGGCAGTTTTGATATATTAATCAAGTTTTTACCTTTGTTTTTGTTTTCGCTGCTTTTAAATAGAACTTTTTTTACACCAGGTTTAGTTTTACCAACACCCACTTCTTTTTTCAAACCTAAACTCTGTGAATTCTGTACACATTAAGTTATCCAGCCATTCCACAGCAATGCATAACCAACCACCACACAATACTCAGCTGGTTTTAACTTTCCTGTTTTCAACTGCAAGGAAAACAGGCTGTCAGATGCTGACTGATGATGTATTTTTGCCATTAAAAGCAGTATCATGCATGAAATGCTGCATCAGTGAACTTCTAAAAGCTTTTTTTAAGCAGCTATTAAATTTCCATTAGTATTTTCTATTAACACTGTCATTTCACATCGTGAGGAGCTGTTAGATATATATATACATAAACCCATGTGCATTCAAACTTCAGAAACATGTTTTTAATGTACAACACAACTGATTTTGTTACAGGAACTCTGCTTTTGGTAGAACTTCAGAGACTAAAACACCAGCAACTGCAACTGTCGAGGTGTGTGGGTGGTGGTGGAGGACAAAAATCTGTGTATTTGGCTGTTAATTATGTCTTTTGGCAACTAATTACACTAATTGCAGATATATTTTTCCTGATAAATTCTGAAGTTAAATGTAATGGCTCCATAATTTACAAGTTTCCAGAACAAGACTTTTTGCAGTGAACACTCTCAAGTTTAAAACTGCAGATGATGCCCTGTATCTGATGAACTATTTTCAACTACTGACTATTTCATTTAAAAATAAATCTAGCTTCTTTTCTCAGCATCTCTCAACTGCTTTTCTTATGGTCTCAATTTGACTAAAGCTCTGTTACACTAAACAATATGGAAATGCCCATCTTAAAAAAAAAAAGGGCCTTCTAGATTCCTCCTTGCCAAAAGAAGTACATGCTTATCATTTCCATTTCAAATTTATTCTTAACAACATTAAGAGGCAATAAAGTTCAAGCAGGCAGAGTAAGCTTGATTATCTGAGAGCAAGCCTAAGTCACAAAATGGAAAGAAACTACTAATTTTTGGTTTTGTCAAAATTGTCCAGAAATACTGAAAGTTTTCAACAAGGTTGTTTTTCTTCCTCCACTGTCTTTTATGTCTAGTCTTTCTGTATACCTACAGCAGAATCCTGAACTTTTTATTTCTTAAACAGGTCCTCCTTCTCATGCACCTGAACTCTCATTTTTAGTTTCCCAAATTCTGGATATTTACTCATTTTAAGACCAGACAGAAAGGGGTTTTGCTGTTTATTCTGTATCCATTTTGAAGGTCTGAGCCACCACACTTCCTATAAACTTGTCATGCCTCAGTATGTATATTTCTATTCAAGAAAGTATTTTTAAATCATGTGCATTAACTGGAAAAGTTGTTTGAACACATGCAGCAAAAAGCAATAGGGAAACAGTATGGTTGAAGAAGAGCCCAGTAATAGCCCCTTCCATCCAGACTATTAAAGGTCTTCACTAGACACAGTAATCCTGCCTTGTGAGCCATGAAAAGACAGATTGAAACAGCCATCAAAAAATAAACCCTATGCTAAAAGGCCACAAGGACCTAAAGAGGTTTTAAGAGGAAGAAATGTTCTTTCTCACTATGCCAAAAAATCAAAGATAATCTACAAGTTGCACATTAAGATGGTCAGTTTTCTCCTTTCATGTCTGCACAGCTCCATCATTATCCACTGACCTCAAATATTTTCTCTCAGATATCTACACCAAACAGTGTATTTACAGACCAGGACACTTTGGAGAGTCAGTGGACAAAACACATGCAGAAAAAAAGGGAATCTATAAACTCCTTTTCTGGTTATTTTACCTACATTTCCCTTTTTTTTTTTTCCCAAAGAAAGATTTAAAAAAATTAAAAGACCAATTAGAAAGTATTCAAAGATGTCAAGATGTGCCGTGACAGCTGCTGCACGGTATGCCTTGACTAGTGCTGACTACCCCTCTACCCCCACATTCCCAATGAGCCTACGCAGTTTGATCTTGTCCCTTTCAATAATTGTTAGTGTTGATGAAAAGTTAAATATGTACAAACCAGAGATGTAGCTGTGTGCGTACGTATAGCTGTCAAGGCATTCTCCTGGAGACAAATTTGATACAGACATAAAAACACATTGTGAGAGAAGAGTCACAGGTGCACAGACCTGAAACAGTTCTGAACACACTGATCCACCAGAACAGATAACACCCCTTGTTTAGCCAAACTAATTTTACTTAGTACATCAACAGACTAGGTCAGTCACAATACCTTGGCTGAAGAGGGCTGCCATTTCATAGTACTAATTTATTGTGGTTTTTAGGTCATCTGACTATATCCTTAAAAGGTTGCAGGAATAAAAAGTATTACCATTAAGAAGGAACATCATATTACAAACAAGACAGATGGCCGACAAACCTTCAGATAAGTTCTGTATGACAAATAATCTTATAGATCATTATCTATTCTGCAGGACAAACTGCTCAAATACTTAAGCTAAAAACAAAGACTTTCTTGGCCCAAAGCACTGCAGAAGTTCACTGAGTTTACAGCTGTACACAAATAAGGTGAGAAAGAATTTAAGCACTGGAAGGACATCAGAAAAAAACTTCCATAAGGAGATTTTTTTTTGACTGTGAGGGTGACTAAGCACTGGCACAGGTTGCCTGGAGTTTGTGGAGTCTCCAAACGAAGCGAGCCCTTTCCAAGATGGCCATGGCTTTGCTAATGCAGCAAAGGCAGAAGGCACCATCGAAGAACAATTCAATCACTGCTCAACTTCAGCATTCTCGTCAGGGAAATGTCCTCCAATTCCTGCTTAACATACCAAGACCTGAAGTATTTACCCTCCAGATTTCTATTACAAGGCCTTACCACTGGCCTTCACTGACACTCCATTCCAAGGTTTTTGCTATAAAACGTAAGTTTGTAGCACTTCAGCATCTCAAAAACCTCAACTCATTTTTACTCTGCTGAGTACTCCACACTTCTAAAAATCTCAGACATCGTGACATTAGGACAGGAAGACAGACTGCAGTATTTTCAACCATACACATGTAAAACTACACTGCTACATGAATGTGGATATTTTCCACACCAGTGTTGCTATGTTAAGTTGTCAAATAGTCTGTATCAAAATATATTTTGTCAGCAAAATTCTATTATGAAGAAATATTATTTTAGGTTAAGTCAAAGCATCCTCAGCACAGCAAGTTAAAGATTTGATTAGACGTTCTAAAACATAACTGGATAAAGTTATAGAAACTCCCTCCTTCTCTTAGATTTCCATAATATATACATTACATCATTCCTTCCCAACTGTCAGACTCAGTTTCATTTCATCATCTTCCTGGTCCAGAGGTTTGAGAGGAGAAAAACACTGCTACTGTGCATTATGATCCAGAGTTAGGCTGTAAAACATCCCAGGGCCCTTCTACGCACTTAAACAGGCAAGTGGAACATCACCAAGTCTTTATCTGTTTGTTTTTAAATAAATAGTGTTTTTGTAAAAGGAGGGCAACTGATAAAGCATTTGTAACAAAAAGCTGTTTTAGAGAAGCAGCAACATTTTTATAAAACTGAATAATGATGAGTAACTCATAGAAACATCCTTCCTTTTCAATTTCTTTAATTACATCTACAGAAAAAAAATCCAAAGAGGTCAATCTCTTTGATTGGCGATTTGCAGAAATTTTAAACAGGAGGACTCAAGCTGCTTCTCTCCTCACCTTTCCACATTAAAGACCAAAAGGTAATGAGGTATTTGTGTTTACCCAGAAGACCAGCATGAAGAAGTAAACAAAACACTGCTTGACTGTGTGATCTTGTTTACACTGCTCAAAAGTGGTTATAACTGAAATAAAAGCTTTGATTACAGAACTACAGGAGAAGATTTATCCCTTACTGCTAGAGCTGAGAAAGAAGGGAAGACAAACTCCAAGACATCCATCAGACCTTTGTTTAAGAGAATTAAGATTTCAAAATCTGCACTGCTAGGGTGGTAGCAGAGCAGGGGTAACCTCCATCTCTGTTCAGAAGTGAAGCCCTCCCAGGCACAATGAGCTGAGCAGAGGCCATGATCCTGCCACGCAGGTACCTCTGGGCTGTGTCTGGTGAGCTCTCTCATGGCTCAGAAAGGACTCCGGGGTATCTGCAGCAAGCTATGTTCCCTTCTCACTCTTCCTCTCCCCATCTCATGCTCTTCCACTCATTTCTGTTCATGCCAGGATGAATGACATACAAGTGCCACCTACTTAAGGGTGATCTTCAAAACAGGATCTACCCCCTCACCCCCATGTCTTTCACCTGGAATGAGGTAATACTTTCACTACTAGTGTACACCATCTTTGCACAAATCTGTGAATGTCCTGCTGGTACAGAAAGATAAACTATTCTTTCTCCGTATTATTAAGCTCTCAGCATTTACAGAAATAAAATTAAAAAAAAAAAATCAAGAAGAGATACTGTGCCAATTCATGGTTTCATGCAGCTGTAAACAGAAGTATGCTGAACACATGCTGGCTGAACACACTGAAAAACTCACCTGCTAGACAAGATCGCACCAGCTAGAAAGTCAGAGTAATAATATATTCTACCTCCTACACCTTCACTCTAAATTACATCCAATTTGCTGAAAGCGAAGCCACACACAATCACTCTCCCTTACAAAGTATGTTCTCAAACTAATGAATCTACAGGCTGCACTAAGATGGTTATATAACATCAGCAAATTGAATTTATTTTCCGGGCCCTATTTTCTGTCAGTCTTTGCAATCATCACCTCCGTTTCAGTTTCCTTCATCAAGTCATCCTATCACAGTTTCACCTGTTCTGAATTTACCAATCTGACACACCTGCAAACTACTCAATTGTTCCACTGTTATTAATGTGCAGTAGCACCTGGAGACGCAGCCAAGTCAGTCACTTCAAACACTTGCAGCAGGGGGGAAAACCCAAATTTACCCTGAAGAGCTCATGGACACAGAGTTGCAAGCAAGACTAGAACAGGAGAAAGTAAGACAACAAGAAGGCGCGGTGAGTTTGTTTTCACACAGGCTTAGACCAGTGTGTTGACTGTAGAGTGTTTTGGGGTTACATGAACAACATTCACATCTCTGTCCCTGCTGGTTTGCTTACAGCCATTCCTTCTCCTAAATGACAGTTGGGATGAGATGATGGCACATCATTTAAGAGCTCTACACTTAAAAACTTGCTTGAAACTGCTGGAGCCAAACCAGAAGTGGCTGCTGCCATCTTGGCACACTCCACCTGAATCATGAGTTAAAGGATTAACATTTTTCGAAAGTAGGCAGGGAGGATTTAAAAGACATTGTTGCTTATATTCTTTCACCTGCTGCTTCTTTCAGACATCACTACTGTAAAGCAAGGCTAGGAAAAGTATTTTCTGTGAACTCATTTGAATTTAAATACTACTGAAAATTGCTGGTGAAAATAAAGGAGGATCTAGTGAACCACAGTTTCCAATGTTTGATCTGAATTACTTTACCTTGTGTTAGCACTTAGGAGATCAATCAATGCCAAAAGTCCTTAATTTCATTAACCACACTTATCCCACATTTTTCTTTACTGAACTTGACAACTATACAGTCACACTTGTTACTGTGCAACTGAAATTTTCACAGAGCAGCCACCTCCTCCCTCCAACCCAAAGCTACCAAAACCATCTCAGTGCCACTCATATGCTTCTGAAACAGCACCCCCAAAAGGGCTTCAGGCAGCAGTTAAACTGGGAAGAAAACACACAGCCCAGGGCTTCTATATTCCCAGTTAAGGACCGGACAAGTGGGCATTATCCAAACCCTGTGAACCCAAAAGCTTGCAGCCAGCACAGCTAAAAGGTAGGCTACAGAGAAATACACCTTGAAGAACCCTGCCACTGTACAGTAGCTGCTTGACAATATTTTTTTTCCTTAGATGTCAGAGCATATGCCACCACTGATGACTAACAAATAAGGAACACAAAGAAATTTTGGTGCATCAGTCAAACCATGGCTGAAAAACTATGAAGCCTGACATCAAATCAGGCTGCTATCTTTGAAGGGTAGTACTTAACAGTCAGTGAATTATTTCATGCCAGTGCTGTGTGCATTTCTGATACTGGCACAAGATGAGAAACAGGCCAGTGACTGAACTATGATGGAATGAATTTTTACTTGCATGTGATAAACAGTAGACACTAGTAGCAGATGGATGCATTGCACTATCTACAGTGATATTCTGCAAAAATATTATGGTAGTTGGACTGTCCAGTTCTAACCAGAAATCAACAACTAAACAAAGCTAAGACATCACCATAGAGATTAACTTCCCTTAATGGATACCTCTCATCTACCACATGGAGAAGAGTATTTCCAGAAAAAAATATTATACTTTATATCTCACACTCTCAAAGGACTTACAGAAGTCCTGTCTTTAGTGGAGGAAAGTTCAAGACTCTTGTCACATAGCAAGAGCTATGCATGTGTGCATACATATACTAGCTAATTAAAAACAAAATAAGAACCAACCTTAAATACTTAGAAGAAGAAGAGTCAGAGCCACTTCATTCTGCTCCTGTCTTTTCACATTTCCTGTATAATTTAATCCTGGAGAACTGCAGTGCTTCAGGGAACATGGGTCAATGCCAAAAATTCAGCACCAATCTAATACTAACCATCACTTCTAGAGACAAGAAGTTTTTTATTGACTATCTAGCATCTTTACCTTGAAGGGAGACTCTAAAGTGTCTAAGTGTTCCTAGAGGAAAACCTTGCATGCCAAGCATCTACAGACAGATGATCCTATCTTTACACAGTCACTCCACATCCACCTTCTCGGCAGACCAATGCCTATCATGGGATAGCAAGACTCTAGATGCAAACTCAGAATAACGAATCACAGCGAGTTTCAAACCCTACACAGGCAGAATGTGCAAGACACTGTCCGTTTGGAAGCACAAAAAACCCTGCATTACACAACCACATTCATCTAGTCTGTCAGATTTGAAGCGCCAACACAGACACAAGCAGATTCAGTATCGCTGTAGACTCGAAAGAAAAGAATCCTTCATGAGTTGCTCTTAAATCACGAGCATTCAAAACATTTCTAGCAAGTGAAATATATTTTGTGCACTCAACTTCAAGTATGCCACAAGGGTCACGAACACAGTTAAATCCAGCCTACTAAATAAATGGATATTTTCCCCTACCTAACTAAAATATACGATACTTGTCAACTGTTAATTATACTGCATCAAGTACAGCATTCTTTCATCTCTGTTCATGGTTTTTCTAGAGGCAAAACTGGGATATTCTCCATGTTCTAATATGTATCAAGGATAGTTTACAAGTGCATTGAGCTTTGCCATGTTCCCCCCTGTACTTTGGTTGAGCACACGGAGTATTAGTCATCTTCGTTATAGTCATGCTCAACACAGCTAAAAAATTCTCTTAAGATGTATTCTAAGCAACTGTCAGATTGAATTCTTGACATGTTTATTCTCAAACTATGGCTAATTTAAAAAACAAACTGTTCACATTCTATAGGTTGAACAAAAACTTAGGTGAAAAATGCTAGTATATTTATTGAAATCATTTGTTCATATGTAATTTCATTACTTTTTAAATGCAGAATACATATTTTAAGAATAATTCTTTAAAATATTGCATTATGTCTCACCATTCTGCAGTTAATCAAGAAGTTACCTACAGCAACCTTTATTCATTTTCCGCCACATATACCAACATCCATCCTACATCCAGATACTGTAAATATGGTGGTTGGGGTTCATTTTCTGAGGTTTAGGTGATTACTGAGGTTTTGTTCACAACTTCAAAAACTAGGATTTTGGTAGGAACAAGTGCTGTTTCCAAGAACTTTTACCTTCATTGACATGAGCAATCTAGCAATCCATACTCCTCAAAAAACAAACACAAGCACTCTCTAGAAGGAACAGTCCACAGGCAACTCCAGGCCTTGCATACAAGAGAGGCAAGAGGCTGGTGGCTCCTATAAGCAACATACACCTGTTCCTTTTAATTAAACATATACAGAAGTAAATAATGCAGGAACAGATTGAGCCCTGGTAGAAATACCATGCATAGAAATAACAAATTAGATACCTTCTGATCAAGTGCACTAAGTCAAATGCAGTTATCAGAACGAAAAAAAATTAAACATTTATAACAACCTAGACTGGGAGAGTAAAAGTTACATTTAGAGCTCAGACTAGATTTATTGCCAGGCAGTAAACTGCTGAATACATATAATTAAGCACACAAAACCAGTATTATGCTAACAAGACTTTAAGAGCAGCACTTAGGTGAAAGACTAAAACCATCTTTCATTGCAGCAGAGTCTTCTGTATTCCAAGGGCAAGAACCATTTATGCTATACATAGTGCCATCTATTAGCCAGAAAATGTCATCATTCCTGGGAACAAAGTGAAGAGCTATGAAATAACAGGTTTTGAAAAGGTTGTTAATAACATTTCACACTTGAGAGCCAGTGCCTTCAAACTTAAGAAGAAAAATAAAAGAAGTCATGTGCCTCTCAAAACCAAAATCCAGTTTGGCTACTTAAGCTTAGATTTTAAGACAAAAGAAAAACCCTTACAAAAATATCTTATGTTCTTTAGGAAACAAATGGAAAAGGAGAGAAGTTTTCCGTTAATAAAAAGTAATCAATTGTGGCTGAAGACCTGAAAACACCTTCAGTTATGACAGCGTTGGGAAGAAAATCTTACAAAGTGAAAATTTCTAGAACATGGCAATAAAATTGTCAATGACACAAGTGCCAAGAAGAGCTGTTTTGTGCCCTTAGTGGACAAATACAGAGCTGCAGTCATCTTCAGTAAAGAGCAGTTCAAAATTACTTTTCATCTTTTATAAAGCCAAACCTTACTGTCAACTTGCTCACTGTAAACACAGAAGAATTCTGGTTTCCCAACAAAGAAGAGACTTGAGATAAAAAGAAGGGATGAAGTACCACCACCACATTCCTCCTCACTCAGTCACAAATGACACTGGAAACTGGAGGCATATCTGTATTAAAACACAAGTTAAAAACCATTAAAAAAAATACTAATACCAGGAGTCCCCCCTGCAATGGGACAGCCCCAGAAAGGAGTTGCCAACATAAAGTTGTCTCTGATGTGTATCTATTGGAGAGCATGGTGCCTGAGTAAAGATCAAGGCAACTAAGTCATGGACTCAAACATCTCAAAATACAGACAATACCAGGCAAGTTCTTTATCAGAAATAATTACACTGGATGTAATTTTGAAAGTGCCACTGAACTTCATTTTGCCACTACAAATAAGTACAATACTTTGTCAGTGCCCTTTCTGGACGGTTGTAACATTTTATTCCAAGTCATTACAACTTTATTTTTTAAATCAATTTTGAAAAGTACAGACAACTAAATATAATTTCCTGCAAATCTGAAGCAGTTATTAAAGTCAAATGTTTCTACCACATCTACAAGCAAAAAAAAAAAACAAAAAAAAATTGCCATCAAAAATTTGCTTTCCCCTAGCAAACAACATAATTTAATAGGACAGATCTAAAGAAAATTTTAATTCCAGACTGTTCTCTGAGCTACATGTAGCAATGAGGGGATGTCTCAGACATGTTCTATTGCACGTTCATAACACTCCAACCTTAACAGCCTGGAAGCCCTGCCACTTACTCCTAGACATGATTGTGCCTTTCACAATGAACACTGTGACAGATTCTGAGACCAAACTATGGACTCACACCAGAGCAAAGTCAATAAATGCATGGTGCACATATTCCCTTTAACAATCTCTGGTCTAACGGAAGGAGAAATGGAGAGAAGCGGATAAAGCACCCATATGCCAGGTATGATCTTTATAAAGGTCCTTTTTTTTAGGGCAGCCAGCAGCTCAAGTCAGAGCAAAACATCATCTGTACCAGCCCAGGTTGCCACTGAGTACTAGGAATCCATTATTTAAATTATGTTGCTTCCTACCTTCTCCCCCCAGCACATCAGCTGGTTGTATGGGATGACCAAGTTACAGCAGTTAGACTTATGTAACAGCCAGTGTACATGATGGACTCCCTAAGAGTTTCCAGAACCATTAAACTATTAACTCATGCCTAGTCTTGAAAAAACAAAAAGCCAACCAACCACCAAACAAAAAGAAAGGGAGCAGTACTTCCCCTTCTGATAAAAATATTCAAAGCATTTCAAATTAAAAGCCATATATTGTTTGACTGCCAACTGCAGTGTTTTCTCCAACTACTTATTTTCCCAACAATTACCTATTATAAACTCACACAGCCTTCCTCAGATAAAATGTTACCAATGTTTTTTTCTCTTTCTGTTCACAGCAATGTGCCAATATGATCAATACCATTAAAAGTTCCCACATCCCTACTCAGAAGCCTACGATAAAGTTTCTAAAGATCCAGCACAAATTCTCACTGTTTAAATCTTCCACACGAACTGTAGGTTGTCTCTCAATGCACTTCCTTCGGTATTTGTACTTTCACAATGCCACACTGCATTTTAGTATGAATGTATAATTTTCTTGTGCCATACGTATGGTTCAGTGCACCCACAGGCACACCTATGGCTTCACAACTGTCACAATGTTGTATCTCAAAAGCACAAAAGAAGAGTCTGTAAGGGCACAGAATGCAAGTTATAAGAACGTTATTTATTCTCACATAAATGCCCACTGTTCCTCTTGGGATTTTTTAAAGTTAATTGCGCAAAAAATTAAAACAAACCCTACTCTCTGCCTTACCCACAAATAAGGGCTCTGACTGACACACACTGGCAAATAAAGAAAAAAAAAAAGTCTGCCAGGCAAAGCAAGACTCAACCCTGCCAGCTGCCCCTTAGAATGTAAGTTGTTGCCCCAATGACAGATGGCCGTACAGCTCACGTGGCACTCCAAGAGCAGCTCCTGTTTACAGCCCAGCATAATTAAGCCAACCAACTGCAACTCCCCTTTACCTTCATATGCTGCCCTGAAAGATGAAAGCACCACCACAGCCATATTCTGAGCCATTCAGTGATCCTTGTCTTGAACAAGGATCAGCTGGGACCAGGACAAAGGACAACTGAGAGCAACAACTCCCAGTACACACATCCAGATTTTAGCCTTGGGACAAGCTGAGCACTGACATTAAGTCCAGAAAGAAAACAGGTATTGTACCAAGAGACACCGTGAGGTCCACACTACACTACCAACCACAGGAACCCAAGGACATCACGTTCAATTCTGTGCTGTGCCACAGATGTGGTTCCATGATAAACCAATTTAAGAGTATAATACTGCCAGAAAGAAGAGCGCAGACCTTTTTCCACTAGCTCCCACACACAATACCCAGTGATTGTACAAGTACATGGTCATTAAAACAAAGGAAGAAGCAAACCACTGAGAAAATCCCTTTTGGTGGCCATTTGCAATCACACTGCTTAAAATATCAGTGAAATTGTGCCTACAGATTTCCCTGGTGACTTCGGGCAAGTTATGCCATTTCTTCACGCTTTCATTTCCCACTGCTGATGTCAGAACAATGGTACATCAGTACATCCCAGGTGTGCAATGATGACAGCTACAGACATGACTGAAGGCCTGCAAGACACAGGAGTTCTGCAATACAAATATCCAAATCAGTAAAACAAAGGGGATCCTTTACCAGTATCTGAGATTACTCTAGACAATCACTACAGTTGCTGCAATAAGTGGTGGAATAACAGATATTTCCCCATGTTTAGTGCAACTCCAACACAAGGCCTTCAGGCAGAAGAGAAGGATTAAAGTTGAGTGCACTGATTAGTATTCTTTTTACATCACTGAATGCTTGAACAGCTCTTTCCCAAGTAAACTCTTAGCATATACAGGAGTAAGGATTTCTGTGAAAAGATTAGTAAGTCAGGAACCTTCTGGACTAGAAACTGCTCATTAGTCTTACTCCACCCACTGCAGTGCTGTTACTAGAAATACTAAAAGAGGAAACAAAGAATCACTGAATTGTTCCTCTCACTTTAAAAATTAAATACGCACACATATACACAAATCTACTCTTAAAAGAAAAAAATTTCTTATTTAATTTAAACTTTTAAGGTCATTCAGTTTACTACAGTGATTCTGTCTAAGAGAAATTTTATCTCGATGGGGAGATTTTTGCCAGCTAGGTTTGCAGAAAGGGATACTTAAGAATTTTCTCCATATATCTAGTGAAAAATGCCTGACAAAAGGGAGGAAGAGGCAAGCCTTGGGAGGAAATATATTGCTTATCTGTTTTAATAAGAAAGGAGCAGGTTGATTTTTTTTTTTTTAAACTGAGCAAAAAACCCAACACAAGCAGGATACCACATTGCCAAACCTTGCTCTTCTGATTCCTTTGCCCTTTCTCAAACCATATACTGATTTCAAAAGCTAGATGAATTAAAATTCATTTTCTGTAATGTATTTGGCCATTTCTGTAGTACTAATAAATTTGGGGAAAAGACAAAATATGTCCCAGAAATCTTAAGGAAATCTTAACCAAGCTCAAGCAGTTTCCCCAGCCACCATAATGCACACACAGCATTTATATTACTGCAAAATATAATCTTTCTCCCAACAGGACCCTACACACGTTACAAGAAATAAATCATAGTTAATGTTTAATACTCAGTATATATGCATAATTTTTGTGACTACATCTGCACCAAAACATCACAAAGATAATAAGAAAAAGAAATGGTCTGTTTTACTATTTTAAACTTGCTCATTATGAAAGTGGTAATTATTTCCACCATGCAAGTGACATAAAGAGTTGAAAATTTCTGCCTTTCCCAGCCATTACAGCACCACTTCACGAGACTATCTGTTTGCTAATAATGGTAGCCCAGAGGAATGCTCAGGGCCAACCTTGCTGCTAGGAAAGAAACACTGGGATGAAAACTAAAGTACATTTAGTCTGAAAAATCACTGTGCCAAACTAACTATGATTCAGGTAATGTTCTTGATTCCACACAATTGTGCAACATTTCTAGATCTTACAAACACACAAATACACTGGCAGCTCGTAGCACTCTTTGTCATACTGGTCATTGAGTCAACTGAAATAAATTAAAAACTAAGCAGTCAGTCTGCTGGGATTTACCCAAGAACATGGCAATGAATCCACTCTGAGCACCAATGGATAACAGGTATTGTTTGGTAAGCCTCTGAAAGAGAGGAGTTAAAAATTATGCTTTTTCCACACACTACCTACTTCTAACTTCCATTGTATTAATCAGCATAAGAGCAACCCACAGCAGAGACAATGCTCAAATCTTCAGTTTCTCAAAAAAGTTATCCAGAAAAACATATGCTGAAAATTAATGAAGTGAATATGAAAACTGATCTTGAACTGGAACACCACGTACTATTGGGATTGAAATTTACAAATAAAAATTTGTTTGAAATTAATTTTCTGTTTTTCTCTCTTTTCTCCACATTTTTACAAATTTACAGATTTCAACATTAGTATGACCAATACATTTTCCTTTAAACTTACATATTAAAGTTAGGTTGTCTGTAACTGAAAAATCAGAATAATTTCACCTCCTCTTCTTTTCTGGCATTTAAAAAACAGGTTCAGAGGAGAAGAGGCTGTTAGTAAACATTATTTCCTGTTTCGACTTTTAAAGTTAACAAGCTCAGATGTTCAAGCATTATTTAGACAAAATGGGAGATCCAACATTACATTGACAAGTCCTGTGTGATCTTCAGAACAGAGCTTCCTTAGAAAGACACCCACTGAACCTAGTGGGATATGTCTTTTTCAGTTACTTAAACCTTTCAAATTAAGGTAAAATTTGACAATGACAAACACCCATACTGATACTGTCAAGTGTATCAGCAGATTATTGATCACAAGCTGCTGATGAGTAAGAAGAAATTTGGCAAGATATGGAAGGTTCTAACCTTGTTATCAAAGGCCACTTAAAGTTGCTCAAATATCACCCATTATCACAATCACACCCATTCTTCTTCTAATCATCCACACAGCAACAGTAGCCCAAAGCTAATCCTCTCTTCTCCCACTGATGCTTAGCTGGCCAAACAACTCTTGTGTTGAAGGAGGTTCTCTCAACAGCAATCCAAGGCACGTACCTCAGAGGCTCAATTATTACAGAGCTTTGCAGAGACTTAAAAATGGAACCAGAGGAAGCTCCAAATGGATCTCAGTACAAGAGAGGTTGAAATGAGATGATTTTTAAGGTCTCTTCCAACCCAAACCAGTCTGTGATTCCATGAAAAGTGGTTCTACTGTGATGGAAAAACCTCTACGCATTTTCATACGCTGCAATCGCCCTGGACCTTCAGTCTTCCAAGGCTTAACAGATGGAACTCAGCTATCTCTTGTCCCTACCCATGGTCTCAACTTGGGCAGTCACAGCCAACACAGGTCAAAACAGAGCAGATGAAACTTGAGAGTAAACTCTGGTTTATTTTGAATAAGTGCTCTTCAAAGACTGTGTATGAATGTCTAGGAAAATGGTCACAGATCTTACCACCTTCAGAGAAAGGTGAGGCATCACATCGTGACAACGATTAATGTAACAACCATCTAAGAGCTGCAGTCCTTCCTTCAAGACAGCAACAACTGAAGGAAATAGTAAACATTAATTTGAGCAGCCACTACACACAATTTACATTGATGATCCAAACAGCATTTGGGTCACCTTTCTGGCCTCTTGCTTTCCTAACCATCAGGAAAGGCTTGTTTAGCCAAAAAAGCATTCCATTTTGTCCTCAGCTCTTAGAAACGATTGAAATCTGAAGTTTCCCTATGCTTCTGCAGCATAATGTTCTTTCTAAAGGTATGCTGACAAACTGAACTTCTGTCTAAAGGTATGTTGACATACTTTCCAACTATTTATTTCTCACAGGACTACAGCAAGTCTGCACCAAGACCTATGTCTCGAATTCCAATTAAAGAAAAAAATTTACACATTTCCTCTCACTTTTCCAAGTACAAGAAGCTTGGGAACTGTAAATTTTACCCAATTACCTCCTAGAAAAAACACTTACTGACCAAATAAGAACGAAAAAATAGGGAGGATACTTTATATACACATAAAATCAGTAATGTGGTAATTAAGTAAGGAGATTAAACTGTGTAAGAAGAGGACATGGAATACATTCAAGAGGCAGTTCTGAGTTTCTCTTTAGGAGCCTTAAGAATTCAGTGAGGCAGCAAGACAGCGTGGCTGTATCAGACTACAAAAAAATATTTTCCCATAAGCATTTAAGTAGTATTTTAGATTTTTAACAATTATTGATGAACCAGTCTGGACTAGATTTTCTGTTGCAAAATCAAATTTAAAATAAGAACTAAGCACTACAAAGAAAATCAATTGATTTACCTTCCATGTCATTTCAGATCAAACTCAAGTGCCATTTGTAGTAAATGGGAATCTTTCAGTTAGCCAGGATTTCAGTGGGCTTTGAATGAGAACATTGACAATTGTTACTGCAGTGTTAGAATTATTTCAATTACCAAGCATTGTCTGAAAGAAATCAAGGTAAAATGTACTTACTCAAAAACAAGAAAGAAGCATACCAAGATACTGTGAAACAAACAACTTGTTTGTCGTGTCTCGAAATGCACTAATAAAGCTTTGTATGTTCTGCTAAAGAAAAACACACCTGGCAATTGTAACATCTGACTGCTTTTCAGAGTAGCATCTTTGTAGGATTTATTTCTTCAGCAAGGTATGGTCTCAAAACAGCAACAACACAGGAAATTGGTGAAGTCCTCATCCTGCTGTTGTACAGATACAGCCAAACTAGCTGAGAGACAGAAACTGCATTATAGTTTTAGCCAAGGCTCTCCAGCAGGTCTAACAATCCACATGGAGAAGGGAGTGCCTTGCAAGAGCATAATGAAAGAGGGTCAAGCTAACTCAAATTACCTTCCATTTGCCACAGGCTAAGAGCATACACATGAACAATTACTGTGAATCAGATACCACAGATCAGCTGACATATGGTAACCTGTCATCATACAATAACCTGTCCAAATACAAAGATAGCTTGAAATTTAGACCTGCTGTAGAGCTACAACTCTCTCTCAGAAAGCAAGACAGTAAGACCCTGAACCTTTGTTTCTGGATGTGTAAGCTGAAAACAAGCAACAGAAGAGAACCCACAAATGAAAGCCTTTAAGGTAAACAGGCTGTTTCCAAATACTTCAAACTGGGATTACCAAAAGGAAATAGTTACTGTAACATGACCTATTCATGCTAACCAGCCCTTCGGTATAAAAGCATGCACACAGCATGACGACCATGAGACTGCAAATTCAGCTCTTCTGCTGGTGTGGCCAGTGGTTATTTAAAACAAGTATAGTAATTCCAAGTACAGTTGTTGATTTGGCCTGGTTGCTGTGTAATGGCAATTCAAAGTAGGACAAAACCCAAGCTTTTGCTTCCCAACCTCATTCCCAGGAGCGCTCGTTTCTCTATGCTGTGTGTCCCTACCAAGCTGAACGCAGTCAATCAGCACAGAAAAAGTAAGGAAAAGCTTTACACGCTCTACCAGCTCTGGACTGGCACTCACATGATACAGCTGAATCAGTTTTTTGGAACACAGAACTGGCTGTGCAAGAAGACAAACACTACTATTATTTTGATACTGGAATACCAGTGATATCCGGTATGTATGGGAAGCCTATGTCTACAGGCTTCTGTGGAATAACCTACATGGAATCAAGAAGGTACGGCTGCTCAACAGAAACAAACCTAGGAGCCTGAGTGACAAGGTTTCCAGGCAGAGCTCAACTATGCAGCAGTTTGAGCTCCCAGAACAAAGCAGTGCCTCAACTCTCACATATAAGACATCAGAGGGACCTGACAAACCTGGCAACGGAATGGAAACTGCAGGTTTCTGTTACAACGAACAGTAGGTTTCATTGTATGTCCCACAGCACGGAACAGAGCACAGAGCTCCAGCAGCACTGCTACAGCTCCTCTCAAATACACAGGACTGGCACCAGTCGCTGGGGAAGGCTCCAGTCCCACATGACAGCCAAGCTGATCTAAGGGTGACCTGTGAGGTCAAGGGCCAGTCCCATTGATCACCAATTCTCTTACGCACTCACCCAACCCTGCAGTTAGATAGCTCCAACAGCTAAATCAGCAGGTAACTACTCAGAGTGTTTTGGAGGCTTAGTTTCCGTGGTGATATGGTTCAGGAGCTAGCAGTGGCAAAGCAAGGCAAAGGCTAAGAGAATGGAGTTAGAAGCAGGAGTAACAGGACAACCCCTTTCTCTAACAAACAGGCTTTACAATTACTTAGTTGTCCTGTAAAAATGCAACTAAAGGAAGTATCAGAGGAGAGCACAAAAAATAGTCCCCGAAAACCTACTAAAAGAACTCCGTATTTTTTAAGTGTTCATTGCTTGTCTATGTCCTCTCAAGTTCTACCCACAGACGAATAATAATTTTAAGAACAGGCAGCAGCATAATCAGGAAAACTGTTATTGAGAGGAACCACAATAACCACTATTCAAGCTATCTTTTAAGAAGGATTCCAGATTCATAGATTTTAATCACCTCAAGAAAAGTTCACTAAACTTCCTAACAGGAAGTACAATGCACATAATAGAAGACACCTCTAGAGCACCTTCTTTACTTAGGAACTCGCATCTAGAACTTACTCTTTTCTTCTACAAAAATTTAAAAGTAGTAATATACTATAAAAGCAGAATTTTGATGTTCCATAATTTCACTGCATGTTTTAATTTGCTTTCTTTCCCTCCCCTCTCCTTGGCCCCTGTTTCACGAGAAGTGAAGGACTCAGACAAAAATCCTAGGTAATATTCAGATGCTACAGCTTAGTACCATGAACAAGAATCACCAGGTTTTGCCTCCCTTCCAATCCAAGTACTGAATGCAGAAACACCACTTAAGTAAGAAACAAAACCAAATACTTAATCTGAAAACATGAAGGGATTAGGTAATGACAAAGTCAACTGAACAAACCTTGCATTTTCTCAATTCCTGTTAGTTCAGTCAGTTCACCTCTGCTTTTGTTGTCCATACGTTGCACAGTTCTGGTTTAATTTTCCTATTGGATCTGTTATAATGCGTAAGACTAAATACAATTAATCACTAACCCATACAATTTAGAAATTTGAGAGAAGCACACTACCTCCTCTTCCTAGCAGACCAAACAGTTTACAGGCACAGCCCGCAAGAGGAAGTTTAAGTGTTGCCACAGGTGACGCACGTTAACAACGCACCTGGTGCATCCTCCTTCCTATTACACCAGGGACCCAGAAGAGAGTGTGGGCCAAAGGAGTTGTCCTGGCTGCAGGGGCAGCCCCTGGGATGCCACCCCCGTGTGTGTGCTCAGTGTGCCAAGCAAACACGTGGCACAGCAGTGGCTCTGCACAGGCGCTGCACACTGAGCGCTTGCGACGCACATCAGGCTCACCAGGCTGCTGAGGGAGCTGCCCATAGAAAGCAGGCTGCCAGCCTGACCTTCCCAGGCAGCTGCTGGGCTGACAGAGCACTCCTAGTGCTCCAGTTCTATGCATATACATCAAAGCCTCATATTCAGTGCATAGAATGTTTATTTATGCTCAACAAATAAGATGCTTCATGCCTGCACACCTGCAGTAAAAGCCTGACATACATCGCACAGCTTTGGTCTACTCTGTAACTGTGATTGTCCCAGGAAGCACCAGAGCAAGGAGGAAGGGCGCAGAGCATAACCTTCCCCTAAAGCACAAAGATATAAAATAGACCCATGGAGGAGACTTCGTTATCTCTTAAACCACTGGGCTCCAAGTTCTTGTAACACAGAAAGTAAAAAAATTTTGGTATTTCTGGGAAACTATAACTGATGTTAACAGTCTTACGATTGACTAAAATATACCAAAATTATAGGCAATGAACACTACTGTGCATGCCAAGAACAAATACATTTGATTTTGTTCTCTCCAAATGAAATAGAAAGCTTTAGCATAGGTTTAGGCACTTGTCCTACATGAAGGACAAGAGAGGTACACAGATACTCCTTTGTACTCGTAATGCAGAACGAGGCTTTGGGAAACAAAAGTTGTACTTGAAGAACCAAGCTTATAGATTCTAAACTTTTATCTGTAAGGTAGACTTTGGAAACTTTTCATTGCAAAAACAAGAATTACATTTCCATATATGAATATACCTTTTCCCAGCCCAGGACTCACTTTCAAGAAATAGAGAAAAGCCTTAACTAGATTTCTTTCCACGTGGAGCAACTGATGCCTGACTTGACTTCTTGCCCCAATGGATGACCCCACAAAAACTGAAACCCATTTAGGTGCTTTGATGCAAGTCTGTGCATTTGCTTCAGAGTAAGAGTAATTTAATTCAGTTACTGTTACTGCCCTGCACTCACCAAATAAGCCTCTTGGTGCATATACTAAAAAAAAAATCATACATAATCATGCACATGCTTACACACACACACTTGAAATAGAGCCAAATAAATACTCCTTACCTTTCCTGAGATATTTATCTCAACATTACAAAATTCAGACATTGTGAGCAAGGACTCTACTGGAGCTGAGTTTCTACATGTTTGTTTTACACAGCCTAACCTACTCTTTTTCCCAGTACGTCAAGCCCTCGTGTCCCCTATACAGACAAGTGACTAATTCAATTACCTTGTGTGCTGACAGGCCAGCTGGTTGCTGCTTCTTGGCATGGGTAGAGAGGGTGAGTTATAAATGTCTCTCCCTCATTGTCTTCATCCTCTGCCCAGCCAATAGTTTCCACAAAACTTAACTTCACACCCCTTTGTCAACTTCGGTTGAAATGAGCTAACAAGTTCAGAAGTTGCAGAGTGACACACAGACTGTATGTATCTTGTTTTCACTGGCAAATAGATTGGGGCGAGGAGGGGAAGCAAACTTGCAAGGTAGGTTTACAGGCTGCACGTATTAAATTTGCCTCAGCACCGAAAGTATTGACCCAGCTTAACCCAACCTAAATTGGAGCTGCCACAGTCCCACCACACCCACAGGCGTTCAGTGTTATCCCTTCCCTTGTAGCAGCACTCGTGCCAAAAATCAACCTGGGAAAAAAAAGGCAGTTAGCGTTTGGCGCAGGCAGCTCCGGAGCCAGCTCCCTGCCTTGTCACATGGACACCGCCACCACGTAACAGCAGCGCGCAGCACCGTGGCAGATGCAGCTGCCACAGCGCTACGCGCTGGGTACTTATCAGCACACAGGAGCCGATCCTAAGAGCACTTAATTCTGGACATGGAGCTCAGAACCTCATTAGTACTAGATCCAGTGATGTGCTGGTTTTACAGCGGCACATACGCACTAATGGAGTTATTTTGAGAAGAACAGAAACAAGAAAAAAATATTCATATGATAGCTCTGAGGTTGACAATTTCAGCTGCATTCTGAACAAGATCTTTTTGTTCTTTAAAATAAGTGTTTAACCTTGTCTTCTTCCTAAAACTAGCCAAACCTATACACTCAGGGAAGAAAAGAACAGCACTATAAGCAAAGATGTGAATATTTAAACACAGACATTACCCAGTCCAGATTTCCTTTTGGGTAGACCTTTGTCCTAAAGAAAATAAAATTACACAGCTATTCTATATCCTTTACGCAGAATTGCAAAACCACTGAATAAACCACTGGCAATCCCACTGGTGACTGGGGAGAGATCAGGAGGGAGAAGGTAAAACATAAGTAGCATAGTGTAGCCAGAGTGGCTAATTTAGATGGAGAGAGGTGTGAACAGTAGAGCATAAGGCAAAACGTCTTGGGAAGCATATCCTGATGACATCTTATCTTGGCTGTACAACACAGTGAGTCGGGGGGAGAAAACATTTTTATCTGCAATCATTTATGGTCTCCCTTCCCCAATAATCACAACACAGGTACACAGGTATTGTTTATCAATGTATAATATAGACAGCATAGCTGTATATTCATTAGATTTATTTCTACTACAAACATAAAATGAGAATCACTTCAGTATAAAACTCAGCTTTGTATGGTTTTTAAATTCTTATAAGGAACCTTTAAAGGAGGATTTTTATAAAAGCACTTTTTCCCAGTGATGTATTTATTAACAATAGCCATCATAACTTGATTTTTACCCAGTAGTGAAAACGTAACAGCTGTTACTCAGTTGTTAAACACTGTCTACTTACACAGCATTAAATAATAAATACAGCTCAAGACCTAGCACACATTTTACTAAGCAATCTAATGATAAGAAACAAGAAGTTCCAAAGATTAACTGTGAGCTGTATTATCAACTCTGTCCCATGATCTGTGCTTATGAGTACACTGCTGTAACAGGAAGGAGGAAAGAAATTAACAATAACAAAAAATAATTTTTGTTCAGTCACAGCTGCACTCACAGTGTCCAGTAAGAGTTTTTTAAAACAAATTTAAATCTGAGTTCAATAGAAACCCTTTCCTAATAACTAATACTGATTCTTTTCTACAGCCTTTTCTAGGATGACCTACATTGCTTGGGAATAAAGGTGAAAAAAGTCAACACTGATTTGCATGGTATAGTCTACCCCCAGTACACTGGCTTTTAATTTAGTAGCATTATTCATCAGTCTTTACTGCAACAGCCCTGCACAAAGCGATCAAAGTCACAGGTAAAACTGAAATTATCTTCCAGATATAGTGGATCAGACCTTGCAAGTCCTGAGACAGAACAGAAACTGCACTAGAGACACCCCAAATGTAGACAGAACACTAATGACAAAAAAACCTTAATGCTGTTGATACATTTTTGGGAAAGTGAGACCTAGCACAACTGACCTTCAAAAATGCAAGGAAAAACCTAGCAGTGATCCATAAGGAACGGTAATTTCCACAAACTGTGGAACTTGATTTTGTTGTAATTTCATCACCAAGTGGTCAACAGCACAGAACAAAGTAAAAAAAAAATAAAATCAGGTGAATCCAGTGCTCCAGAAATGTCAGAGTAACACAAATACATCGCAGCCTCACATTTTAATAGAGAAAGTTTCTGCCTGTATCTTTAGCAAATTAGTAACATATGAACAGTGGCAGTCCAATGTAAAACTGAATAATCACTGCATTTAATCCATAAGCACATAATTCTGGATGCCTTTTAGAAGTTGTATTTTCATCTGTTTAAATGGCAAAGTAAACCATGGGGTTGAAAAAAAATCTATATTCTGCATATGGAACATCGATGATGAAAACCCTCAGCACATATCTTTGAGGGGAAGAAGTTCTTTTTTCTGTTGTTGTTTTGCTTTTTTTTTCCCTGTGTTGTTGTTTTTCTTTTAAATGTCAGTATACCAGAGAAGTCATTTTAATTATATAATTACTGAAGATTTTGGAAGGTTTACACAAGACCCATAATTGGGCATAAGACATCACATCCTCTGGTTATATACACAGCAATCTGGTCTGGGTAACATTCTT